>CM066924.1:10380624-10826426 GCA_033964015.1 Scolanthus callimorphus
TCTGGTCTAATACGACACGTAGTTGATAAAGTCTTTGCCGTGCTGGCATCACATTTGACGAAAGACGCGTTAGCTATCATAATACAGGTGAGGCGTTGGATTTTTGTAGTTATTTTAGATTCTTCATTAGGTTCTTGAGTGTGCAGATTTAATCGCACCTCATATTTCAATATCTAATACCTCTTTAGCTAAAGCTGTATTCCCCGCGAGGGTTACTCCCCCCCCCCCCCCCCCCCCCCCCCCCCCCCCCCCCCGGATAAAGTCAACGGATTGAATATAAACTTTCAAAATCGAAGTGTCAATGACAGTGCGAAAGCTTCAACCAAACAATAAACAGGTGCAGTACAAAATTTAGAACCAACAGCACTTAACCAAAACATTTTATTTATGAACCGAATCAAAAAATAAACTACAGAAATACCAAGACATAACTTACAAAATTGTTGGAAAATCTATTGTCTTTGTAAAGTCTTTCGCCGCCGGCTTTTCGCACCAATTTTTTGACACACAGTCAAACACACAGACACACAACTCATCGATGACGTCACCAAACGAGAAAAGGTTTATATATTGAAAGGGATGAACCTCAGACAACCAAACTTGTGTGGCAAGGGTGGTGCGACTGCATGGTTACATAGTTTAACGTCATCGTTATATAAATAAACTGTAAAAATATACATCTCAGAAAGGGATATGAGGCTAAACAGTCAACTTTGGTATTTTAAATATTAATGTAAACTGTAATTTGTTTCCCTCTGCAATGTCATTTATGTTTATGGAATGCAAATAAATGATTTATTGATTGATTGGTAGAATGATGTGTAAGTGGGGAAGAGGTTTCGATTTCATGGTCACTCGGAGCTTCGCTTTTAGGCAGTGCTTATAACTATACACTTTTTTCCATTTCCCTAGGCGATCGATGCTAAGAGCTTAGGTGGTGAGGGAGATGATGTTCTTGAGATTGCCGACGACTCAGGTAAAAAGCTCTTCCATCAAAACGTTTGCATGACGAAACCGCAAAAACTACTTGTATTTTGTATTCCCATGTAGGTCTAAGAATAACCCGTCTCAGCGAGAATACATTGTTAGTATAGGTAATCGCATGGGGCCGAGTAAAATTAGGGATTAATTTCACGAGTGTTTTCAATTTTTTTCCCAAATTGCCCGAGCCGTCTACTTGTTTATGATATAAAAGGGCAGAATTCAGCGCGCGTGTTGACTGCTCGTATTCAGACGTGTGCAAAGTAATTTTGCCATCAATTAAGAAAAAATTCCCTCGCTCTTAGCCAATCAGCATCGAGTAATTTTTCCCTGTATATTATAATCATAATAATAATGACTAGCTGATGCCCGTGCAAAAATTCACGGAGTGCAAGGGAGAAATTTATCTTACTTATACTGTTCTCCTAAAACAAACGAAAAAGTCACAAGTCACAACGGACAAAGAATATTATTATTCAGCCATGTTACTATCTCGATTCTGATTGGCTAAAAGTACACAGCGAAAGCATGTTGGCGCGCAGTTCGTGACGTCAAACTCCAGACATTAGGATTGATGCACTCTAATGACGTCATAACGCAAGCCAATAGGTTTGGCCGCCATCTTGGTTTTCATTTGGAAGGCAAAAACCAATTTAGCCATTTTTTTCGTTGAATCTGCTATGCTTTTTGCCGCGAGATCATTGCTCAGGATATCTAAACATCAACAATGGCTATTGGAATTGAATACGAAGAGGAAAATACTAATGGACGTAAGCTGAATTTGAAAAACCGTTTCGCCGAGCAAGGCCTCATCATCGTCGTTTAGCTAGGTAAGAATTCCTGGTTGCTGAATAATAAAACAATTATTGAATTCGGTTTTCGCATGATAGTGAGATTTGTCAACGCCTCGAGTTTGTGTTATCCGCCTCAGCTTCGCTTCGGCAGATAACACAAACCTCGGCGTTGCCAAATCTCACTATCATGCTCAACCTCATCCAATAAGTGTTAATTATTTGCTTTGTGAAAATGCAGGGCCGTAGCTAGCGTAGGGGCAGAGGGGGCAGTTGCCCATATTTATTAAAAAGTTACTTCTTTTTGCCATAGCCTGCCGTCCGTTCTATAAGCTTTCCAACGATATATAGGATGACATGTTTTGGTTAAAATAAGGACGAGTATGATTTTTTTTGCCGTGGACGTGCGCGAAGGTTCCCAGTAAACTTAAGTGAACTTGAAATTCTTTCTTAAATATTTGTTGACATTTCGTTTGCCAGGGCAAGAAGAAATGGATGCAGGTTCAGAGGACGAAGACAGTTCACTTACTGTTAGTGATCTGGACGACAGTGATTTGGATAATAGTAAATCGAGCTCACCTGTTGACGACGGTTTCCGTGCAGAACTTCAAGTTGCGTTAGGAGATGCTGCTATCAGCTTTGAAAGTGATAACCAGGTTAGTTGTATGTTAAGGTGGCCCATGGCTAATTATTTCAGCGACGGACGGTCACTTTGGTCGCGCTGTTTTGAGTTCATTTTTCACTCAATTTCTGCAATTTCTTCAATTTCAAGTAGGCGGGTCATTAGATGTTCCTCCTGAATAAATAGATCTGTAAAAAACGAAGCCGATTTCTCGAAGCCGATTTCGAAGAAATCGGCAGAATTCTTTTTGCAAAACCATGTACTTAAGAATTCTGCTGTTTCTTCGAAGAGAAGTAAGTTTTCGTTCATTTCAGCTAAGCAGAATGTAGCTGAATAACTAAGCTTCACGTAGAGTTTAAAATTTAATCGGAACAAATCAATTTTTGCCGCCTTTAAGATGGTTCCCGATACATTAACGGAAGTCCGTCCCCATCAACGTCACAAATGTGTCTCTTTTTAGTGAGATCGGTTTTCGCATGACTGTCGCGAGTGATTAATAATCACTAGGTAAGTTATCACTCCTACCGGTCTTATTTAGAACTAGCTGATATGCCGGTGAAAAATTCACGGAGTGCAAGGGGGAATTTGAATAAGTGTAATTATTACATAGTTGGTACGGTTTCCATTGTTCTCCTAGGTGAGATATATGACTAACACACTCATGAATAGTCAAGTCGCTAAAAGCCGGGAAGGAAATATTGTGGCTTTCACTAATAAATGGTATTTTTTAGGGGTACGTAAATGAATGAAACGGTCACAAACCAAGCAAAACGTTTTCTGGCTTTCTTTTTTCATTTAAAAACAAGGGATATGTTAGATGAGAAACAAATAACTGGTATTTTTTAGGGGTCATTTTCTTTTAAAAGATATTGTTTAGGGAAAATATTTTTTATGTCCTGGTATTTTTTAGGTTGTAATTTCCGATGTCCCGACGAGTACCCCTATCACTATTACCTTAAAGGCCCATCACCAACCGGGAGCCTTTGCGCTCCGTGTTCTTTTGTTTTCAAATTGATCTGTTGTTTTTTCGGGTGCTCTGATTGGCTAAGAGTCCGCAAAGGCTCTCGGTTGGTGATGGGCCTTTACTATTCGCACTAATTAGATCAGTGAAAATAGTAAACGATTTTTACTTTTCTCATTGTGCTCTATTAAGTTATGGGAAGAGACCTGGCTCCACCCCTACACGACTATATGACTTTCCCAGCCAATCTATTCCAGAACACATAACCACTCCGTAACTCAGACACTCCGCCATGCAACGCGATCTTGGTAAACAAACCAAATGTGCAAGGCGTTCCTCGTTTTGCCCTATTCTGTTGCGCGCGAACTCGAAAAACGCTCACAATGGCAGTCAAAGCGTATGGCAGTGAAGTATGTCTAAATGTGCCAAGAAAATGACGAACTTCAAACGCTCACAAAGTGGCTCCGACGTATTTTCGTATCATATGGAAATCGGTACCACAGCCAGGTTGGATGTTCCCTTTTTCTTCGAATCCAAGATGGCGTCCATTTAGTAGATCACTTGGTGTAACTTGGCTAGCATGTCGAAAGCTGATCTAGCAACGACAGAGGATCCGACATCCCTCAGAATAGAACAAAGCATAAGCAGCTTCTTAGCAGAGACCCAAAGACAAACTATAAACGACAGTGGTGACAGTAAAGAGTCAGGGTTTGTGTCCGGTGACTTATTGCCCAAAATCTAGTAAACGCAGCAGGACTGATGAAGAAGATTAATCACATATACACCTTTCCCCAAAACTCAGAAAACCCCTGGCAGAAGGGTAGGTTTTGGAAACAATATAAGGTAGTAGATACCCGCGAAAATAAACAAAAGTGCATAATTTAAGAAAGCACTGCTCAAATTTGAAGAAATGGATCAAACTCACTGTATAGTTATGGGTGTGGGTAAGTTACCTTGGTAACCATGAAAGAGTTATGAAAAGGGAACTCCAGGTTTAAATGTAGACGTAGTGGAGAGGGAGGGTTACAAATCTCATCGAAAAGTAGAGAAATTCGGAAATCGTTAAGCTAAGGCAGGCCTTGAAATTAAGAAATAATCATAGTCTTAATTTTATGCCTTGTACAAACATTTTAGGGGTAACTGAAAATCTAGGCGTAAATCCACTAGGAGGGCACTGTAGAAACCGAAAAAGTGAAAATAATTAGACGTAAAACGAACATTTTTAGGCGTATTTATGAGAAGAGATCGAAAGTAAGGGAAAAGGAGAGAAATTTGTATATTTTTCATCTTGTAGAGAATACAAACTGTTTATAGATTGTTTATTTAATTAAAGGGAGGCTGTCACGATACACACATGCTCCAGGAACGATCACTGAGCAAAACTATTTGGACCATCCTATGAGAAAACTATAGAAGAATATGTAAACGTAAACATTTGGTCGGATGGATCGAGAAATAGCGAGATGATAACGGATTGTTTTCGTGGTTTTCAGCCTTCGCTGGCCATCGTTACGGGACGATACTTCTTTGTTTTGAAATGCGCAGAACAGCTGCGCAGTTGCGTGACAGCCTCCCTTTAAATTTCATTAAGATTTGTTTATTCAATAATTTTATTTACCACAGTCCAGGGAGTATATCTACATTTTCCGCTTATCCACCATTTCAATATGTGTCTTAAAACCATTGCATTCTATATCCAAAAATTACACAAAAACTGTAGTATTTGATAGGCACCATTGTATACGTAATAGCGAGTGCTACATGTTCTAACTTCACAGACGCACACACACAATGAACTAACTAGGCTAATACAGGCTCGTTTTTATAAGGCATATCCAAAAAGTCGTTTCTGTGATTGCTTAGGACTTTGGAGTTTATGTACTTGTAAGTTAAAGGAAGTGCAGTTTTTGCACAGTCAGAACCTTACTTGGTGATGCTGACGAATGACATATCTATCAGATTTAACAATTAGGCTGTGTTTGTGGGAAAAGTGCATGATTTACACCTCTAAATTCAAACTCTATATTCTCAGATAATTATATTTTGTAGTGAGAAGTCTTGTTGCGATAAGTCTTATTGCCTTTTATACAGATGAAAAAGTTGCAACCTTCTCATTTATGGGAAAATTCCTTATAATAATGTTCTTATATGTGGGACTGCACAATAACCCTAGAATGTTTTTTGTTTTGCGGTGACAAATGAGAACCCGAAAACTATCTTAGTAACAAAACTACCACGCGCGTCACATAAGCGTCTTCTCGGATAAGGACGTTACCGTAGGTCCCGTCTCTCACATGCGCCACGCCAACTTGAACCAGAGGGACGTGTACAACTTACTAACCCACCACACTGACCAGAGAACCGCATAATTGGAGCCTCGCTCTGTGAGGATTTCCCGGCCCACGGGCGAAACTAATAAACAGCCAATTTCACGACGTAAAGCTTTTATTAGTTTTTGCTAACGACCTGCCCCAAAATTGGAAACCCTTAAAATACTAAAGTTTTAGAAGTACATGATTTTCCATAACATTTTATGCCTATATAACATTCCTTTGAATAAAGTTGAAAATGTGATTTATCCATGTAAAATTGTCAAAACAAAATGGTAGACTTGCCAATGTCTTAGCATTATGTGGGTTTTCCTGGCATAAAATTTGAAATGTGGATTATTTTTTCTTGCATAAGCTGCAGAAATGCGTGGATGTTTGAGGGACGGTATCAGGGGTTGGTAATAACATCATCGGCTTACATTGAAAATTAATGAGAATAATAACAAGTACCTCGCCTAATTTTCTTTTCTTTTTTTTTAATTGCCAGATCTAAAATAATACATTGTCACAAACTTCATTGTCCAAAGTCAAATGCCGAATAGAGCTTTAAGCCCATTTATTAATGTTTAGTAGAGTCTGTTAAGGAAAAAATAGGTAAAAATCGTGCACTTGTGCGTAAAGGCGCCAAGTTTGGACCAAATGTTCCTTAGGTGAAATAAATCAGTTTTCGGGAGGGGTGCCATCATTTCGACCCAAGGGGGGTAGGGTAGGGGCAATTTTGTCTATTTCCTAATTTCCCAATATTTCCTTGATATTAAAGGGTTATAGATAAACAAGACCATGACAATTCTTCTTGTATGGTGCCCTTCACATTGGACTAGGTGGGGTGCAACAAATGTCCAGCAAGGGGGGGAAGGGGGAGGTTCGGGTCACATTTTCGTGCTACCCTCAGAGATCATGATTTCATCGTACAATCGCAAAATTCGACATACATGTTCCTTAAGTAACATTTAACAGTTTTCGGAAGGGGTGCCAAAATTTCGGCCCAATGGGGGAAAGTAGAGAGAATTTTGTCCATCATCTGATTTACCCTATATTTCAGTGGTATTAAAGAGCTATCAATAAACAAGTCCACGGTTATTCTTCATGAATGGTCCCCTTCACATTTGATTAGATGGGGGTGCTACAAACATTTGACAAGGGGAGGGTGAGTCATGGGTGAAATTTACATGCTATGCACTTTTTAATTGCAATTTGACTGTACAGTCACCAAATCCGACATGAATGTTCCTTAGGCAACATTTAACAGTATTTGGAAGGGGTGCTACAATTTCGGTCCAAGGGGGTAGGGTAGGGACAATTTTGTAGTTTACCTGATTATCTCTATATTTCAGCGGTATTAAAGAGTTATTGATAAACTACACCATGTCGATTCTTCACGAATGGTTCCCTTTACATTTGACTAGATGGGGGTGCTACAAACATTTGTCGAGGGGGAGTGGCGGGTTATGGGTGAAATTTACATGCTATGCGCTTTTTAATTTCAATTTGATTGTACAGTCACCAAATCTGACATGAATGTTCCTTAGGCAACATCTAACAGTTTTTGAAATTTTGAAAGGGGGCCACAATTTCGGCCCAAGGGGGGAGGGTAGGGACAATTTTGTACCTTACCTGATTATCCCTATATTTCAGAGGTATTAAAGAGTTATCGATACTCTGCATCCAATCTAGCCAAATGCGAAGAGAAACGTACTAACTATTATGCTGTCGTTTATAGATAACTCTTTAATACCTTTAATAAAAGTAAGGATAATCACAATGGGCAAAATTGTCCCTTCCCTCCCCTCTTGGGCCAAAATTGTAGCACCCCTTTCTAAAACTGATAGATGTTGCCTAAGGAACGTTCATGTCGGATTTGGTGACTGTACAATCAAATTATAATAAAAAAAACAGTGTAGAATGTAAATTTCACCCGTAACCCGCCTCTCCCCCTCGACAAATGTTTGTAGCACCCTCATCTAATCAATTGTGAAGGGGACCTTTTAAGAAGAATTATCATGTTTTCTTTATCAATAACTCTTTAATACCTCTAAAATATAGGGATAATCAGGTAAAGTCCAAAATTGTCCCTACGCTCCCCCCCTTGGACTGAATTGTGGCACCCTTTTCCAAACTGTTAGATGTTGCCTAAGGAACATTCGTATCAGATTTGGCGACTGTGCAATAAAATTGCAACTAAAAAGAGCATAACATGTAAATTTCACCCATCACCCGCCTCTCCCCCTCGACAAATGTTTTGTAGCACCCCAATCTAGTGAAATGTGCAGGGGACCATTCATGAAAAATCAACATGGTGTTGTTTATCAATAACTCTTTAATACCACTGAAATATAGGGATAATCAGGTAAAGTATAAAATTGTCCCTACCCTCCCCCCCTTGGCCCGAAATTGTGTCACCCCTTCCGAAAACTGTTAAATGTTACTTAAGGAACATTCATGTCGAATTTTGCGATTGTACGATGAAATCATGATCTCTAAGGGTAGCACGAAAATGTGACCCGAAACTCCCCCTCCCCCCCCCCCCCCCCCCCCTTGCCGGACATTTGTTGCACTCCCACCTAGTCCAATGTAAAGGGCACCATACAGGAAGAATTGTCATGGTCTTGTTTATCTATAACCCTTTAATACCAAGGAAATATTGGGAAATAAGGAAATAGACAAAATTGCCCCTACCCTACCCCCCTTGGGTCGAAATGATGGCACCCTTCCCGAAAACTGATTTATTTCACCTAAGGAACATTTGGTCCAAATTTGCGCCTTTACGCACAAGTGCACGATTTTACCTATTTTTTCCCTTAACAGACTCTACTAGTTGGTCTTAATCTTGCACCCAGTGCGCATAAATGTGATGTGCCGTCACCGATTGTTTTCTCAGGAACTGAGACGTTGCAAATCATATATTATATAAGTATATAAGTATATAAGTATATCGCCGATTGATACCTTCGCATGCTCAATGCACTTCAATTATATTATTTATCTGTTTAGACTTTGTTGCTGACTGTTTTTAGCTTTTTCCATGCATATAGTGTGCCTGCTATCCGTAGTTTGGGCGTTTGGAGTTTCCCGAAACGCCTTTTCGGCTGGAGGAAACCCCATTGGAAGAACGCGTAACTGAATCCCTAGATTTTGCTGCTGTTTTTAATGAAATGTTTATTTTATTCAATCTATGGAATTAGAAAAGGTTTTATTCATGTGTTACCGTTATTGGTGATCAACAGGTATCTCTGAGAAAGATGAATTGACGTGTTTTAATGACTAATTAAATATTCAAAACGGCGTCTTCTTCGCGATGCACGTTTTAGTAGAACGCGGAATTGGCGTTTTCTCTTTTCGAAATTTAATTTTTCTACGAAATTTAACTTTTCTGCACTGAGTGTATAGAGCGAAAGTTATGGGAGTTATAAATCTCTGTCTTCGTTATCAGTTTAGTCTGTTGTAATCGATGGAGCTATGTACTGGCGTGAATGAGAAGCCATTTCGCAGTAGTTCTTCCCCGGGGTTCTTCCCACTCGGCATTTGAGTAAATAACTCATTCACCGCTTACATTTTTTCGCTCAAAGTTTTTCATTCAAAGATTTTAAATCCCTTCACTCATACCAGAAGCAATCTAATTAATTTTCCAGGCCGATTTATCTCTGTGTTGGAAAAAGTACGTTTATAATCGACAAAAGATTAAAATGTATTTCTCTTTACGGTCTAATTATAAATTCAAAAAATAAAAACTTTTCCTGGATTTAAATAGAGTTCATTTCTTTGTATTTTTTTGTCATCGGAAAGTAGTCCCGATGTTTCCGAAATAAAAGACACTCAAAACACTCTCTATAATATTAATGAGGTGCGAAAAAACTTACTTCAGTTTCCTTATATTTATTTCTTCTATTTTTTGATCCAAGGAATATTTTTCATTATTTTGAATTTATAATTAGACCGAAAAGAGAAACAAAATTTTAATTTTGATGTAATTTTGATTTTGATCAAGTAATTAATTAGATTATTTCGGGCATGGGGTAGGAGAGTTACAAAAAATATATTTGAATGACAAACTTTGAATATTGGTTAATGCTGGTGAATGATTTATTTATTCAAATGCAGAGTGGGGAAGAACAACTGCGAAATGGCTTCCTTCACTGTCACCGAGACTTTGGATGTACACAGCTCTCAATCGATTAAAATAGAATAAACTGACACCGAAAACGGAGATAGATAACTCTTATAACTTCCCCACTATACAGTGAGTGTTTGTTCTTTTCCGTGGTTAAATTTCGAAAAGATCGAAAGATGAAGGCAATGTCGCGTTCTACTAAACGTGCTTTGCGTAGAAGACGCCGTTTTGAATATTTAATTAGTCATTAAATACACGTCAAATTCACCTTTCTCAGAGATACCTGTTGATCACCACTACCGAAAACACATAAATAAACCAATTCTAAATCCATAGATTGAATAAAATAAACATTTCGTTAAAAACAGCAGCAAAATCTAGGGTTTCAGTTACGCGTTCTTGTAATGGCGTTTCATCCAGCCGAGAAGGCGTTTCGTGAAACTTTAAAAGTCTACAAAACAACGCATGGCGGGCACATTATATGGATGGAAAAAGCTAAAAAACAGTCAGCAACAAAGCCTAAACAGAGAAATAATATAATTCAAGTGCATCGAACTTGCAAAGGCATCAAACGGCGATATACTTATATACTTATATACTTCTCAGACAGAATTTTTGCAAACCGCTGTATATATATATATATATATATATATATATATGATTGAATAAGAGAGTGACGACGTGAGACAACTGAAGACAGGTATTAAATATATAGTTCCGAACGTTTCGGCCATTCGGCCTTCATCAGCGTAAAAAGTTAAAAATACATGGTCAAGCTGTAAAAATTCTATATATAGTGTTATTGTGTACATAATTAAAATATTAAAGGAAATATTTAAAATGGTATTGTATATATAACTAATGATTGATAATAAAAGTTTAAAAATGTAGAGTGTCTCCGCCATAATAACTCAATCTTTGGTGACATAAATTATCTCCAAACCCATGGAACCGCCATGGGCCCGCGTAACGCTTGCAGCTATGCGGATATCGCAATGGGTCGCATTGACCATTTGGCTAAGACAGGTGGGAGTATCCACCCTATATTTTGGTGGAGATACAGAGACGATATAGTTGACATTTGGATGCAAGGCAAGGATAAGCTTCTTGAATTTACTGATTTCATCAATTCGCTGTATCCTATCATCAAATTTGAATTGGTAATTTCTGAGCACAAACTTAATGTGCTAGACCTCACCTTGCATCTGAACAACGGCTACATTGAAACTGATACCTATTCGAAACCCACCGATAGCCATTTGTATTTATCTCCTTCTAGTGCCCATCCTTCTCATTGCACTAAAGCCATACCCTTTAATGTTGCTCTTAGGCTTAAACGCAACTGCTCGTCCGCAGAATTTCTTAATAATAGAAATCAAGAATACAAATCGTACTTACTGCAACAAGGTTATAGTTCGTCACTAGTGGAGGGCCAGTTCAATAAAGTAGCTGCTATTAGCAGAGAATCGCTTATTAAGCCTTCCGCTCTGAAACATAACAAGCGCAAAGTCACACCCTTGGTGCTCGATTTTAATCCCAACTTGCCGGAAGTTGGTCCTATTATTAGGAACAATTTGCATATTTTGCACTCGTCCCCCCTTATGCGGGATATATTTCCGGCTCGCAGTATTATTCCTGCATTTAGAAGGCCTAAAAATCTCAAAGAACTTTTAGCGCCTTCTAAATTTAAATCACGTGATCACGCGAGCGAGCACCAAGTGACAGCCACACCTGGGTGCTTTAAATGCCAAAAAAGGTGCGACCTTTGCAACAACTACTTTTTGGAGGCTAGATCTTTTACTAGTCTGGCTACAGGCAAATCATACATAATCAAAGAGCCCTTATCCTGCAACTCCAAAAACGTCATCTATCTTGCATCTTGCAATAAATGCAAATTGCAGTATGTTGGCTCTTCTATTAAATTTAAAGATAGATTCCGGAACCACAAATCACATATGCTCAAGAATAGACGCACATGTGAAGTCGCCAAGCATTTTAACGAGGCTCCTCATGAGCTTTCTGATTTTTCTTTTATTTGTATTGAAGGCCTTACACGCGCCAATAACTTAGAAGAGGCTCTTACTAATAGAGAAGCCTATTGGACCGCCCAACTTTTCACGCTCGCCCCCCATGGGCTGAATAAACGCCGGGAATACAAATCTCACAATAGAAAACAATACAATTAACTCTACATTTTTAAACCTTTTATTATCAATCATTAGTTATATATACAATACCATTTTAAATATTTCCTTTAATATTTTAATTATGTACACAATAACACTATATATAGAATTTTTACAGCTTGACCATGTATTTTTAACTTTTTACGCTGATGAAGGCCGAATGGCCGAAACGTTCGGAACTATATATTTAATACCTGTCTTCAGTTGTCTCACGTCGTCACTCTCTTATTCAATCATATTTACTATTACCGTCGTCGTGGACTTGGAATCCTTTGGATCCTGTTGACAGTGCTGAAACCGTTGGCTAGCATTTGGGCTCTCCATATTCACTTAGCCAAAGGTGAATCTTTTCCATAAAAACACGCCCACTGGAGAGATTTCTCCTTCTCTTCTGGTTTGTGTCCTTCGTTTTGCGATACAGCGTCAGGATTTATACTTAGAAAATATTATTCATGGCTTTGTGGCAAGAAAACAGCCCGTGACGCTAGAAGACCCAACCTAATTTACATTACTAATGACCTCCCTTTTTGTGTGTTTGTTTTGCACTGGTCTCCCTGATTTTGGTGGAGAAAATGACGCACGTGTGTGTGACTTGGTGAGTCAGTCCGGTTCTCAAATCTGTCTGTTAAAATTGAAAACGCAGCCTATTACAGAAAAACATTTGACTTCGGAATTGTTTGTATAATGCTTATCAGCAAGGCACGAGAGAAGAAACAGGTAAAGTTAAACTGTCCTAAGAAATTTCTTGGGAGTTTATCATAGGAATATTTAGAGAATATCATTCAGCGCGCGCTCTGTAGGCAGTGCCAGGCGTAAGTTTGTTCAAACTTGAATGAAATTTTTCTCAGCTCAAATCTTTCTCGAATTAGAATTATCCCTACACACAAATGTAAGTAATCTGTAATAGAACCATTTAGGTTTGAATGTCTATGGTGCTATCGGCTAAGGGAACTGTGTTCTTTTTTAGTTTATGTGGGATATTTCAACACTGGCCGCGATGGCGGCTTTGTCCCTCGCTGAAAAAATCGCTTGAATTAGAACTTAGCCAAAGGTGAATCTTTTCCATAAAAACACGCCCACTGGAGAGATTTCCTCCTTCTCTTCTGGTTTGTGTCCTTCGTTTTGCGATACAGCGTCAGGATTTATACTTAGAAAATATTATTCATGGCTTTGTGGCATTTCGCCTTAGCGCGCTTCCAGAAAGCAAGGCGGTGTACGGCGGTGTACGTTTGTTCAAACTTGAATGAAAATTTTTCTCACCTTAAAGCTTTCGAATAATAGTTATCCCTGCACATTCCTGCAAGTAATCTGTGACAGAACCATTTAGGTTTAGATGACTATAGTGATTTCGGCTGTGCGAACTGAGTTCTTTTTTTAGTTTCTGTGGGAGATTCTCAAAATGGCGGCGATGGCAGCTTTGTCCCTCGCTTAAGAAATCGCTTGAATTAGAACTTAGCCCACTGTGGAGATATCCACTTTCTCTTCAGGTTTGTGAACTTCGTTTGGCGACACAGCTTCAGGGCCAAGCGGAGTGAGTGCGGACGATTTAGCCAATCAGAAACGTTTGCGCAGACAACCCGATTATAATAGTATAGATATATATAGATATATAGATATATAATAGTATATAGTATATATATAGTATATAGTATATATAGTATATATAGTATATAGCATATATAGTATATAGTATATATATATATAAATGTAGTGGAGAGGAGAAGTCCAGCCAACTCATATTTCTTGACAAAATTTTAAACGTTTCGGCCTTCGGCCTTCTTCAGTAAAATCTTCTACAGTCTATAGTGCGTGGTAAAAATCTAACAATAGTGTGATCTATTTATAAGTTTGTGTACAATGAATTGTTAAAATTACATAATAAAGAAAAAATATTTTGGCTAAAAACTACGTAACAGGCAGTAAAAATGCATAAAAATACTAATTAGCTATTGATCCGATATAAAAGGCGCTCTAATTGTATTGGATGCGCTTTTTAGAATTAAACTCCTGCCTTTTGTTTAGGCCTCTTGGCTGAATTGTTGAAAGTTGTGCGCACCAGTACGCCTCTCTTGTTAGCAAAATACTGCCGAATTTGTCTTTGTTTAGATTGCCCGTTATTTGCTCTATGCAAATAAAAGAAAAGTCACTTAAAGAATGTTCGAACTTGTTGAAATGCACTGCAACTTCGCATGTCTTCTTTTTTGTTTTCATAGAAGACTTGTGATTTCTGAAACGAACCTTAAACTCCGTGCTAGTCGAGCCAACGTATTGTAGCCTGCACACATTGCATGACGCTAAATAAACAACATTTGTTGACGCGCAACTCAATTTATGTCTAATACGATATTTCTTTCCCGTGACAAAACTAGAAAAACGTTTCGATTCCACAAAATAATTCGCGCATAAGTCACAACGTTTGTGACACTTAAAACAACCTGCGCCCGTCTCGTCTGTGCTCTCTACGTTGGCTCTACTAGGCTTTAAACGGGAAGGTGCGACTAATTCTTTCAAGTTCTTAGGCCTCCTATAGGCAGGGAAAATCGAGCCTTCTGGAAAAATTTCACGCAAAATGTCACTAGAATGCAGCGCTGCTAAATTATTACGGATTAAGCCCCCAATATTAGGTAAATTGGGATTAAAATCCGTAACGAAAGGAATTACTCTTTCCTCCCTCTTTCTTTAGGTTTCAAAAGATCTACTCTATTAAGATTACTAACTTTAGAAAAACCTTCAAGTACACGCGTTTTGTCATAGCCCTGATTTAAAAGGTACTCTTGATATTCTTTATTGCGTGCCTCAAGGAAATCGGGTGTAGAACAATTCCTCTTAAGTCTCAGTGCTACTACAAGAATGTTCGTTAGATTATCACAACGGCGGACGCTAAAGGTATTATGGGTAGCACCCCTTAGGGTTTTACCATAAGTATGATTAAAAAGGATACCCGACTTGTCTGGGAAAAGCAAAAGCTCCTTGGATAAGGTCCTTCCCAGATCTGCTGCCCGGTCCCCAGCAAAGAAATCAATAGAAAAGTAACAGAGATCACGACTGAGACTATAAAGGGTCAAGGGTGAAATTTCAGGTTGGCGCATTTGGACAAAATGTATGATAATACTTTCTCTAACTTTTCTAAAAACAAAGGAGTGGCCTTCTTAGCGCAAACTCTAGACTTTGCCTGCTCTTCCTTAACTGATTTTAAGTACTGTTTTACTGAGCTGTGTGAAGCAGGGTTGCCGGTGCCAAGTCTTTCATCCCATTCGCCACCCATGCCAGCGCTGGCAAAGATAGCTCTAAGCTTGCCTATTATAGAATCGACCGATCCAGCTGCCAGTCGGGTTGGACATTTACACGACGCTTTTAGTTTTCCCCATTTCCTCACACTTGGGGTTATGAATCTTGTTGTGGCCTGTCTTATCCTTCCAAACTAGAAACTGAATGATGTCATGAGAAGAGGCAGACGCAAGAGTCTTTGGTACTTGCAAAGAAGCTAGAAACGACAATAACTGTGTCTGTAATGCAAACTTTTGCCTTTCGTAAGGTTTCCCCTTTTTAACTTTACTAAGTTCGTTTATTCTCTTATTAATCTTGACAAAATCAATAGAGATGGGTGTCTGTGGTCTGTGTACTTGTTCCCTTTTGAAACCGCATCGTTGACAAAAGTTAAAGTTGTCGTTGTTCGGATACGCACACTGAGGACAACGGGAAGCAGGCCGCCAAAGACGAAGACACTGAAAAACGAACAAAGTACATTACTGTTCGATTCTGTAAACATGCAGGTCCCATTGCAATGGGCGTGTTTGAAGCAACCTTTTACAGAAGGGAATAAGAGAACACCCTTCTCCCCTTTAAGTCCTAGCAGAGGACGGAGGAAGAGACACTTTTGAGAATTGGCCACCAAAAGGGAAGAGGAGAAAGCTTGGGCGCAAAGACACTAACAGGAACCTGGGCCTTCAACAGGAACTTCAAAAGAGGGCCCATTAGCACAAATGGAGGAAAGACGTAAGCATTTGCTTCTTGTGAGATATCTTGGGCGAAGTCGTTGATTCCCTCTGAAAGAGGCGTGTGGAAAGGGGTGAAATGTCTCAAAGGCTTGTGGTTCTCATCGAGTTGGACATTAGAATCAAGAGCCATCAAGTCGACGGAGTGTGGGCCAAACCATCCCTGAAGTTTAGACCACGCCGAAGGAGATAACATGCAGTCTATATCCGAGAGTTCTCTGGATGGGGCGTCAGCAGAGTTAGAAGCGGAGGGGACATAATAAAGGTTAAGGTGGACGTTGTAGCGCAAGAGAATTGCATGCAATTTCTTGAGGACGCTGTTGAGCTCAGTGCTTTTACCCCTTGTTTGTTCCAAGAGTGAACTAAAGTAGAACTATCAGTGTACGCATCTACTTTAGAGTTAGCAATAAACTGCTCCCATGCGGAGAGGACATTACACAGTGCGAGGGCTTCTTTAATAACGATTGGCGCGTGACGTACTTCGTGAGACCAATAATCTCGGACAGTAGAAGGGGGGAGCCAGGAGCTTGAATCACCCCTCCGCAAGCATAATCGGATGCATCACTAGCGATCTTGATAACCACGTGATGTTCCATTGGCCAAGGGAGGTGCTCCTGCCAGGTATCCAGAAAACGCCAGAACATGATTTCCTCTCGGAGTAAGGGGTGGATTTTTACCGGTCTTGAAGACCTCGCGTAACCAGGAATGGACTTGTATATCTCCCGACAGTACAATTGAGCTGCGGGGACTGCCAAAGAGAAGGAGGTTATTTTCCCTGCTAATCGCTGGAGGGTTTTTACCGAGGTGGTTTTGCCGCGAAGAATAGACTCTCGTAGGGTAGCAAATTTTTCCTTTTTCTCTTGAGAAAGGATGAAGGCACATCGTTTGGAGTCAACAATGAATCCAAGAAACTTCACCTGACGGCCAGGGACGATTTTCCGAGGCCGATGTAGTAGCCAAAGGAAATGAGGAGAGAAGCAGCAATAAATATAGCCGCCTCAGCCAGCTCGAAATCTGAGCAAGTCTTAGCTTTCTCCGCGACCTCTGACGGGGGAAAGAGCTGGCCCACGTGGCGGTCATCTATATATTGGCTGCATGGAACACCAAGAGACCGGATATAAATTGTAGACCCCATGCCGATAGTGTGGTAGAGGTAAGCACTGGACTTCCAACCGAACGGAATAGTGTGGTACACGTAATAAATTCCTTTCCATTGAAAACCGAAGAATTGTCTACTGTCTTGGGTGAGACACACGTGATCATACCCACTCTTGTCGTCCATGGTAGTCTGATAATATATAGATTTAGCCACTGGCTAAAAGCGGAGCTCCCGGTTACAAATTATTTTAACGAGACAAAAAGGTTGCCATTGTACATGAATAGATAGCCTTGCACCGTTATACCACGTGACTAAGCACTTGTTCACCCAAGTGTGGTTATCTAAGGTTCATCCCTTCAACGATGTAAACCTTTTCACGTCATCAATTACGTCATACCACGTAACCATGCAGTTACACCAACCTTGCCACTTAGATAACTTCACCCAAGTTTGGTTGTCTGAAGTTCATCCCTTCTTGAGATATTTCATTTTTCTCCTATGATGACGTCATCGATGACGTCATACCTCGTGACCATGCTGTTGCACCCCCCTTGCCACTTAGATAACTTCACCCAAGTTTGGTTGTCTGAAGTTCATCTCTTCTTGAGATATATCACTTTTCTCCTATGATGACGTCATCAATGACGTCATACCACGTGACCATGCAGTTGCACCCTCCTTGCCACTTAGATAACTTCATCCAAGTTTGGTTGTGTGAGGTTCATCTCTTCTTGAGATATATCATTTTTCTCCTATGATGACGTCATCAATGACGTCATACCACGTGACCATGCAGTTGCACCCCCCTTGCCACTTAGATAACTTCACCCAAGTTTGGTTGTCTGAGGTTCATCCCTTCTTGAGATATATCATTTTTCTCCTATGATGACGTCATCGATGACGTCATACCACGTGACCACGCAGTTGCACCCCCCTTGCCACTTAGATAACTTCATCCAAGTTTGGTTGTCTAAGATCCATCCCTTCTTGAGATATATCATTTTTCTCCTATGATGACGTCATCAATGACGTCATACCACGTGACCATGCAGTTGCACCCCCCTTGCCATTTAGATAACTTCACCCAAGTTTGGTTGTCTGAGGTTCATCCCTTCTTGAGATATATCATTTTTCTCCTATGATGACGTCATCGATGACGTCATACCACGTGACCACGCAGTTGCACCCCCCTTGCCACTTAGATAACTTCATCCAAGTTTGGTTGTCTGAGGTCCATCCCTTCCCGAGATTTTTTAATTTTCTTAGTATACCACAGGGTTCCCATGAGTTTCCGCGTACGGCGGACGGACGGACGTACGCTATACCTTTAATACCAGGAAGAAACAAAAAAAATCATATCTCAAGAAGGGAACAACCTACGGCAACCAAACTTGGACACATTAATCTTTTGGGCGATACCATTTCAACGCCCTAATCATTTGACTTGGCGCCGTCAATAACGTAAGCAAATGAGCAAGAAAGCCCGTGACGTTTGAAAATCAACTCCATAGTTATGCGAGACGTTATTTCCTTAGGTATGGTGCTCCGCTTGCGCGGGCCTTCGGCCCGCGCAGGAGCTCCGCTATGAATTCTTACATACGTAACGTGGGAGATTAGAAATGTAACCAAGCGACAAAGGCAAATCTCTGATCCAAAGATTAAGGAATCTCTCGTCATGACAAAGTCTAGGTTTGGATGGTTCAACGGTCAGTGGCATGACGAGGTGAGGTGGGGAGCATGCGCGAACTGTACCCCATACTGAAATTGAACCGTCTTTGAGGCGCCGGTAAATAGTAGAAGTGATGAAATCATCAAAGCCATTACAGGACTTGTTATTTGGAAATATAGCCTTAGGGGGAGTAGGCGTGTTGTAAAAGTTTCCCTGGAAGTCCCCTTTAAAAGGGGTGAAAAAATCATGCACATTAACACCATGTTTAATATATTGAATTATTTCATCGTGCTTGGCTTGCCCTTCGAGCACCTGTTCCCATCGCTGAACATGATTGTGCAGTTCACCTGCCCGGAAGCAGTCCGAATTTCTGAATCTAAGGAGTCTCACGGAAGCTTTGGTTGAAAGGCGCGCGACTGCTTCAGGAGGGGGTACCGGGGCTGCTGGACCTGGGGCACACCTTCCCAATCTGTCCACTCCTCCTTAGAGACTTGGGAAACCGGGTCTTGTAGGTTAGGAGGATAATGGACGAACTTGCGCTTTTTGGGAGACTGCAAAAGTGAAAAAATTTGAAGGAAAATTATATATGTGGATATAAAGAAAGTTGTGACCCCTAAATCGAGCAACCCCGGAATACCTCGCCCGAGGGCAGAGTAATTAACTGATTTTGATAAATATTTCTGATAATATGAGCAATTTTATCTCCTTACCGGGTGGGGCCTGGTAACTAGTCAAACGCAAGTTCCCTTTCTTTTGCAAAAAAAAAACCACTTGCACTCTCCCAATATCAAAAATTCGAACGGTACATAACAGTTGGAAAAATCACCAGTCACAACGTTTATAATAAATACCTTTCTTTTAGAAATGCCATTTGCAAGTGTTTCTGATAACACCCGATCCTGTAGGTTCAAATCTAGTGAGCCTTTGGCAGTTAAGTTTGCTGCGTAGTCAATCACAGTCGTGTGAGCCAATCGGATCCTTGTTCAGTGCACTCCTTTGGCTTGTTTTTCGAGACATGTCGCAACAGACATGTCGCACTAGGCGAAACTAGGAAAGGATCTGATTGGCTCACGAGTTTGATTGACTACACTTGATTTTCTTGACAAAAAAATGGTCTTCGAAACGCTCTTGGCCTATTTCTTCAAACTTATAGTCTGACCTCATTGGCGTTGGTATTGCGGAAAGTTATCTTGCATGTCTGGGTTTTTTCGTTGCCGCCATTTCGTTGCCATGGAAGCGTCATTTTAAACAAAACATGTAAACACATAACGATCAATTGCATGTTTCTTGCAAAGTGGTTTGCCTTTCTGTGTATGTATAGTACGTGAGATACAGGCCATACCAGACCGAAGAGTCAACTAAAAACTGCTATAAGCCACCTTAGAGTGCAAATTTTCTTAGTTTTTTTTTATTAATAACACGCAATGGCAGTGGTTCAAAATACATATTTTTTTTAATACAGACAACGCTTCAAATCTACTAAGATACCTATTGTCTTGAATAAACTCCCGTTGATTTGCGATAAATGTGAAAGTAATCGCGCGCTAAAATTATCTGAAAAACAGAAAAAATGAAGAACTTTTTCTAAACTGTAATGAATTTCTTCCGACTTGCATAAATTACAAAAATAACATTGTGGGTTTTAAATCTCGTGTGTTATAGGCGAAATCTACCTAATCGGTGCGAATGAAATCTCACATGTATGTATTTAAATAGTTTGAGCAAAAAAACCTTGAATTTTTATAAAAAGGTAAACGAAGAAATTAGAAACAAACTTCGGTAGCAGTCACATTTGCTGTCGTTTGTTTAGATATGCAAATTTTGTGAAGTGGGGGACAAAACTTTCAGTAAACTTCACGCCATTCCTAAACTCTCTCAAAATAGGCTATAAGTCCGGGCAATAGACCAAATGGCTGCAATTTTACTAGACCACACATCTGTAGTTTCTTAGTGCAATAAGGCTTATGGTTATCTATAAATTAGAGGAAATGCAAACCCCGGTCGTATTATTATGCTTTAAATTTTGGTGGGGGACAATGCTTTCAGTAAACTTCGGAATTTTATATTTCCAAGAACTTATTTCCGATCTCAGTCAGAATGCCACATTTCGACATAAAAATTTATAGACCACAGTTGGCTCAGTTTGTTTCATTGCGGCGCTGCTTATTTTGACAATAAATCTAAAAACCTGACATACGCTAAAATTATGAAATTTTTGGGACACGAAAATGGCAAAGACGTTTTCACTAATAATATCGAAGAAGATGCATATATTGAAGAAAATACCATATAATTTATTTCATTTAGGATTGGAACTTCGATTTATGGCAAATTTTGCGTTGTATGTTTTATCCATGAAGAAATGAAGAAATAAGTAAAAACATTTTTACACCAGGCGCTGAACGTGTGACGCTGGGACATGCAAATTTGCATAAAAACAGAGATACAGTATGTTGCCCAAACTCCGGACGGTACCCAACCTCGGACACTTTGCATTTACCGTACAGTATTTTTAAGACGCAACAGAAATTTCAGTTTTGATAGCGCACAAATTAACAACCAACTATCATTCTCACTTATAGTGCATTTTTTACCTGCTCGACGTCTTTTGATGCGGGAGAATTAAAGTTTTGCTGAGGAAAGTTGTAGCGCATGTGGGTTTAGTTTGAATGTTAGTGGCTCCGTGAGTGTATCTTTTCAATTTGTATCAGTTCTACTATCTTTTGCGTAAAAGAAACATTTTGCTTTTTGGTTTAGAAAGGGAGTTATATAGTAGCTGTTTCTAACCCAAATGAAAACTTTGTGTTTCCGCTTGTAATTAGGAAAAAATCACGTTTCATGCTGTTCCTGAAGTTTTTCACGAAATGAACCCATCTTCGGACGCAAATACACCACTACCTTAAATGTGTCTCAAAAATGAAGAGAGATAAATATAATGACTCCATTTTGCAGGATTTAGATACCTTATAAGTGTATGGTATTGGCCGGGTATTGTTTTAATGTTATTTAATAGAAACCTCGAGAAAATACTGCAAGAGCGAACAACGTAATTAAAAAGGATGAGAAGAAGTTATGAATAATTTGCATTTGAAACGTCGCGTACCTGAAAAATTGGTAAATATCTTAGTTTACTCGTCAGATACTTTTTAGCTTGCTTCTTAGCAATAAAGTATTACATTAATGTTAATAATTAGAAAACGTTCTAGCCTTGGCCGCTTTTTATTACCGTACAAAGGGAAGTTAGAGATAAATTTTCATAAAATGACATCAGCTACAAAATATAGATACCAACCCAGAGGAAGACCAAAACGGTAAATTTGAAGTTTTTTCTTCTGTTAAATGAGCTGAAGTTTTCTAAAATTGAATTGTACAAATGCTAAATATTTAAATTTATTTCAACGAAGCGGGATAGTTAGAAACGGAAAATAAAGATAAGCTCGTTACCAACAACAACAAAAAGTACCCGCTCAACGGCACCTACAAAACCTGGATCACGGATCGTCGGATCGGATCGGATCGTCGGATCGGATCATCGGATCGGATCATCGGATCGGATCATTTTCACTTATATGTAGTAATCAATATAAAATTCGATACAACTTCATCGATGATGTCATTAAAACTAGAAAATTTACTATCTACACAAGGGAACATTCAAACTTGGAGAGTTGTCTCCAAGCCAAGGGGAACAACCCCCTATCATGTGATATGACGTCGACAAAACCTAGAAAATCAAATATCTTGACAACAATCAAACGTTGTTTAACGACTAATAGAAGTTCTAAAATTGGAGGAGATTTTAGTTTGGGCTTGGAGACAACTTCCCCCAAGTTTGCCAATATCATGTCAGGCACTGTTGTTGTTTTTTGTTTTAAGGTTGTGATATGACATCATATCACGTGACAGGCGTTTGTAGCCCCTTGGCTTGGAGACAACTTTCCCTAGTTTGGAGTTCTGTTAGAATGTTCCCTTGTCGAGATATTAAATCACTCTAGTTTATATGACATCATCAATAACGGTCATTGGTGACGTCTACAACGGTGACGTCATACATCCCTTGATCATCGACGATCCGATCCGACGATCCGATCCGATGATCCGATCCGATGATCCGATCCGACGATCCGATCCGATGATCCGATCCGATCCGACGATCCGTGATCCAGGTTTTGTAGGTGCCGCCCACTCAACGCTCAAGTTTTCTTTTCATTTGCGATTCTTCGCTCACAATAAAGTTAATTATAAGTAGACACACATGTTGAAAACAATTATGTTTGCAATTTCATCTTGAGTGATAACACATATATGCAAAGAGAGTGGTGAAAATAATTTGTGCAGTTTGTGTCCGGAGTTTGGGCAAATTGTCCGTAGTTTGGGCAATTTTGAACAACAGAATTTTACCACACAGTTACTTATCATTTAGAGAAAAATGAGAGTTTTAACGCTCTTTACATCAGAAAACATTTTTACTTACCGCTTACAAACTTTCAAACTCATGCGACTTATTTTCGAAATGTTATAGTGCTAAACGCAAAAAGCGTCCGGAGTTTGGGCAACACACTGTATTTATAATGATTTTTCGATCCTAAAAAACTCTTTTTCACAAAAATTATTTTTCCAGAGAAAGTTGAGTGTTAGGTGCATAGACTTATGCTTAGAGAATGAGCTTACTGCAAACCGATGCTTTAAAAAATTGATTTTAACTGCAAAAAATGGCGCATTGTCTAAATGTACACCACCTCGCTGCTTCCAGTCATATGTAATTTATAGCTGGAATGCTTGAACTAAAACTTGAACAGCCATAAGAAATATATTTCCCAGGTATGAAAGAATAGGCTTGGGGTGGGGCACTCCCTAATATATTGTATGTTTTTGGGGCTCCATGCCATAACTCGGATGATACCCAAATTTTACATACACTGTAAGTATTCAATTTCTCTAAATCTATATACCGATTTTCATATGACTGTAGTGAAAGCAATTCATGAGTAATTCACTATCCAATCAAATGCAATAGAAATTCGACAACAAACTCGCCTTTGTGAGTGAAGTAATTACAAGTAGTTCTTGCTCTTGAACAACCACAACCCAAACTAATTGCAATTACCAAGTAATTTAAAATTACCCACGACAGTCATGTGAAAACCGCTCTCATTATGTTTTACTTGTGTCATGGTATGGTGTGTCCAAAAGCCACCTCTGGCGGATGTTGTGTCACTGAAATTGAATGATAATAGCCATGAGCCTTGAAGACAGATCTTTTATTTACCAGTCTTACGTAAACCATGCATGGCTATGGATATTTATAAATTATAGTAGCTGAACATACTGGAGTACCATTGTTTTTGTAAGAGCCACAGTAATAATTAGTTCATCAAATCAGGGTAAATAATTTCTTTCTTTTTTATCATCTAATTGGTTAATTTCGTCTATTTGAATTTCATTTTTTGCCACATCAGGCATTAGTTAAGGAATGTTATAATTGTATAGTAAGAAATAACATACATTTTGGTAACAAAGTATAAGAAGAAAATATAATAACATGTCAACAGTATTGGACCCCCCATACCCGTCAACCCAACTTCGTCAAAAATCTTTCGATCTTTCACGTGGCAGGAAAATACAACTTAAATGTATGACAAAATGCAGAGAGCGAAAATGGTGAAATACAGTAAATGTCTAAAAAAATTCAATCATCATGCGGGTGACAGGCTTCAAAATCTTGTGACACCTGCCTAATAGGGGTGAGTTGACAGCTATGCCCCCCTCCAAAAAGCAGTATTTATATGCCTATATCATGTGCAATTATCTTGTATCAGGCCCTCCTATCATAATTCATTTTTCAATACTTAACCTACCAATAGAAGATCACTTTGTCCCTAACATGCTCTGGATTGCATCTGGTTCCATTTTGGGAACAAAATTAAATTAAATTAAATTCTCACTCCATGTTAGTCTCATTCAATTGTTGTAGGGTAAATATTTTTTAAGTTCAATAAAAAATATAAAAAATTAGAACTAATTCATACACGATAAACTTTTTTTCTAAATTTGTTTAAAAGGTGATCGGATGTGACCATGTAGTTTAGCAATTAATGAATTCTGTGAGTATGATATGGATAATTATTCAGATCGATGGTGGTATTATTATTATCCATTGAGGTAAAAGGTCAATGTAGATAACATCCCCTAGATCTTAATAATTATCCATATCATACAAAGCTTAATTCATTGATTGTTTTATTATTCATTCAAGCTTTTAATTGTTTTATTATTCATTCAAAATAGATTTCCCAGCTTTTATTCTTTGAGGGAGCTGACAGGGCTTGAACCTAAATACTAATCAAAGTCGTAATTTTATGCCATGTACCATGAACATTATAGGTGTAATTCATCAAAAATCTAGGTGTAAATACACTAAGCGAACACTGTAGAAAATGAAAACACAGTCGTTATTTTATGCCTAAGTTGAAAAAGTTAGGTCTAAAAGAATTTTTTTTAGGTGTATTTACACCTGTATCTGGCACAATTTCAAGCCCCGGAGCAGACAGTTTGCCATCCTGCCTACAAAGGTGTGATGTCACACTTGCAACAACTTTCAACTTATCCAATCTTTGACGTCATTGATGAAATTAGTCGCTCGCATTTAAAAACATCAAGAATTTGCAGTGGTGATCAACCAATCAGAAGCAGGAAAACATGGTGAATGAATATTTATTCATTTATTTATACATACTAACAAGAAAACAGCCCGTCACTTTGTGACGCTAGAAGACCCAACCTAAGTTCCCCCTTCCATAAACTGCTGATTTACATTACTAATGACCTCCCTTTTTGTGTGTTTGTTTTGCACTGGTCTCCCTGATTTTGGTGGAGAAAATGACGCACGTGTGTGTGTCTTGGTCAGTCGGGGTCAGTCCGGGTCCGAGTCCGAGTCAGTCCGGGTCTCAAATCTGTCTAAGAACCCGCTAAAATTGAAAACGCAGCCTATTACAGAAAAACATTTGACTTCGGAATTGTTTGTATAATGCTTATCAGTAAGGCACGAGAGAAGAAACAGGTAAAGTTTTTTTTTTTTTTAAACCATATTTAGCATTTATCCCAAGAGCTAGTAGCTCATCTAGGGGATTCATGCGTAAAATTATACATACATTACATTTCATTTTGCATGTTTAAAAAAAAATTTTTTTTTAGATACAAAATTTTTACTTTAAGGCGAACACACACGTAGATAGAAAGAATGTTGGCCAAGAGAAAAAAAAAATTAAGTAAACCTTTTCGTTTCTTTGATGTATTGTCTTACTGCTGCAAAAATTGCCACATTATCATTGAAATTAAAAGTCAAATTTCCATTTAAGAGAATCTCAGTTCTTTTAGTAGTATTAAAAGAATTCCAGGTAATGCCAGCAATTTCTTCGACAGAGGCGAAAAAAGAATTACGTTGAGCAGCATATCTAGGGCAAAATAGAAAATAGTGTGCGACATCTTCTTTCCCTGCACCACAGGAACAAGCTGGCGAGTCTGCACAATTAATTGAATACAGGTACCAATTAAGGGCACACTGCTTTAATCTTAATCTTGTATGCAAAATTGAAAAATATCTTTCTTCACCGACACCTAAATAGACCAGCTTGTTCACTGGTGGTACAGGGAAAGTTTCACGTAATAAGGCACTCTTGAAAGAAGCTACAGATAAGCTATCGCGAATAGACTGAGGCAAGCTATTCCACAATTGAATGGTAGAATAAAGAAAATATTTTTTTGATTTTTCAGTATTAATAAATGGTATTATTAAATTGGAATTATTCCTTAAGGCATACGAGGTCACACTAGCTACTTGCTGAGGGCAGATTGAAGAAAGATACGGAGGAGCAAAATTGTTTACCATTTTGTATAAAAGAATCAGCTTGTGCATTTTCCTTCTATCAGCTAGACGACGCAGACCAGTTTCCAATAACAAGGATTCCCTGTGGGTTCCCTTAATTGCACCAGTAATGACACGCGTAGCATCAAATTGTATACTCTCTAAGAGATCAGATTCACCCTTTGTACATCCGTCCCAGACAACATCAGCGTACTCTAGATTTGATCGAATTAATGATTTATATAACACTTCAAGAGTGTGTCGGGATAACGTAAACTTAAGTCCTTTTAACAAGTTTAATTTTTTCGATGCTTTCTGGTAAATCTTGGTTAAATGAGCCTTCCATGACATTTTGCTTTCCAAAACCACACCCAAGTGTTAGTGCTCCTTTACAATTTCAATTTTCATTCCTCCCATACACAAGTCTGGGTGGTGTGGCAAGTTTTTTTTAAGTGAAAAGGTCATTGATTTCGTTTTGGCTGCATTCATAGTTACTAACCACATGCTGGCCCAAGAGGAAATAGAAGATAAATCGCTATTCAACTCACTAGCAGTAGCTTCAGGGGACACATCCACTTCATTTAATAGCAGCGTATCGTCAGCGAATAGAAAGCAGCCGCTCTCGAGCCCAACCTGGATATCGTTGATATAAATGAGAAATAAAAGCGGACCTAAGACGGAGCCCTGAGGCACACCGGCTTTGATAGTTTGGCACGAGGAGCTGCTTCCTTCGATAATAACCTGTTGCTTTCTTTCACTTAAATAACTCTCAAACCACTTATAAAGATCACCCCTCACACCAACCCTTTTCAATTTGAGGAGCAGTCCCTCGTGCCAGACCTTATCGAATGCTTTAGAAATGTCCAAAAACACCGCGCGTACTTCATTCCCCCTATCAAGTGCTTCATGAATTTGGTTCACGATGTAAACCAACTGCATTACAGTCGAATCGTTTAAACAAAAACCAGATTGAAAACGATAAAAAAATCCTATCCGCTTTAAAAAAGAATACAATCTGAGAAAAACAATTTTTTCACATATTTTACTAATACTAGGCAGGAGAGAGACCGGCCGATAATTTACTTTGAATTGTCGGTTATCGCGTTTAAACAGTGGTATAACATTCGCTAACTTCCAATCACTTGGGAATTGACCAAAAGACAGAGAAAGGTTAATTAAATTTGATAATGCAAGTGCGAGCCCACTCTTACAAAGCCTTAGTACCTTATTGCTAATTCCGTCAAAACCACACGCTTTATTCACATCTACAAGGTCCAGCAGCTTGTACACCTCGTCTTCACTAGTCGACACGCAAGAAATAGTAGAGTGTGTCGCGTCTTCGACTTCATTTGAAATAGGGCTAACTGTCGCATGATCATCAGTAGCTGGTAATTGTGATTGACTTACAAAATAATTATTGAAAACCTCAGCTTTTTCTTTCGGGTCTGAATATATTTTACCATCATCATGTATTGGTGGTATGGAGTTAAATCCTTTTGAGCCATAAAACGACTTGGCGACCTGCCACCATTTTTTACTTGGCGTTGCTGGGTCACTTAGTATTTCATTGACGTTATTATTGTGATCCTGTTTCGCTTGCCTAATTAATGAAGTTACCAAATTCCTATGAGTGCGGTACGCCTCCCAACTTTGAGGCAATTTATTATGAATAAAAAATTTTAAAAAACGATCTCGTTTGCGAATTGCACAACGAATATGGCCACGCATCCAAGGCTTGTCATTGGGACGAATTGTGACAACTTTGCTTGGAATGAAGCAGTCAATAACAAATTTAAACAATGAAAACCATTTTTTATAAATAGCATCGATTCCGTCTGTCGTATCAGAAAATACACTATTCCAATCCGCTTCACTCAGAGCACGATTCAAACCATCTTCGTCGACATTTGAAAAATTTCTCACCTGACGCTTAAAACATTTTTGCCTATAAACAGGGATTGCTAAATTCCCATAAATAACATTGTGATCACAATTCGAGGGAGGACTGAGTGTCCCTAAACGTGTAAATATTTCCGGGGAATCGGTTATCAAAACATCTAAAATTGATTCTGACGTGTCCGTTATTCTTGTGGGTTCCTTAATGAGCTGAGAAAGCGAATTGCATTCTAAAAAGTTCCATAGCTTCATACCCACACTTGTATTAGGTGTTGATGTTTGACAAAAATTATAATGGGCGTTTAGATCCCCAATTAAAACAATAGCCGAATAATGCATTGGTTGAAATGCATCAAGGCGATCTTGCAACCTCGCAAAAAAATAATCTTCCAGATCGGCGCAAGAATCGGGTCTATAATATACTCCACAAATAATCTTAAATTTGGCCAAACTTAATTCAAGCCATATGCATTCAATATCGTCACATTCTAGCTCAGGTTTTCTTTTGAAAGATAAATGTTCCGCAATATAAACTGCCACACCCCCAGCTCTAATTTCCGAGCGGTCTTTTCTCAAGGGACTATGATACCCTTCAATAAACAACTTGTCATCAGGAATGCGATTATTCAACCAAGTTTCAGAAACAGCAAAGATATCAAACTTATTCGACTGGACCAGAGAAGAAATTTCAGTGAATTTTTCGTTGGATCTATCCGAAAAACGAAAACTGCGAACATTTGCGTGTGCAATAGAAAGGCCTGGTTGTCTGGGGCCTGGATTCGGATGAACCGTACCCGAAGCGAGCAACATAATTAACAAAACGAGAAAATGCATTACCAATTCACCAATTGAAAGACCCACAGAAAAACCGCAAAATATAATTATTTCCTTATTATTAAATAACCCTATAGCTGCTCGATACGCTTGTAAAGTTAAACTGTTCTAAGAAATTTCTTAGTTTATCATAGAAATATTTAGAGAATATCATTCATGACTTAACGCGCGCTCTGTAGGCAGTGCCAGGTGTAAGTTTGTTCAAACTTGAATGAAATTTTTCTCAGCTCAAACCTTTCTCGAATTAGAATTATCCCTACGCACAAATGTAAGTATCTGTAATAGAACCATTTAAGTTTGAATGTCTATGGTGCTATCGGCTAAGGGAACTGTGTTCTTTTTTTAGTTTATGTGGGAGATTTCAACATGGCCGCGATGGCGGCTTTGTCCCTCGCTGAAAAAATCGCTTGAATTAGAACTTAGCCAAAGGCATCCTCGCGCGCCAGGGTCCTTCCCTCACCTCCCCCCAGGGGACAGAGGAAAAGGACCCTGGAATGGTCTGGTCACGTGTCACCCAGATTTCGGGTGGTAACAAAAATTCCCAAGCGGGGGTAGGATACGCGCACGTTGCTCGTTGCGTTTTCTAAAAATGGCGGCTCGTGACTGTGACTAGCAACAGCGACTAAAAAACACTGCGAAACAAGTAACTTTGAGAAACAGTTTACTTTTCCTCCAAAGCTAAACAACTTAGTGTTTCTGCTGAGGATTTTCTGGATGGAGAGCTTTTATATCCTGCTATGGAAAAGTACATGAGTGGCTTCAGTTTCGTGTTTCTTTCTGCTGGCAGTCCTTCGAGGGTTCATTGCGTCGGTTGCTCGTCACGAGACAACAAGTTGAAACGTTTTTGCCGTCTAATAAATCAGCTTGTCCGGCAGCAAGCTTGAAGACTAAGATGTACCAATAAAGACAATTGATTAACTCGTGAACACACAAAAACAAGTGGAAAAGATGGTTGCAAACCCGAGAACATTCGTCTCTGGCCCAGATTTTCAGTGCAGAGTTGACCGGTTTCGTCTTGATTGTTCTTCGCAAGGTGGAAATGTTTACTTTTGCTGCCCTAGCAAGCTGGGAAAACTACCCTGCTCGTCTGCATGGTTGTTCGGCTACAAGCTTGAGTCAAGAGATATTTTCGGTAAAGACAGTAAACTCGCAAACTCTTGAAAGCAAGTGGAAAAAAACTAGATAGCAAAAACCCGCTTGTCGCCGAAAGCTGGCAAATACTCACATTTGAGGAAAAGACTCGTTTTCCTGGCGAAACAAACAGTAACACAGTTTCAAATCCTGACAAGAAATACTGTATGTAGTAGCTAAAAGTATAGATTGCTTCTTAGGTAAGTTGACTTGAATGAATGTACATAAGACAATCAGTAAAATAAACTAGCACGCTAAAATAAATTGCTCAATATCCTTGTCGTTTCTGCTCGTGTTGTTGCTTTGACTTAAAGTTTATATTTCTCAACTGGGAAATAATGGGTCAGTCAGCCTGGGAATTAGTTCAAAAGTTCTTGGAAAAACAACGGAAAGTTAATTTTCCATATTTTTTGATTTTCGTGACTAATAGTTTTGGGCAAAATGAAGAAATCTGACAAAATGTCTTCAGTCTCTTTTGTCAGAAATTTTCCGTTGGGACCCCACCCCAAGTTTTGATTTTTGTTACCACCTGAAATCTGGGTGACACGTGACCAGACCATTCCAGGGTCCTTTTCCTCTGTCCCCTGGGGGGAGGTGAGGGAAGGACCCTGGCGCGCGAGGATGAGCCAAAGGTGAATCTTTTCCAACAAAAGCACGCCCACTGGAGAGATTTCCTCCTTCTCTTCTGGTTTGTGTCCTTCGTTTTGCGATACAGCGTCAGGATTTATACTTAGAAAATATTAGATTCATGGCTTTGTGGCATTTCGCCTTAGCGTGCTTCCAGAAAGCAAGGCGGTGTACGGCGGTGTACGTTTGTTCAAACTTGAATGAAAATTTTTCTCTGCTTAAAGCTTTCGAATAATAATTATCCCTGCACATTCCTGCAAGTAATCTGTGACAGAACCATTTAGGTGTAGATGACTATGGTGATTTCGGCTGTGCGAAATGAGTTCTTTTTTAGTTTCTGTGGGAGATTTCAAAATGGCGGCGATGGCAGCTTTGTCCCTCGCTTAAGAAATCGCTTGAATTAGAACTTAGCCCAGGGTGAATCTTTTCCAACCAAAACACGCCCACTGTGGAGATATCCACTTTCTCTTCAGGTTTGTGAACTTCGTTTGGCGACACAGCTTCAGGGCCAAGCGGAGTGAGTGCGGACGATTTAGCCAATCAGAAACGTTTGCGCAGACAACCCGATTATAATAGTATAGATAAACATACAATGTACATGTATCTTCAATGTAATTTTTTTAGTACATTCAAGTCAACTGTATATTTCCGTTCACAAAAGCGATAATTAACAAAGAAATGTACAACCTTGAATGAGGCTAATCTTGAGAATGCAGATGATCCAGAGCATGTTAGGGACCCCTCACAAAGTGGTCTTCTATTGGAAGGCAAGTACATCATATTTTTCATAATTATTAAAAAAATAATGATAGGAGTGCCTGAAACAGGCAATACCAATTTCAAGGGCCTGTCAAAACTTCAAGTAAATGACAATTCGAAGAAAAACATCCTCTATGTTGAATCCCCTTGGTTGATATTTTAAATGAGCAAAATTTAAACTTCCACTTCTAAGTTCATGCCTGACACTGCCGACCAGAGAAACAATAAACTAAAAATGTCATTGCATGAATTGATAGAGAGTAATAATTATCCCTAGATAGGTGTCTCCACTTGCCTGTCATATGTGAAATACTCTGTGAAGCATACCCTGCAGGAAGACATCTTGGGAATTTCTACAAAATTAAATTAAACACAAAAGTTAATCCGTCTCTCTCGTCTACTACTACAAGTGAAAACTCGTTGTAGCCGAACCAAATTGAGAAGTCGGAATATATAGAAAGTGTCTCAATTTTAAGAATTGGTAGCTAACTTACATTAGAGAATTCAAGAATCATTGTACCATTATCTAAATCTGAATTTTGGAGCCGCTTGGAGAAAGCTCGCGAGCTCAAGATGGCTGCTATGCGTGAAACTATTAAGTACATGACTTTCTCCCGAGTCTCCACGCCGAAGGATAAACACAGCCACTGAATAACGGCAGTCAGCTCTACTAAATCACTAGAAAATACGGTATTCTGCCCAGATTGCAATCCTGAAAAAAAGCTTAACACAAAAGCTGAGCGTGCAAACATAACAAATCTCCCGAGAGAAATCTCTCTTGCGCACGGCTACGACCGTCCCGTGCAACTTTCATCTTTTTCAAACTAGCGTAGTAGCGAGCCGAAAAACGGCCGCAAAAGCTCGAAAAAACTCAAATGAAAGTTTGCGATTGATAAAAAATGATTACTACTAATTGTCCCTTTTATACTCTAGCTACAAAGATCAAGTACCAACCTGGAGAATTAGTTTCTTATCGTTGTTTGTGCTTTCTCTTGCGCGCTAGCTCTTCGTTTGTCTTCTTTTTCGACATGTCTTCCCTGGCAATTCTCCTCTACGGCGCTTTGTTTCTTTCCCACGACAAACTTTATTTCTTAATGTTCATGACATCGGTCTCAGCTTCTTCCCGCTCCATGGTAACTCATTTTCTCAATTTTGATTTGTCAGCTTGATTTAACGTTTCAATTTTTTATGAAGAGGAAAAACCGTCTTCCTCATGACGAAAACTGACACGAAGTCACGAAGTTCACACGAAGTAAAGTCTCAAAAAGAAAAAAAATCCCCTTTCAAATAAAATCGCCAATCGCCAATTTGAACACGCGAGCGTGCTCATTTTCCCGCCTAAACCGAGACAGGCAACCCACGCCTCTGCGACGACGGACACACGGACGAACAAACCGGAAGTCCATCAGAAAACAGATCGATGCATATACACTTTTGTGTTGTTTTCTTTTCTCCTGCACAAATAATCCAATTATTGAAACATATTCTCGCTAAATCGCTTGTAGGACTATGTAATGGATGAGAAAAATAAATTAACGGTATTTAAAAAGGATGTTTGAATGGAAAAAAAAATTGCATGCCCTGTCACGCGTGGGTCTCGAACCCGCGACCTTTTGCTCTGTATGCGAGAATCGTACCACTCTGCCATTCAGGCAATTTCTAGCCAGATGCGTTTAGAATATTATATATTCCTTCTCTAAGCAAACGGCAAGTAGATAGTCCGGAATCGGCTCGGAAATGACTTAGAACTATCTGTTGTGGTTACTTCTTTATATATTTTCTGACTTCCTTTAGCACTAAGGACCTGCCATCGATATTTTCCGTCTCATTGCTACCAAAAATAGTTGACTTAAGACTAATTTAAAGTAAAAGTCGGGCATAAAGTTAATCGTACTGTACATAAATTGTCATTTTGCATTTATTTCAAGCAAAACTGACGAACTTCATGAAGAAACTTTGGACTATAGATAACAACAAAGTATAAAAAGTTTTAGATTGTATTATTTTCACTGAAGACTGATAAACAACAGGCTACCCGCGAACATGTTCCCAGCATAGCAACCGTGCAACCATCAACAAAATAGGTACACGCACCCTTAAAGTGCCAGAACGACCAGAAACGTATAACTTCCTTGATGTGGAAATATTTAAGTATTTATGTGGGAAAGTCGTTTTGATCATATCTGAGTTAAACGGGGAAAATAGCCCGATAAGGAATTTGGAGATCACCCGCCATCTTGAAAAAGCGTACCGGAAATGAAATGAATTCGGCTAGTGCAACCGGATGTAAAATGACATCACATACTCAAGACGTCACACACTCAAGACGATCTCCCTGAAAATTCCGCGCGAAAGCAGATTTTGAGGACTCGAGCTTGAGAAGGAGCTATTCATATTTATTGATTGCAATTCTCGAGTGTGATTCTCGAGTGTGGGACGTAAATGCGTAATTAACATGTGATTTACCGCTGATACGCAGTGCGGGCTCGATGCTTTTCCAAGATTTGGCTTCCGGTACGATCTTTCATAATGGCGGCCTCAGATGAACCGAACTTCAACGCTTAAAAACACACAACTCTGTGAATTTCCAATGTATTTTATTTTAAAGCGTATCTTCTTAGGCCTTGAACAGTACATTAGCCCCAGAATTGTTTTGAAAAAATGCATTCAAATTTGGTCGTTCTGGCACTTTAAGATTTTGCCTTTGCTGTCTCTAAAGGCTGGTTTCCATAAGGTCGTATCTATCGTATCAGTCAACCGTGAAACAAAAGAATAATTCCAATTTCCATTGTTTCACGGTCGACTGATGCGACAGATAAGACTATATGGAAACCAGCCTTAAGGGGCAAGATTTATGGTAGACGTGCCCATATTGCATATTTAATATTTGCGGGATCCGGGGAAACAACGGTCATCTTTGGAATCAGGGATATGATTTTCAGCCCTGGGATTGGGATCAGTGAATGAAAACATACGTCGTTACTATCCCCAGTGTCGTGATTTTTCGAATCATGCTTAGAGTGAAATTATCTTATATTGTATATAAAAGCACATTACCACTGTGCAATGATGTTACTAACTTCTATGTACCGAGCGCGAGGTCCGTACTGAGAAATCTCAGCCCTTGGCCTTTGGTCTCGATAGCAAGCATGTTGAATGTAGATCTTGTGAAAAGGTATGATAGAACGCGTCTTGCCGGTGGAATTACAGAAAACACCTGTCCGCTGATCAGCCAATTAGAGCGTGCTACTACCGTTGCCGTATAATATAGAAATGTCATGTCAGTCAACATGTACTAATCTTCTAGTATTCTTAATGCAGAGTATCGTAAGCGAGGACGATCTAGACGACGAGGCGATGATGCGGCTGGACGACGCTTTAGCTGCTGTTTTCAGGACTAAGCTTCAGCCTAGTCAAAGCAAGAAAGATAAAAAAGGTAATGTAGACAGCACTTCAAACATTTGATCAAACTCGACTTTTAGTGCCTTTCTACCGCACGAGGTTCGGCATAAAATAGATAGCTCCTCCCATCCCAGGGGTCGAAAACAATAAGCTGTCAAAGAGTCAACATGTCAGAACATTGAACATTGAGTACACAACAAAAAGCTAAGTTGTCAGCTCTCTGCACACAAATGCCTTTTTATTTGTGCAAAAATAATTTCATTTTAGTGGACGATTCCAGCTATAAGCGCGCGCACTTTGTAGTGGAAGTCATACGACTTCGAGTTCAATTTGGAATTTATTTGCGCGAATGAGTTTTCAAAAAGTAGCCGCAGGTGAGTGCAATTTGAGCTTTTTGAAATACCCACGAGTGTAAATAAATTTATAATATTCATCAATTATTCATGAAGCAGGCATCCAATGAGAAGGCACCATTTAGGTCACATGACTAGCCTCGTAAACTGGATACAAGGTCCATCAAACTATAAGAACGGGGAGGGCTTGAATATTCAGCAGGGAAATGGTGGGGTTGATGAATAATAACAATAGTTAATAGATCTATTAGTATTCTGTAAATATTTATAGAATACTAATATCGATATTAGTATTCTATAAATATTTCTAAAACTCATGAATAGTCAATCAGGCAAACACAATGGAAATCAGGACCATGAAGGCCGTTTGTATACCCCGATAGAAATTAGCATTTTGGGGAGTCCATGAATATTTTCAGGGAACAGCTGTTCTGATTGGTTGCCATATCAAAATGGTGCTCAATCAGCCAGAAACGATATAGAACTGCTGCGCACTGAACTGAATCTGATATAGAACTCCGGTGACGTCAGAGTTTTATATCAGATCCAGTTCAGTGAGCACAGTTCTCTATCAAGTTTGGCTCACTGAGCATCAGTAATGATAGGACAACTCACCAGAACAGCATGTTTCCCCGATAATATTCATGGAGACCCCATCTCTTACAAACGCCCTGTGGTCATGATTTCCACCTTTTCCCGTAACCTACGAAAAAAGAACGCATGTTAGAAATGAGTACGTGTATTTTGTAAAACGATAGTTCATTTATCACATTTATTAATTTTCGGTGGCCATGATTTAAACATCCAACAACGACTCGGGCAGTGCCGACCACCCTTCTTTGAACATTTCGTGAAACGAGCCAAAACGGACATCTTTGACAATTACTGGGAAATATTTGGTTTGAATTGGGCTCAAAATCATGCACAGATAAACGAATTTAACTCACCCGTCCAAGTTACTCTACTTGGCGAGTCCGTACGAACCGCACTGCTTTGTTAAACGAGAATGAATGGGCAAATTGCATATGATGCATATGACGTGCATGACAAAGAAAATTTTGTTAAAGAAATTTGAATCATAAAAAGAATAAAAAACAATAGGAAACACTGCCCGAAACTAATCACATAGCCCTTTCTTTACAAAAGCCAATCAGAAAGCCCTAGCATTATTATAGGTATCGCTGGTATCGCTAATACATTCATTTCTTGTCTATGACATTTGAACGGCATTTCTTTGCTCATCATTATTATAGGTAAATAAGTGACAGCTATTCCAAAGGGAATTCTTGTCTTTTTGAAAGTCATGTAATTATGAACAGACCTTTTGTCCCAACACAGAAGATATGTCAATTATTCGGAACGCCTCTCTAAATACACACTATTCGTAATGAAAAGCTCTCATTGTCAATCTTTTGTTTGCCATTTCAAAATAGCTAAACACTACAACTTGAAGCCAGTCTATATCAGATTTCTTATTCTCGATTTCAATGAAGTAGTTCTCACAAGTTTATTTCCTTTTTTTAACTAGCTTGGAATTATGAATTATTACTGGCAACCGTTTTAGAAGTAGTTTACAAAACTCGCTGTCGTGTTTTATCGCCGATAAAACCCTTCAGCTCGTTTTGTAAACATTACTTACAGAATACTAATAGATCTATTAACTATTGTCATTATTCATCAACCCCACCCTTTCACTGCTGAACTATTCGAGTAAAATTACGACTATTAAAAAACATTACTCAAAACTTTAAGCAAGAAAAACATTTGGCAAAAAAATGTTACAACAATTAGGATAGTTGGTTTGTCGACAATAATGAACTGCTATTAAGTATAAATTCAAGAACGGCTGCAAGCAGACTAGTGTTCATTTGACCAGAAAGCTTTCTTATTATAAAAAACTAGACTCAGCTGAATTGCTTTCCCTCCACTGCCTTTCCAACAATTTCTTGACCTCGTCTTGTTCACTTGCGCCATTGTTGTATCTTTTCCAATCCCTCTGCGTGCAATGCTTTCGAAACTGGTTTGGAAACCTTAAGCAAATAGAAATAGTTCGATATTTAATGTTTTACATTTAATTTTACATTCCTCTTTCTTTACAGATACTATCAAATCAGTTCTCCATTTTAAATTAAGGTAAGCCCTCTGATAAACGAAATATCTCATATTTGTTATTGGTATAAACTCACTGTTAATAATAATGATATTCGTTTAATATTAGGCAACGATGGTACATGCGCTCTGATTGCCCAATTAGCGGACTTTAACTTCCCGTTATATTAATATTCCTCGTCAATAAGGGTTTAGCTCAGGAACTATTCGAGATGTTTGCGAACCTATGCAAAACGATTTCAATAGAATAAATAGAATAATAGTAAATCAAGCCCAAGTTGCCTATCTTTCATTTATTATAATTACATTGTAGCTGAAAAGAGAACAAAACTAACTGAACTCACTGATCATTTTCAAAAATAAGACATAAGAGTAACACGCCATACAGCTATTTTTTTTAATCATAGCCCTCTTTAGTGATCTGCAGTGATAACAAATGCTCTGTGGTAGCGATATATATGTGTATCACATGTATAACCGGGAACCCTGTGGATAACTATGGTACCCACTCTGTTCAGCCCATATGGCTCTCTTGATCTTAGTTTGTTTATCCTTCTAGTCTCTGTCTAGAAGCTTTGCGGTCCCGTTTGGTTAATAATAGTGAATTTAACGAGGCTGCCTACAGTTTTTCTTGAACTTGGTCTCTCAACTTTGGACGACCACAATTCATATCAAACAATCTCCAACCAAAAACTGTCGTTTTTCAACACCTCGCGGCCAAAACCATATTTGGAATCATTTACCTTATAAGGAAGTAGCCAGAACGGTGAGATTTTGAATGAAAACTTGTAGGAATTACAGAGACCTAAGTTCTCGATCTGTCCACCATGAATTTTGGCTTGGTAACTGTAACGTTGTATCAGAATGACAGACTACTAAAAACACTGGCCGTAAACTCCTTTTATGCCCCTTCCAAATATGTGATAAGTGTGCGCTGCGCTGTTGAGCTCCGTTTGCGAAGCAAACAAACATGAGGCGTATTGGGATAAAATTGGCGAAGTGCCCCTGCACGACGCCCCTTTTTATTTCTTTTGATCCAAAACATACATTTGCTGAGCAAAGGTGGGAAATAAGAGCCCACTGAATACAGCAATCAATACACATGCCGGGGTGGAGGTGGGACATTTTTATGCAAGACTGCAATTGCTCGTTGGTCTTGCAAGTGACCATGACAGTAAATCCCCAGAGGGGATAGCATTGATTATCAATTGAATAGCCCCTATCACGCGCCGGCACGTGCCGCCCTCGTGATTACGGTGTAACACAATACTATGATTCTGGAAAAGGGCATAAATGTTCTATTGGTGCCCAATAATTTATTTATGCCCCTTCCAAATGTGTGATGTGTGCGCTGCGCTGTTGAGCTCCGTTTGCGAAGCAAACAAACATGAGGCGTATTGGGATAAAATTGGCGAAGTGCCCCTGCACGACGCCCCTTTTTATTTCTTTTGACCCAAAACATACGTTTGCTGAGCAAAGGTGGGAAATAAGAGCGCCAAAAGCCCTTGCGTTAATGCAAGGAGCTTCCCACCCCAACAGCACAACGCACATGAAACAAAGGCTCAGAACCCAAGTTCTGTTTGAGAATCAGTCTTAGTTATGACCGTCATCTGTGCCAATCGGGGCGTGCGCAGCTAGCGTGAGAGGCTAGGAATACGGATGTACTTTTTGAACGCGTCCGAATTCCAGCGTCCCATTAAGTGTCACTATTATCATGTTTGAAAATTATTTACTTTATGCCTCATTTGAAAGAGCTGAGGCTCAGAAGAAACATGCTTCTTTCCATGTTCAAAAATCTTTTTTGGTTCCGAAGATAGTAGAGTTTGAAATCTGGCCGCCATTGCTCCAAAGTGTGACTTGATGACGTCACACTCTTAACAAACAAAGTGGTGAATTATTTGATGGTCTATATTTTTATTGGATTTGCATCAAATCCTATCAAATTTGCCACGGTTATTGAACTCCCTCTTCCTGGTAATTTGTTTACCTTAATTGATTGCCATGGCAACAGCCTTTGCTCCAGACCACCCTATCCAAAATTCTAGATGAGGCTATATCTTTTGAAGAAATCAATTGTAACATACATTGCCATGCCTACTTATCTTATTTAGTAGTAGCTCGCTTTTAGTAACAAGCAAATTGGTTAATTCTGAAATCTGGGCGGGAAAAATCGGGAAATCCTAAAATCGTCTGGGGAGCCTGGGAACCAGGGGGTTGCCATGGCAACCCTGATTGATGAGTCACATCACTCTGTTCAAGTCAAGTATTCATTCTGCCAAGTTTGAGCACTCTAACTTCAAGAGGAATAGAGATATACCTCTTTTTAGTATTTAGGCATTGATCAAGTTGAGAGTGTGACGTCATCACCCATGCTAATTTGTACATCGTTCTTACCTTAATAACTTCTGAACGAAAAGAGCTATCAAAAATGGGAAAACGGCATTGTTCTAGTTTTGCAAAGCTGCCTAACATATGGAGAATTGGCAAAGATTGGAGACACTAATTTTTGATAATAGTGGCACTTTAATCGAATTTTTGCGTCCGAAAATCTGCACTCCGCTGCAAACGACGCTGCGCCAATGCGGAATGAGTGACCCTTATACTTAGCAGGGTCTAAGCCCGACGCGCGCAGTGCTAACGAAAGGTACTCTGAAAAATACGCGCGAGACATTGACTTTCCGTCGGCCAGGACAAAAAGAGGGCCTGGCAAAGCGCCACGCTGTATTAGATACTGGGTAAGGTACTCTACGGGGCACACATCAGTGCGGCGAGTGAGATTAATAACGACCGGTCGCACGTTATAGCTGTGCTTAAAGGAGGTGAAAGTTATACTAAACCCGAAAGGGGTACCAGATTTATGAAGGTAGCGAGATACCTGGTCGAATCTCAAGCCATTCGGTCGACCATTAGAATTGGTCATTTCGCCAACTCGTAAGAAGGCAAAAAAGGCAACAACGCACATCGCTTGTAACATAGTGGTTTCGTAGTAGCTTGGGGCGATGTCACGCAAGCTTAATACTATGCGAGAAAGAATGGAAAGGGTTACAGGTAAACGCGAGTCCAGTCGACTACAAAGTTTGCTATAGCCTTTAAGCATCTCCATAACGTACGAGACTTTGCTTGTATCTGGAAATCCCACAAGCCGATGACAGTACCCGAGAGAAGAGATATATGTGTTAGCAGTAGAGGCAGCGTAGTTGTGTTCGAAAAGATAGGAAATGAACAATGCAATTTCCGACGGGGGGAGCGGAAGTTTAATCTCGGCTGAGCCAAACGTTGCGTGCAGAAACATCGAATAGAGGCGCCATGCCCGTTGGTAAGTTGGCACAGACGACGGCCGCAAACTCGAGGCAGCTAATAAATGGCCCGCTAGATCTGCCAGTTTTGCGGCAGCAGGTGTGACGGGATGGCTGTTGGTGATGCATGAGTGCAGGGTAGCGCCAACCGTATGAAGCGTTGGATCTGTAGGCGGGAAAGGGAATCGGCTAACTCATTGTGAACGCCGGGAACATGATTCGCCTTAAACATAACATTCCGCTTCAAACAAGTGAGCACCAGCTCGCGCACAAAATTCATCAAGGTAGGATCCTCGCAAGAAGATTTATTAATTACGTGAAGTAGAGCATTGTTGTCAGTAAAGAAAATTATGCGTTTGTTACGCATGAAATCGCCCCACAAAATAACACTCATAAGTATCGGAAAAAATTCTAAAACTGCGATGTTCCTACGCCCAATCAACTGGCCACTCACCGTAGCACCAGTGGTTGCCGAAAACGGCGCCAAATCCTAACGTGCCTGACGCATCAGTGAAAAGATGTAAAGCATTTGAATCTAACCACACATCATCGAGAAAAATGATTTGCCATTTAAATCGCTAAGGAAATCTAACCAAGTCCTGAGATCAGCTCTGGCCGATACAGTAAGATGGATAGAGTGATGGGCTAACTTGATGCCTTTTGTGAGGTCAATAAGGCGCCGTAAGAATGTAAGGCCGGGAACAACTACGGAGCAAGCGAAGTTGAGGGTGCCAATAAGGGATTGCAATTCCTTCAAAGTGACCTTTTTCCTGCGAATAAAGTCGGAGCAGAGCAACTTACATGTCTCTAATTTGTCACCCGGGAGGCGAGCCTCCATTTCCGCCGTATCTAGCTCAATACCAGCAAATGATAGAACGGTCGCCGGGCCAAGCGTTTTTTCGGGTGCCATTGGTACGCCCAGCCAATCACAAAGACCCAAAAAGTCATCAAGGTGACCCTTACATAGCTCGAACGTAGGCGACGCCAGCAAGTAATCGTCAAGAAGGTGAATGATATAGGGGATGTGTAACACATTTTTCGCGACCCATTCTAACGCGGTACTAAAGGCCTCAAAAGTCTGGCAGGATGAGGAACACCCCATCGGCATGCATCTATCATAGTAAAAGTTTCCATCCCAATGCATGCCGAGCAAGTGATAATCCTCAGGCCGGATAGGGATGATCCTAAATGCACTTCTAATGTCGGTCTTTGCAAGGTAGCACCTCTGCCCAACCGATATGACCATCTGGATGGCGTCATCTACTCGAGCATACTGTACAGATGAGTGCTCAGGCGATATACCATCATTGATCGAACCCCCCCTGGGATAAGATAAATGAGGTATAAGATGGTATACACCTGGGGCTTTCTTGGGCACAACACCCACAGGGGAAAATATTGATTCAGGAAAAGTAGGGCAATCAAAAGGCCCAAACAACCTATCTGCGGCCAATTCTTTAGCAATCTTGGAACTCACCACCCCTGGAAGGTCGTCAGATGATTTCAGGTTTGTGGGGATACCAGGTTCAACGTGACCATCAAAATGGATGGGAAAACCAAATTGGAACCCATTTGACAAAAATAACGTTTTCTCAGGTTGATAGTTTCTTAAAACCAATGCTAGCCTATTTGCCCTTACTGGGGTTGGGAGTGGCCAATCGTTGCCCCGGGGCGGAAATGGCAGCCTGTGGAAGTTGGCCACGAAAATTGCCCTGTCGAAAATTGCCCTGCCCTGAAATTGGCGCACCACCTCGAAGTCGAGAGCTACGTTGGCCTCGCATGGGGCACCTGATAAGGGCATGCATTATTTGGCAAATGGGACAGTCATGACTATACTGGCAACCGGGGCAATTACCACCCTTAGTTTACAGTTGACGCGGTTTCCATTGTTATTCGTAGGGAATTAACTCGGATAATGACTCTCAACAAACTAAAAGTCGGGGAGGGATTTGAATTCTCCAGGGAAAGGTTGGGGTTGATCAATAGAATTGAATTGAATTTCTAGGTAAATATATCGCTCATTATGGATTCATAAACATATGATCATTATGGATTCATAGGTAAATATCTAGTTACTTACCTATGAATCCATAATAAGCCATATACATACCTATGGATCTATAATGTGTGGTTCCAGAAAACATCCCCCCCCCGGAAGAGTGCTGAAAAGTGACCCCCCACCTCTCTCGAAGTTCCGAAGAAAAATACAGTATTTGCATGGAAAAGATATCCCTTCCTATGGATAATTTCTGGAATCACACAATAAGCCATTTTTACCTACACTTCAAGGGGCACTGTCACGGTTGTTTCATCAAAATGTTTTAAAATAAGACCAGTGTTCTACAGAAACAATTCCGAACCTATAGTATGTTTCAAAAATGCCAATTAGCAATCCAATTCCATCCGCTCGATTATACACGAAAATACTCCAAATTTGTATTGATCTAAGAGCTGAAAGGTTAGTTAAAAAACGTAGACGATTATGTTGTTGATTTCTAGCGAGTTTGACTGCATTTAAGCTACTCAAAATGACCCCAAGTTTGGACCAAATTCATGATAAAGCATGACAGTGCCCCTTTCACAAGGACTAATTCAATTATCAACCCGAACATTTAACTAGTGAATTCAAATCCATACACTTACCCGAGAAAAAAACATTCAATAATCTCAGTTTATGCATCTATACTGACTATGTCTACAACCAATATTTGCTCTTATCCTTTATGCGAATCCCGTTTAAACGCCACAAAACACGATTCCCGAGAACGCCTTCACTTGAACCATTTGAGAAGCGTTTTTTACAGTCTACTTGCTTGGTCTCCTTGCCATAGAGTGTGTTCAAGACGTAAACCTGAAAATACAGATAAAATCATGCCCAGGTTAATTGCATATCTAATCGTAGAGAGCAACCAACGAGCGCAAAATACCTGAAACTTGCCTTCAGTTTCGCCAACTTGAATCAGCTTCACAACGTTATGCAAATGAGCTGTAGTAGCTGTAGCTGTCAGGGCGTGGTACAAACGAAAATAACCAGTGAGGACGTAGTTGCTTTTGTCTCTATTATTTTCGTTCTACAAAGGAGTTCTTTTGTCTCTAGTCTATTATCCTCGTTCTTTGTGTTGAGGTATAGGGTATTGTTGTATTATCCAACCAGAGAGGAGCTTTAAGCAGCTACGTACCGACTAAAATAACAGCGCTTTAATGAGTTGCGCTTTTACAAAAGGCCGCTCGATTGATTGGACTGGCTGTTGTACAAAAACAAAAACAAAAGACGTAATTCGTGTTTGGAAACCTTTGTCAATCATGGTTGAATAAAAGTTGTCTCATTTTCTTCAGCATCACAACTTTATTGTGCATGGTAAAAATTAATTGCAATAAGTTTCTCTGGGGAACGCACTTCTATGAAAGCAGCTAAATAACTATAACAATAGTTCCTATTGGAATCCGCTATCTTTCTCAATTGTAAACTGTACTCCTTTTCAAAACTGTTCAATTCAATGAGAAGAATGCATTTCATTTGTTCCTGTTTTCTGAAAACCTTGTCAACTTTAAACTTAGTCCGTTAATTACCTCGAGTCTCGGCAATAACCCCAATACATCCCTCGGGCCTACGGCCCTTGGGGATGTATTGGGGTATTGCCTCGAATCTCGGTAATTAACTCTAACTTATGAAAACGTACACAATAACCCTTAGGTATATTAAATTTAGGGTTGCCGTTCTTCTGTTGAGAGGGCTGATGTGGTGGGCGGGTAATGGATCTCGACCAAAGTTCCCAGTGGGTAGTACCCCAGGGAAGGGCTGTGGGATATTGCTGACGCATGTGACGGAAATTGGTGTCATAATATCTCCAATCCCCTCCATTTGCAGCAATATCCCTCACCACCTCCATGTATTTCATGAGCTGTGGTGCTTGAACTGGATATTTTGAGGTGTACACACCAATGAAAACTTGAAAAGCTGTTATCCAGACATCAATATTAGGGATAGGTCTGGCCTTTTGGCTGGCCTCCAAACTGACAGTAGGTATACCGAGATCCTCTTGATCATGCGAAAATGATATATTGATCTTTGGATCAAATGGCTGAGCATGTAACAAAAGACCAAAGTCAATGTATTGGTGTGCCCATATCTTGACCTTTAATTTAGGAGGAACCCGGACATCAACGGGCACACTGATGGAGTTAAAAAGATCGGGAGGCCTACCGTCACTCTGGGGCAGGTTGGAAATGTCCCCTGATAGGGATTGTACTACAGATGCAAGAGGCCCCTGCACAGTTGCATCTGTAGTTGTAGGGTTGCCGGTTTGATTGACGACGGAAACTAATGCCGGTGAAGTTGCTGAAGCAGGCTGTGTATCCAAGACACTGAGGCTGGGTTGTGACACAGGTGGCTGGGTACCAAGGGACTGTGCACCAGAGGTGTGGGCGCCGAAGACTGGCTGTGTGCTCAAAACACTGAGGTTGGGTAATAGGTGGCTGGGAGCCAAGGGGGGCACCAGGCAGGTTGGCATTTGGAAGGACATGCTGTGAAGCAACATTAGAGCTGTCAACAATAGGGCCTGGTACTTGTTGGGTTGGTATGAATTGGACCAGTGTAGATGCCAGAGCTGTAGCAAGGGTTTGAGCGACTGAAGCAATCATCTCCTGTGGTGTGCTTGGGGTGGAGGAAGACATGGGCACTGGTGGCGGAGGGGCTTCAACACCTGATGGTGGTGGCACGGCTGCTGCTGTTGTCGCATTAGAACGACGAGCACTCCTGCGCCTAGGCTGCGGAGCAGGTGGGGCTATGGTGGATACTGTTGGTATGGCCCCTGTTGTCACTGTTGCTGACCGACTGGCACTCCTACGCTTTGGCTGCGGGGCAGGCAAGGCTGCGGCTCGGGCCCGTTTAGCGCGTGGCATCCTACAGAAAAACTACAAGAACTACAAGAAAATTCGTGTCATGGTGTCACCAAAATGTTCACCTAAGGTTGGTGAATTTGGTGTTGCCTAAAAAAAATTTATTGATGTGAAAACAGTACTATATTCTCACTTGGTCCCATTGTGCTTTATATAAGTTATGGGAAGGAGGCCTGGTTCCGCTTATCTGACACCTTCCCGTGCGGAGTTCAGCAATACCTCTCCGACTTAACTATTCCCGAAACTCAGAAGAATCCTAAATCCTTCCCGTAAATAAATAAATAAATCCTACCCTTCCCAAAAACTCAGAACCATTTTAATACGAATTCACATAACTCAAAAATATTATAGATACCCTCTGACGTTCGCCATAACCCAGGCCGAACCTACGATAGAAAATTGGCTATTTTAAGATGCGTACTGACATACGGCATACTGTGACATAACACACTCGACATATAAACACTCGTATGACACACAAACACTCGTGTAATGTTATATACTCATGGTCTTCTCCCAAAACTCAGAAAAAGTGGTCCAATTTTATAGGAGGCGCACGGCTGCTAAAAAATGCCGGGGCTGCTGGACCTGGGGCCACGCCCTTTTAATCTGTCCAGGAAGACTGGGCGATTTTGCTGTTAGGGTGACAAAGAGATCCAAAGATTTTAATACAGGTTGGAATTAAAACAGAATTTTTAATGCAACATAGAAAGTTAGAGAGACCCGCAGGTCGAGCAACCCCGGAATACCCCGCCCGAGGGCAGAGCAATTAAGGCCATTAGACAGGCCCTCCGAGGCGCAGAAATGCAAGATAGAAAATTAGGCCTTAAGGTGCAGAAAATTAGTTTTCTTGCATTTCTAGAAATTTTCTTTGCAAAATCGCGTAGACCACAATGACATAGGAGAGATATCTCCAATGTAACCAAAACGCCAGCGCCAACTGGGGACATTTTTACAGCGTGACAACACGCAATGCGGAATACACTTCGCAGCCAAAGCGAGACAGCTTGCTTCCAAAGGAATTTTAACAGTGTGACAACACGCCATGCGGAATACATTAGCCAAACTGAATTGGGATAAGGGAAATGAATTTAGCGTAACCCATACGCCAGCGAGACAGCTCGCTTCCAAACTAGGGGAATTTTAACGCGTGACAACACGCAATGCGGAATACACTTCGCAGGCAAACTGAATTGGGATAAGGGACATAAATTTAGCGTAACCATTACGCCAGCGGGACAGCTCGCTTCCAAACTAGGGGAATTTTAACAGAGTGACAATACGCAATGCGGAATACACTTCGCAGCCAAACTGAATTGGGATAAGGAAGATAAATAAATTTTTAGCGTAACCAATACGCCAGCGAGACAGCTCGCTTCCAAACTAGGTGAATTTTAACAGCGTGATTACGCAATGCGGAATACACTTCGCAGTCAAACTGAATTGGGATAAGGGAGATAAATAAATTTAGCGTAACCAATACGCCAGCGAGACAGCTCGCTTCCAAACTAGGGGAATTTTAACGCGTGACAACACGCAATGCGGAATACACTTCGCAGCCAAACGGAGTTGAGATAAGGGAGATAAATTTAGCGAAACCAATACGCCAGCGAGACAGCTCGCTTCCAAACTAGGGGAATTGTAATGTAAACACGTGACAACACGCAATGCGGAATACACTTCGCAGCCAAACTGAACAGAAAGAAAAGGAAAAACACTGGTAGAAACAAAAATGCTGGCAAGACTACTCGCCTCTAAACTGTTGGGTAAAAGAATGGAAAGGAGAAGTAGAACCATAGATAAAAACTCACATTCCACGAACGTCTGCCATTTTGTTACACGTTCTAATGTTAGCGGAATTAACGAAGCACATTTACGCCTCCCCGGGCGAAAGGCATCTCAGACGGAAAAGTAGCGAGGTATTCGGCTTCCAGCGCTGCAAACCTATAGGATATAGATAAAATGAAACCAGTCAAATACAAATACAAGATAAGGCATGTGCTAAAAGTTGTAGCGAAGAGTAGTGTAGAAAACAGTAACACAAACATGAACAAACACCAAACCAAAGAATTGACGCCAAACGAGTCGTCGAGAACTTGAGTGCTGCAGGAAGGAGAAGAAATAAATGTAGACGACGAGAAGAAGTAGAGTTTTAATTCTTGAATTGAATGCGAAGTCTTGTGAAGAGAGTAGTACGGAGTTCGATCGAACCAGAGGTACGTCTTCTGTGCCCGAGATCAAGAACAAACTGACAAAGTATGCTAATGAGTTGATAGCTTATATAAGCACTGTTGGAACCAAGTGAGAATAGTACATTATCCTTCCTGTTTACTCATTAGCATTTATTAAGGTATGGAGAGTAACCCCTGATGAGCAAGCTCACAGGGAAATAAGCCAATGAGTAAACAAGAAGGGTGGGAGGGTGGGCGCGACTCTTCTTTGCTTGACGCTTCGCGGCAACTGACACATTTGCATAATTAATGCATCCTTAAATAATGCTATGACGTCATCAGGAAGGATCATGAATATTCAATGAGGTTTGAATAGTACATCATCCTTCCTGTTTACTCATTAGCATTTATTAAGGTATGGAGAGTAACCCCTGTTTCGCATGTCCCTGACACTAACCTTATTTTGTTTGGATTGTCGCCCTAGGGCACTTATCTTTTAACCCTTTATCCCCAACCTTATCACCCAACCTTATCACCCAACCTTATCGCCCAACCATATCACCCAACCTCAATTATATCCTTCAACTCCCACTGAACCCGCAAACCAAACAATATTTCAAAATCAACTCCCACTGAATCCCCAAACCAAACAATATTTCAAAACACTCTGTTAAACTTCTCCTAATGTCATTTATTTGAAAGCTTGTGAGAAACCACACAAAACATTCTGATTGCTGCTACAGCTAGAGAGATTGCATATCCGCTCCTCAATCCATGCAGTGTTTTTCGTCTCTCTCTAATCAAGTACTGCAATTGCTGCACATGCTGCACAATTGCTGCATGTATCTACAACACCTCGGAGCAACATTGTATTAGCTGATACAGTCACATAATGATTTCTTGACGGTGTGATTCAAAAGCAGCGCCTCCTTCTTTGAAAACAAACAAACAAACGGTTTTGTGCACCCCAAATCTGCTGCTCTATCACCCGCGAAATTGAATATTAAAGAACTAATGGGGTGAAGCTGGCTTCTTATTCGCAGCGTCTTATTCGACCAGCATCTTTTTCGCCTGGCATCTTATTCAAATCCGGGGGGCACCTGACATATTGCGTTTTTAAGGCCTTACAAGCGTCCTGGCTTTAAATATTCTCTACAAACGGAATACTTATCGAATTTTATTTCAGCTTTAAGAAATTTCAATGTTTATTAATGTTACTTGCGAAATACAATCACCGGAAGTCTTTAGATGTTATCATATGTGTGCACGAGCTTCATGCATAGTCTAAACCACTTTAGAAGGCCTAGAAATGCTGCATGTTGCTCGAAATTTGACTTGAATGTTACTGACAGATTACACACGAATTTTATCCGCATTGAACAAGATGCCAGAATTTTGTTCGTATTGAAAAAGATGCCAGAAGGTTTCTTCGTGTTCAAAAAGATGCCAGCATTTTATCCGTGTTCAATAAGATGCCAGAAGATATATTCGTTTGAAAAAGATACCACGGAAGGTGTTTTATTTCGTACTGGATATGATGCCAGCATTTTATTCGTAATGTTTAAAAAGATGCCCCTCAACCCCCCGGATTTGAATAAGATGCCAGGCGAAAAAGATGCTGTTCGAATAAGATGCTGCGAATAAGACGCCAGCTTCACCCTGGTTAAAGAACTATCAAGATAAATGTGTCGTTTTTTTTCGTGACGCGGGCTACCTGTGTTTGAATTTCCGGACTCGATCCTGGGGCCAAAACAAAGATGGCGGCCTACAAGAACAGCGATTCTCTCCAAAACCTGCAAGTTTTGGCGAACGTTTTGACTATTAAGGGCAAGAAATAAGCTATAAAAACTTCTGGACTTCCAAATATGGTAAGTAGAAACTTCCATATGAGGAAATTTTAGAAAACGACACATTTCAACGGAAACTATCTTGATACGTCTTGATCACTTACAAGGGTAAACAATTGAGTAGTTATATTTTGTACATTGCGAGAGTTTTTCCTTAAGCAATCACCGGCAAATCCCCAAAAATTCAAAACTTCAACTTTAGTGGGTCGTGTCTAAGATTTCCGTTGCTCCTCTCTGATTGCTGTCAACTAATTCTTTCCTTTTTCGACGCAGCGCGGTTGGCATATCGGGCAGCGAGGCACTCGTCCAGAGTTCTTCCCCAAATTCAAAAATATGGTCCTCACATTTCCTATAATGAATTCGACAGTACCAGACGTTTTCGAGAAAAAACGAGGAGCAAAAGCCCAAATGAACAATTGTCTTCCCGAACTTTCTTTCCAAACTAGAAAAAAAATTGATGACATCATCCGGGCTTGCTGTGGTGAAATCCCTTTGGGAAGAAGACTTTAACGAGAAAGCTAAATAACTCATTTTCCATAATGATGACTTTTGTTTTGAATATAGGGAAGCGCGCGAGCGACTGATTAAAGACCTTTTCCCTACATTATATCTTCCCAGTTAATAACGACTTTTAAAAAGTGGCGACGACTTACAACTCTTTGTGCATCTCTTGTATCCACAACGCTAAGAAAACAGCAATCCCTGTCCTTTGATTAGGTGCATTCTGGACAGGATACTGACGTCATAAACAATCTCGGGACCAGCGGTAGCGACGACAAGAAGTAAATACCAAAATTCATTCAGTTATTTATTTATTATTATTATTTTTTTTTTACGTCAAATATCTACACAAGCTTTGCCAACACATAAAACACACAACTGAAAATGGGGCTCGTCGTACTGGAACCCCTTCCTGGTAAGGAATAACAATGCAAACTACCCGTCCAGTGACCAAAAGCCATCCGCTCTGGCATATATAGCGTTGATGACTGGCCGCCAGTGAGGCAACGGGAATGATTTCGGCACCAAAACAATGCATGATGTTAACCTTGTTCCATCACACTGTCAGATCTTGACTAAAACATTCACCCCTGCAAAGTTCTGAATAGCAAAAGGGGAGAAAAGTCATAGGGGGTTCCCATGCCTATCACGCTGAATGTTAGAGTCCGATGCCATTAGATCCCGAATGTGACTCATGTGACCGCCAAAAGCAGTCTGGACTCCGATAGCCGACCTCGACAATTGAAGCGATAAAATGTCTGCTGAATTGCGCTTTGAAAGAACATACGACAAAGTGAGGAGTTTCCTCTGTTGGTCCCCTTTTACCAAGGGCCTGGATCGAGGACCCCGCCTCTGCCAGGCATTGAGGGTGTCGGTCAAGATTTTCAATGTTATCTGCCATCCTTTATAGCGCCCGGGAGCGCTTCCACGTTGATATAATTACTCAATACGTCGTCAAACCAATAATTGCCAATCTCCACATCACCAGGCGTCAGTTAATGACATGCGCAGTGCCAAATGCTTTTCTTGCCTCCAGGCCTCCAAGGAATACAGCTCTTTCAGTGATCCAGAAACTTCCAGACCTCAATTTCTTCTCTAAGTTCAGGAATAAAGACCACCTCCTTTGTTTCCCGACTATAGTTTCTAGTATAAAGACTTCGCGCCGGGGAAATGACAGAAACAACATGCATTTACCCATCAAACTCTGGAGAGATTCAAGGGCTAAGAGGATTTATACGACATAACCGTGTCCTGTAGCTGCGCAAACGTTTTCCTCTTTTTATGTAGGGTCAAAGGTAATAGTTCGTATTAACTAAGACTTTACAGACAACGTATATTGGTCGCCTCAGCGGCCTCGCAACGAAACGACTTATCGTCCATATATCACAATATCCCTGTTGTCTAAAAATTTTCCCGACTAATGATCATAGATATACGTTGACCAGGCAATTCCGAGTTCCTTGAAACATATTGGCCCAAGGCCAACAGTCCTATACCTACCAGCCACCACCCTTGCCATTCCACCCAAAAGAACTTATTGGAACATTCTGACTTTTGATGATACTTTCCCCAACACGCACTGCCCCGTGGTATACGTCGAAAGAAAATTGTGTTACTAAACGCAAAATTGGCACAAGATTGATATGCCCTTGAACTGAACCTTTCTAGTTGGAGAGGCCCGTGAATTGTACTTCACTCCTTTGAAAAATAAATGCATCAAGGTTGACGCCATTTTGATGCAGTCTAAAATTCGCTCTTTATGTGGACTATTGGCCAAAAACGCTTCCCACAACGAGTTATGATAGTGCATCTCACCAGCTCCAAACGAGGCTGGGTCCCGAAAGGAGTAGAGAGAGATCCTCCTTTCCTCCCGCAATTTACTGTTGTGACGTCAGCGAGCACATTTCAGGATTGGTCATATTTCCTGAGCTTGAGACTCTCCTGGATATCAACCAATTACATTTTCTATCTCACTCGCATTTCTTGCTACCAGAGTGGAGAAAATGCCACGCCCATGTGAAACACCTTGAGAAAACTAGAAATGTAGATAACCGTAAGAGAAAACTAATCCAAGCCCAGGAAAGATGACCACCATAGCTCGCTAATGCGGGCTCAAGGGAATGTCCTATGGGACAATACGCTTTTGGGGTCATTTCCCTTTACTCGAAATAGTCCCAAAATTTTGCAAAACAAAGAAAATTAACTAAAACATGCACAACATACAACGAGTGCAGAAATTGTTTTATTGTGACAATAGACAAATATCCGTTAAATATCAATTGACCTGATCGTTATTTTTTTGGGGGGGAGGGGGGACAATTACGTGAACAATGTCCTGGACACCACACGTTAGATAAAACTGCGGATTTCTGAAACTGCGGGACCTTCGCGTCCCAATGGACATTGCAGGAGACTGATCGGGTCCGCCCAGCATGGAGATCCCCTACTGGGGGTTGACTTTAACTTTGAAAACTTTATCTATGGCCTTCGCCACCTCTGCCTCATCCTTACACGCCACCAGCTTTATCAGGACACTCTGTAGCGATTTCAATGGCCCATGGCATCCTTTGTTATTCTTAACCAATTATCACCTTTAGTCATTCCGAATGTTTAGCTGTTGCCTAGCAACGACTCTACATTTACTTTATATACAGCCCCACTCCCTCAGTTTTCTCTCTTTGCTCCGACGAAGGGCTAACGCTCGAAACGTCAGCAAAACACCATTTTTCCACGGCGTTTAACATAAATCTCAACCTTTGGTTGTTGTTGTTCTCTGTAGCATTGAGTTTGACACAAGAGAACGGCACTGGCGCAGAATCATAGAATAACGCAAAACCCGTTCATCCTGCAGTTTTGGGCAGAAAACGACTTCTAATGCAACCACCGATCCATGTTTGGTGCGTCATAATCGCGCTGTCCACTTCGTGCACTTTTCCCACGCATAAAGCTCTTTAAACGAAGTTCGTTACTCTAACTCAAAACGAATTTTTCCCATTTACTCGATGAGACCTTAGCTCAATCTGACCCCTGACTCGGCCTGACCCGAAACGCGGTCAGATCCTTAACTCAGTCCGACCCCTGACTCTTAAACAGTCAAACTCCAGACTCGTACCCAGTCGCCATGTTGTTTTCTTCTAGCGGCGCGCGGTGCATCACGGTCAGGTCGAGGTTTTTTCAAGGTGCGCGGTCCAACCCTCGACTCGGTCTGATCCTTGAGTCGTTTGACTCTTAATTCTCTTAATTCTTAATTCTGAAATCCTTGACTCGGTCTTACTCTTAATTTGGTAGAACCCTTCACTGAGTCTGACCTTTAATTCGATCTAACCCTTAACTCGGCCTGACTCTTCACTCAGTCTGACCCTTAACACAATCTTACCCTTAACTCGATTTTACTCTAACCTCGGTCAAACCAATGACTCGGTCTGACCCTTGAATCCGTTTGACCCTTGACTCGGTTTGACCTTGACTCGGTCTGACCCTTAACTCGGTCTGACCCCTAACTCGGTCTGACCCTTGACTCGGTCTGACCCTTGACTCGGTCTGACTCTTGACTCGGTCTGACCCTTGACTCGGTCTGACCCTTGACTCGATCTGACCCTTGACTCGATCTGACCCTTGACTTGGTCTGACCCTTGACTCGGTCTGACCCTTAACTCGGTCTGACCCTTAACTCGGTCTGACCCTTAACTCGGTCTGACCCTTAACTCGATATGACTAGGTCTGACCCTTAACTCGGTCTAACCCTTAACTCGATTTGACTCGGTCTAACCTATAACTTCATCTGACCATTAACTCAGATTGACTCTTGACTCGGTCTAACTCTTGTCAAGCCTAATCTAACCATCCTTACTCGGTCTGCTGTCGTTTCAGACTAACGGTTTTAATCTAAGCTAAATAGATTCGCCAGGATTAAAACGCTGATATGTTCTATCCGTTCCTTCCGGTCCCAAGTTAAATTATCAAACCTAAAGTACAAAATAAATCTAAGAAGGAAAAAAAATATCTATAAAAAACAAAGCGAAAAACTAAAACGAACCTAGTGGTCTAAAAATAAAACAAAACAAAACGCTAAGTACGCACGCCGGAATATGGAAGTGAAAAAAACATAAACGACCCAATGAAGCATAACAAGCGACAAACTAAACAATAGCGAAAACTGCCTAAACTAAATTGCCAGGCGAAGACGAATCTACAGATTACTCTCTAAATACCACGAAAAACACACTGCAAGGCTGCTAACCTAGTACAATGCCAGGATCCCACTTACTAAACCTCCCACGGCCGACAGCCGTTAAATAAAAGTACTCCTATGCATACAGCCTCAGTTGAAGTATTCCAGCTCAAACTTCAAACATCAACTAACAAAATACCCAACATGTGTCAGAATTGTGTAAAGCATGAATAACTATATTCACCTCAAACTTCTCTTTCCCTTTTCCTTTGAGCTAAATTTGTTAGTAGAACCACCAACCATTTGAATTCTCCGAGTGAAGATTCAAAACTGAAAACGGCGAATAGTCGATGGGCCTGCCGTAGTGAAAAGAGTACAGCCAAACGAAGTCGGGTCTGATATCGGGGTAATTGCTTGAGCCAACCACTATTGACGGTACAGAATCCATACTGCGGCGGTTAAAACTCGCTGGGCGGACGATCAGTATCAGACATGATGAACGCGACTCCATTTTGCTTGACGCTTCGCGGCAACTGACACATTTGCATAATTAATGCATCCTTAAATAATGCTATGACGTCATCAGGAAGGATCATGAATATTCAATGAGGTTTGAATAGATATCATGATTATAGCTAATACTGGTATGTTGATTGCCTATCGACAACCCAGTTGAGTTCTCATTGTAAGGGCAGTTCACTGTTCTTTGAAGTATATGGTGACAACAATTCCCACAACCCAGTGCTTTCCCATTGGCAATATAGCATAAGAAAATAAAGCAAAATTAAGGTCGGTTATTGCCGCTGGTACGAACGTAAGCAACCATCATTTTCGGGCCTGTACAACAAGAACTTTGTGTACGACAAGTAGCAAGGTCTCATCAAATGCGACAGTAAAGTTGTCAATGAAAAGTTATTGGCTAAATTGCCAACAATCAGTTAACGGATTACTGAGCCTTCAGAATACGAAGTCCTCGTATAGTAGCCCCGCACATATTGTCCTGCCACGTTCATGTGAACGCCATCGTCGTGGACATGACACAATGGCTTTATATCGTGTCTCCAAACAAACACCCCGGGAATTTCTCCCAAAACAACCTCTAAATATTGATTTAGGAGGTTGGCCTTTGAATTAAACTGGGTCAGAGGTGAACGTACGTGGCGCTGTAGGCGTTGGGTGACTAGACAAACTCCAAACGAAGCCATGATTTGTGCAACCAAGTCGTCAATGGCTGATCCGACTACTTCGGGCCTTGCAGATGGCAAGTCATTTGTGCCGATCTCAAGTATAACGATGGATGGGGAAATGTCCTGGATCACCTGGAGGCGATTTTGCCATAATTCGTTCACGGTTAAACCGCCAACGCCATGCAAAGTTATCGAGGCCGTGGTTGTTGACAGCTCAAAATCCAGTCGAGCTCTTGGATCAGAATTATTCCCCAGGTCATGTCGAAGTCATTTAACAAAAGAATGACCCAAAACCAGAACTCGGGGCAACTGAGACATGGCTCCGTCCTCGGGTAACACTAAATTATTGAACTTACCTCTCAATATGCTTGAAAATGGAGAAAAAATAAAAAATTCTTATGCAAGACTGCAATTGCTCGTTGGTCTTGCAAGTGACCATGACAGTAAATCCCCAGAGGGATAGCATTGATTATCAATTGAATAGCCCCTATCACGCGCCGGCACGTGCCGCCCTCGTGATTACGGTGTAACACAATACTATGATTCTGGGAAAGGGCATAAATGTTCTATTGGTGCCCAATAATTTATTTACTTTGACAACCACAAGAATTCGAGTATACAGCACTTATCTCTCTGTGGCCATGTGGCCGTGACGTCACTGACACAGGGTGACCACGTCACATCTTCCCCTCTTTAAAACAATGATGATTGGATAACAAAATGTCACAGTCCTATAATCAATTTCTAAATAATAAAGTCACTGTCCGCTTACTGGAAACGCTCTTGGGGCTTTACTACTCTGTCTGACGAGGCTTGATATCCTTCCGGCTTGACTCTCATCGGTGATACTCGTGGCGGTGGAACTGCGTTGGACTCTTTGCTGGCAGCAGACGCGGCAGGCTGCTCACTATTGATAATGATCTCAGGAGCAGGCGGTTGCTGTGGTGGATTTCTTTCGATCGCAGTTGGCGGGGATGGCAGCTCCTCAGGAGGATCAACCATCAACACAGCTGTGTGGCGCAGATGTCTCCGATTGGGCCGGTATACGCTGCCGTCGTCAGTGCGTACGTGATAAGATCTGATATCAACTTTGCCTTCGACTGTAGCCTGTTTCCACTTCTGTTTCTTGCCTATCTTGGTTGTTGGCTGAAGACGAACGACATCCCCAGGACGTAGCTCTTCTAACTCCTTTGTACCTTTGTTATAGTTGACATTTTGCTTAGCCCTTTGCAGTCGAAGCTTTTGTTCTACATCATCAGGTACTTTAGGCTTCAGCAACTGGTTGGACGTTGGTAAGAATGTCTTGGTCCTCCTTCCGAACAATCGCTGGGCTGGAGATGAATTCAGCGTTTCGGAAGGTGTATTTCGCCAATCTAACAAAGCAATGTATGGGTCGCATTAGAGTCGGCAGCTTTCCTCATTAGACGCTTAGCAGTCTTGACCGCATTCTTTCCCATTAGATTGTGGGTAGCCTGCTGAGCTGGTTACTTGGTCGAACCCGTACTCTTTGGCGAAGATTTCGAATTCTGACGACGTAAATGGCTGATTATCTGACATAAACTGATCTGGGATCCCGTGTCTAGCAAAGTGTGCTTTGAGTTTCTTGATGACTTCTGGTGCTCAAACGATCCACTTCAAAGAAACTCGAATAATAATCGACAGTTATGAGATAGTCCTTCAAATCGTAGGCAAAGAGGTTCGCTGCTACTTTCGCCCACGGTCTAGATGGAATTTCATGGCAAATAATGGGTTCTTTGGCCTGGGCTACATGGTAGTTGTTGCATGTTTCGCATCTCGATACGAACTCTTCCACTTCGGCATTCATGTTGGGCCAGTATAGCGCTTCTCTGGCTCTGCGTAAGCAACCTTGGATTCCGATGTGACTTCGATGGACCTTTTGTAGCATTTCGTTTTTCATACTTGCTGGTATGACTAACCTCTCTCCTTTGAATATTATACCGTTCTGTAGAGTTAACTCTTCTCTAAATGGGAAGTAATCTCTAAGGGAGACTTGACCTTCTTCCCTTTCTGATGATTGACTTGCGTTCCCGTAGGACTGTGTCGTTCTCCGTAGCTACTTGGGTTGGTTCGGTAACAGGGAGATACTGTACCATGTTGATTGCTTCTTCTTCTCTTTCCGTCTTTCCTCTCAATTTTTCAACATCCACCACGTCTTCTTCTTCTCTTTGTTTACATCGACGTGCTTATCAAAAGCACGACTGAGCGTGTCCGCAAGAACTACCTCAACGCCTCTCCTGTACATGACTGTGAGATCAAACTTCTGTAGCCTCAGTAGCATCCTCTGGAGTCTCTTTGGAGAACTTATAAGACTCTTCTTGAAAATACTCTCCAGGGGTTTATGGTCAGTTTCACCTTTCACTGGTCGACCATACAGGAACTGCTCGAAACGCTCGACTCCAAATACTAGAGCCAGCATTTCTTTTTCGATCTGTGCATAGTTCGTTTCGGTCGCTGTCATTGCCCTAGACGCGTACGCAACTGGTTGCTGATTCTGCATCAAGCAAGCTCCAATACCTTTGTCTGACGCATCGCATTGCAACTCGACGGGGAGCTCAGGGTCGAAGAACTTCAAAACTGGCGCTTCCTAGATGATTTGTTTCACCTTTCTGAAACTTCTACCTTGCACATCGTCGTCCCAGTGGAAGTGACTGTCGTCCTTCAGTAAATATCCCGAAAGGCATCCTGGTCCAACGGAATCTTCCCCAAGGTGTTCCGAAGTTTGTAAGGAAACTGCTTTCGGCATCTAGTCACACGTGCGAAAATCCATTCTTTGCGTCAACCACAGTGAATACCTTAGCGTTAGCTAGCTGTGGAAGAAGATCGTCAATGACAGGTAATAGATAGCGGTTTCTTTTCAGAGCCTTATTCAGGGCTTAGGATCAATACACAGACGATTTTTCCCATTGCTTTTCCTCACTACTACTAGCGATGACACCCAGTCAGTAGGAGCGTCTACTGGTCGTAGAATGCCCTTATTTACTAAACGATCAATTTCTTCTTTGAGGGATCTGTGACTGCTAGGGGCACCTTTCTCACAGGTAAGGTTACGGGCGTGACTGTTTTATCTACTTCAAGGTGCAATTTCCCTTCGAGTTTACCCTCCCCTGAAAATACATCCTTGAACTCCTCACAAATATTTGTGGAATCCAGGGGGTTGATCGACATAATGTTCTCATTGTTCACAGTCATTAAGTTGAACAGTTGAATGGCTTGAACTCCGAGAATAGGGACATGTCCATCAGAAGCAACTACATAATCAATGGTGTGAATCTGACTGTTTTTTTGGGTTGAGAGTTTCTATTTCCACAGACCCCAGGGGCTTTAGCTCTGATTTATTGAACATTATCAGGGTAGACTTGCACTCTTTCAGTCGAATGGATTGATCGGGAAACACACTTCTGAAAATGCTTTCAGGCAAAATATTTACCGTGGACCCACTTTCGATTTGAAAGGAGACACTTTCTTCACATAATTGCATTGTAGCAAAAATCTATTTATATTCTAAGTGTTCAGTGAACCAACATATTCAACTGAAAAAGAATAATCACTCTCCTCCTGGCTATCTGATTCTGATGCACTCCCGACGTAATGCACCGATTTCGGTTTCTCTTTTGGCTTGGCTGCTTTTTCCCTTTACACACTTCAGAGCCTGAAAAATGGTTTTCTATACCGCAGTCATTGCATCGCTTTTGCCAAGCAAAACACTATTCCTTTTTCCTTTGGTGGAATTTGAAACAAAATTTGCACTTGATTGGCACCGAATAATTATCTGGCGCGGGGCGCTGTCCCTTTTTGGGTCTCTGACCTTTATTTCCGGGACAATGACGCGGGATACCTGTAGTCATGGCGCTGACCGACTCCTCGCTCTGAGACATTTCTTTGAGTTGTTTGCTAGTGTTTTCATTCGCGCGGCAAATGTCAATGCACTTTTTTAGAGTGAGCTTTCCTTCGCTGAGCAGTTTTTTGCGTGTGCTGTTATCTCTAATGCCAATGACAATTCTATCACGCAGCATGCTATCTTTCAGCTCGCCATAAGAACATGTTTTGATAAGTGACCTCAGACTTCTTAGATAGGAATCAAATGTCTCACCTTCCTCTTGATCTCGCTTATTGAACAAATATCTTTCGTAGGTTTCGTTTGTTTCTCCCACAAAATACCTCTCTAACAGCTCGACAAATTTGTCTACATCTGTTTTATCTTCCTTGTGCGAACGGAAGGCCGTCGTAAACTAACACATCCGCCCCGATACATGTGAGCAAAGTGGCCGTTCGCCTGGCTTTATTCTGTTTGTTGAGTTGGGAAGCGACTTCATAATTCTGCCAAAGCCTCCTAAATTTCTTCAAATTGGCCGAAAGGTTTCCTGTCAGATCCAACTTTGATGGTAGAGGTATGTTGGAAGGCATAAACACAGCGGGTGTAGCTTGTGTTGTCCTTCGGCCATGACGATTTCTCGAAGGAGAAAACCAACACTTGTCGTCTTTCCACGGCAATTCTCGAGGGAGAATTTTAGAGTGATAGGTTATAGACCAGGTCTAGCACTTCTGACACCATGTAACATTATCAGAATGACAGACTACTAAAACACTGGCCGTAAACTCCTTTTACTTTGACAACCACAAGAAGTCGAGTATACAGCACTGATCTCTATGTGGCCATGTGGCCGTGACGTCACTGACACAGGGTGACCACGTCACAGTAAACACGCTAAAATAGCCCACAGCTTACCCGCGCGACTCGAAGTGCTTTTGATTTTCCATAATGAAAATCGACGCAAACTTATAATTAAAACATATAATTAACTAAGGCTCCAGAGAAAGTCCTTGATAGCGAATTTTTTTCTTTTCACCAAAGATTGGTTGCCTGAGGGTTAATCTCTTTCCAAGATATAAACATTTTCTCGTTTGATGACGTCATCGATTACGTCACACCACCTGACCAAGCAGATGAGCCCCCTTGCCACTTAGACAACTTCACCCAAGTTTGGTTGTCTGAGGTTCATCCCTTCCCAAGATATATGCTTTTTATCGTTTGGTGACGTCATTCCACGTGACCAGGCTGTTGCACCCCCCTTGCAATTCAGACAACTTGACCCAAGTTTGCCTGCCATACAATTCCCTACAGTCCTGCTGCTGGCCTTGCCGGACACTGAGGTCCAGCGGGGAGTTGCAAATTGCCACCCAAAGTATTGAAGACCCTTTTCAACACTCTAGTACCCGCGTATTGTCACATTATTGTGCATATTTTATTATTGTAATCTAAAATCACTTTCCCGGACTTTCCTCACCTTGTGGTCGACGAAATGCGCATCCACTCGGTTTGCCTTGGCGATAGCGTGTTCTGCAGACACTGATACATCCCAAAATGCCTGCGCATTAGGAGCGTACCAATAGGGCACCGAGTCTACTAACTAGAGATCGCTTAGCATCTCGAATAACAGAACATTGAGTGCAGTGCTATGTCGATGCATGTATTTCGACTGCACCAAAGCAGCACACCCTGCTAGCAGATGTGGCAAAATCTCTTTGGACTTCCCGCACAGCTTGTAAGTGCTCCTGTTCTTGTCTTGTGTGTGCGCGCTACGATCTCCGTCTTCCAGGTAGTAATAAGATGTCGAACAGCTCTACCTTCGTGACTTCAGACAACCAGCTATGGTCCACAGATTCAGCTTCACATCTACTCGCGATGCTCAAGTTTCGTTTGCCACGATGGCAGCCCAAGGTCACCATTCTGTTGATCATCAAGTTGTCCGATATTCTACTGCAGCCCTCTTTGGCGCCCACTTACTCTCCCTCTGTTAGGTCATATTCACTAAGTCTCTCGATTGGACAGTGTAAACAGAATGTAAACTACTTTTATGAAATAACTGCGATAGTACGCGCGCTCTGATTGGTCGAAAACCAATTACCATAACGCTATGGTAATGTTATAGTACATGACTTTGACCGCAAGTGCGTTTCCACTCGCCAAACTATGACAAAACTTCAACAGTTTCTATCATTTCTCCATCTAAACCTTCAAGTAATAGCATCTTTAAAACGATGGAACCTCCAGAAAACTATAGAAAAGTAAGGAAATAGCGAGATGGCCAGATTCTTTTTGATTTAGCAAGTGAAAACGATCAAATCAAACGTGCGAACGGCAATTCGGCGGAAAACGGCAAGGTAAGTTATAGTTTTGTCACTCCTAAATTAGGAATTTACGCAGTTTATGATAGTTATACAAGAAGGATTGCATACAAATAGAGGGCATTAGCTTCTTTATGTCTAAACAACCTTTTGAGTTCGTTTGTGCTACGAAAACAGACAAAAACAACGGCTCGCATAAACTTTTCTGTAGTGCCACTTTTCACCGATTTCGCATGTAAATACATTCATGTTCAAGGCATTTTTCCTTTGAAGACAAATCACTGAATGAAATCTCTTTCGTTATAAGCTAAACAAGAGGGGCTCGTGTTCCCACAGCCTTTGTTGTTCTCCAAACCTTTCACGCGTGCTACCATCTGGCTATGGTACATGGAAAAATGTATTCTATTTCTTAAATAGAAGTTATTTAGGCACGTAATTGGTCGCTGATTTTCACTTGCAAACTCCCCCGGTTTTGGAATCAGCCGTGTTTTCCCTCCGAGAACCTTGGTAAACACTGTCGTGTAGCGCTACGCACAAGTCGGTCACAACCAGGCCCACTCCAATGTCTTTTCTTGAGAAGAACGTTTTCCGCTTGGGATTGCTCTGGATCACTTTCCTCTAACTGGACGCATCGGATCCGCTTAATGTCTCTGCACCCTATAACGGCTTTTTTGTATTCTGTGCAGTTTGCACGTCATTCCTAAATGGAGAAATGCTCACCATGAATAATTTAACGATATTTTTGATAATATTACTTCAAATTGACCTAAAAACATTGAAAATATCTGAACTATCAAGACTACTAGTCAGGATAAGGGTTAATACATCGTTTTAGTATATTTTTATAGTATATGCCTCGTTCTATTAAAGATTAATACTATTAAGGTACGTAATCAATAAAACGAGCTGTCCGAACCAGCGAATTCACTCATAGCGTAGTGGTTAGGGTTTGGGTATAGTAACTGAAAAGTTACAGGTTCGAACCCTGATGATTTTCATAATTCTTTTTTTCATTTCTGTAGGTGAGCGCTTGTTTAGAAAAAAATTCTAAGTGCCAGTGAGCATTCCTCGATTTAGGCGTGTGTAGTTTGCAGGGGAACCTCATCTTCCGGCGTTTTTGCTCAACTGTCTGCCCACACCAAGCAATCCATCGCATGATTCTTGAGGTACACCCGGACGCCATGCACGGTTGTGTTGTCCAGCCTGTAAAATGGAAATAAAGCAAATGACCAATTTGATTTTGTCGATTAGAGTTTTCGCACACTGCACTTGTCAAATTTTCCTTCTTGTATTGGTCCAGAGGTTCTTTTTGGACATTTGAACTTTGCCTGTACTTCATTTCCTTACCGTTTTAAGAAGAATGCACGTAGTCGCACTGCCATGACGTCATTGTGGTCTTCTCTGAAGTCAATCGGCTTTGCAGATCTATTTTGCGGTCGTATGCCAATAGTCCACCCTGGGTCAGCATCTGTTCAGAAAGATAGGACATTTTAGTTATGTACATTTTAGTTTTAGTTATTTCATTAGCACTTTAGCTTTCACACAAGGTTAATTCCTTATCTCCATTCTGTTGACTTAGTGCTACGCGGCCACAGGCTTGCCTGAACATATACATATATTCACTTCATTACCGCGAACATAACATCTAATTTACCCCGACCTGCTCCCAGTCTGACCTGGATAGCTCAGCTGGTAGAGCATCGGATGTACAATTCCGGAGGTCGTGGGTTCGAATCCCTCTCGGGGTCAGAGTTTGTTTCTCTTTCTCCGCTTACTAGGGCTAACGCTCAGAAGCACACATGGGATGATATTTCATTAGCACTTTAGCTTTCACACAAGGTTAATTCCTTATCTCCATTCTGTTGACTTAGTGCTACGCGGCCACAGGCTTGCCTGAACATATACATATGCTAAAATGTTAGTTTGATAATTTCGAAAGGCGTTGTATGTGTTATATTAAGTACACACTTTTGCCTTCTAATCGTCAGGGTCTAACTTTCTCGAGTACGCTTTATCCAGGAAGATTATTTGAGTGTCGTTGTCTATCATGCTTTTGTTGTAAAAGCACGCTGCTTTGAAATCATGGCGATGTACCTTAAAACAGTTAAGAACAATTGTTGAGATGCGGCCAACCTTACCTAGCCTACGTGTTATATTATGAAGACTTACCTCCTTGGTATGATGGCTGTGAGTGGTGTAAACGGCGAAGTCTTTCCATTCTTTGGCTCGCCGGTCAACACCATGACCTTCTCGTTGTGTTGTTTGCCGCCAGGAGTCTCTAGAAGTACTCACAGCAGTAACGTAATTCAAAGTCTTCAAAGCTGTTCTCCAAGATTTCTTAGAAGGAACCAGGTTCGAGGTTTAGGGTATGCTCATACGCGATATAAGCTCTTGGTGTGACATCTCTCGCTTCTCCGATGGCATTTTGTACGAACTTTCTCTCCTTTATAGAGAAGCACCAACCTTCGTAAACTTCTATTAGGTTTTAGTATAATTACTCAAGCGATTCCGCGCGCTGATTGGTCGAGACACAGAATATTTTGCTATATTCACCGATAGGTGAATGTAACATTGAAAGCGTTGGGGATCGCGCGCGCACTTTATTACGAGAAACTAAACAAAATACCCCTAAATCCGATGGTTTTTTTTGTCAAAAAGTTTAGCATCGCTTGAGTAATTATACTAAAACAATTAGTCGCCTCAGGCTCCGTAAATATCGACGAATAGTCATAGTCGCCGATATTTACGTCGCCTTGGGCGACTAATTGTTAAGTAGCCGATGACAAGTGGAGTAAGTATTTTGGTGCTTTATTATAGGCTCTTTAAACTTTGGATTGCCCCAAGAGGATATTATTTGAGTATAGAGCTCCCAGTTACATATTTTTGTGTTAATGAGACAAAAAGGCAGCAATTGTACATAGCCGGTCACCATCATACCACATGACCAAACACTACTATCCTCTTGCCACTTAGATAGTTTCACCAAAGTTTGGTTCTCTGAGTTTCATCCCTTCCCAAGATATACCTTTTCTCGTTTGATGACGTCATCGATGACGTCATACCACGTTACTACGCCATCGCACCCCCTTACCACCTAAACAACTTCACCCAAATTTGGTTCTAAGATTCATCCCTTCCAAAGATATATACTTTTTCTCATTTGATGACGTCATCGATAACGTCATACCACGTGACCACGCAGTGGCACCCCCTTTGCCACTTAGACAACGTTACCCAAGATTGGTTGTCTGAGGTCCATCCCTTCCAAAGACAAACCTTTTCTCATTTGATGACGTCATACCACGTGACCACGCATATGCACCCCCTTGCCACTTAGATATTTTGACCCAAGTTTGGTTGTCTGAGGTTCATCCCTTCCTAAGATATATACCCTTTCTCGTTTGCTGACCTTTGGGTTGCCTGTGTTACGCCGGACGAACGGACGGACGGACGCACAAACCGGAAGTCCATTGCCGAGCCTTATATCGAGAGGGACCGGGTTCGAGTCCCCTAATATTACGGAAGTCAAAACAAAACCCACCTTGTAAGAAAGAGCACATCAACCTGTGGAAAATCCGAAAATTTGATTTAATTGAGTCAATACTGACAAAGATATAGCAATTCAAAAACTCCAAAATGTAATAAGAAACGTACTTGTGCGGACATTTCTGTCGATTTTGTCCGGACGCCATACGTTTCTAATTAAATTTTTGAGTTTTGAAATTGTTGTATCTTGATCAGTATTGACTCGATTAACACGAAATTTTCGGATTTTACACAAATCGATGTGCTCTTTCTTACTAAGTGGGTCTTGTTATTACTATCGTAATATTAAGGGATTCGTACGCAGTCCCTCACGATATGAAACTCGGCAAAGACAGAATCGGGTGATGCATATACACTGTTGTTTTGTTCCTTCTCCTCCTGCATGTAGCTATGGGGCTCCGCTACTCGGGCGCAAGCTCCGCTATAACTATGCTGAAGAAACCAAATTAGGACGCCAGACACTTAAAGAATTGGAGGCCAATAAGCTTAATTAATGTGGACGTGAAAATATGCAGCAAGGCTTTAAGCAACAGAACCGTTAATATACTACCATGCATCGATTGTTCATACGGATCAGTCCGAGTTTGGAAAGGGCCGGAACATAGAAGAACCAATCAGATTACTTGTGGATTTGATGTTTTATACACGGAATAAAGGAATGAAATCAATATTATTTGCCGCCGATTTTGAAAAGGCATTTGACAGTATAGAACATAATTTTATTTTCGCTACATTGAACAAGTTCGGTTTCGGTAGGGGCTTTATTAATTGGATCCGTGTTGTGTTAAAGGATACATGTAGCTGTGTGATAAACAATGGTGTAGCAAGGCGGGACACAAAACAGGGAGATCCTATCAGCCCGTATCTGTTCATACTAGTAATTGAAATCATGGCAACTCTTATTCGTTCAAAATAAGATATAAAAGGCATCGACCTTGATGGTCAACGGAAAAAAATTGTTTTATTTGCTGTTGATACGACCTTTGTTCTAAGGGATTTTTGGACGATCTAGATGGTGTCCTACAAACACTTATCATTCTATAAATTCTCATCATTAAAAATCAATTCGAGTAAATCGGAAGCTGCATGGATGTACGGCGGGACACAAAACAGGGAGATCCTATCAGCCCGTATCTGTTCATACTAGTAATTGAAATCATGGCAACTCTAATTCGTTCAAAATAAGATATAAAAGGCATCGACCTTGATGGTCAACGGAAAAAAATTGTTTTATTTGCTGTTGATACGACCTTTGTTCTAAGGGATTTTTGGACGATCTAGATGGTGTGCTACAAACACTTATCATTCTATAAATTAAAAAAAAATTTATTTAAATTTCTATTAAAAATCAATTCGAGTAAATCGGAAGCTGCATGGATGTACGGCTTAAGAATTCAAATAGGAGAGAGTTTAAAGTGGATTGATCTGGATAAGGAGGGATTACGTATTTTAGGAATTAGCTTTTCTTATAATCAGGAGTATTATCGTAAAAACAATTTTAATAAAAATATAGAGAACCTTAAAACACGTAATTTGACACCGTTCGGGAAAGTCCAGATCGCAAAATCGCTCGCCGTGTCGAAAGAGTAGTATGTTAGCACCAAATTATATGTTCCAGAATGGTTTGTTAAAATTGTGCAAAGCGAGCTTAATTCCTTTATCTGGAACGGTCGGAAACCCAAAATAAAAAATAATACACTTTTTGCTGAATATGATAAGGGCGGACTGAAGGCACTGGACTTTGAGTCACAAATCAAATCCCACATGACCGTGTGGGCCATGAAACTGATAAACAAAGAAGATAGGGACTGGAAAATTATCCCGAATATTTATCTAAAAGAAATAGGTGGTTTGAAGTGTATAGGAATAAATTTCGACAAGTCTCTGATCCCGAAATCTACACCAGATTTTTACGGTGCGTTTTAAACGTTTTGGCAGACATAAGTAAGAAAGAAATCGATAATACAATAGATGTTTTAGAACAGCCTTTATGGGATTATCAACTTAAAAGGGTTAATGTCTACGCAATATTTCAAGCACTTTATCTCTATCGGGTTGTTAAAGTGAAGGATTTATGTCAAGGAAATCGCCTTGTGTGCTGGGAGGAGGCCTTCGCAGGGAGGGCGAATTTCTACAGTGGAGCAATGTTACTCACTCGTTACCAAACCACTTGGCGAATATACAACATCCTAAAGAATGTCGTGAGTCACTAACCCTTAGCGACTCTACCTATTATACCGATAATATTAAATGCAAACATGTGTATAGATATCTGATAAATAAAAAATGTAAAGTACCAACAGCACAGGAACAATTGGAGCGTCGAATTGGTAGTCAGATATTATGGAGTAAAGTCTACTCTAGAATTCATCAGACCTCTAAAACTCATACTTAAGATATTTTCAATACCAGATAATAAATAACATTATATATTAAAATAAGGATGTATTCAGATTTAAACTAGTAGAGTCGCCAAGGTGCATATATTGTAGAAGTTACAATGAGACAATTGACCATCTATTTGTTCATTGTTTTGAATCTAGAAACTTTTACGTCCAAATTAAAAATTGGGCGAGTAAGGCTGGCTTAATAATGCCCCAACTAGTACCGATTCATAAACTACAACGGCAGCACGCCAACTCACGGGAACAAGAAAACATGATCATATAACACCGGTGCTAAAAGAGCTTCACTGGCTACTCTTGACTTTCAAATCATTGAATAATTTAGCCCATCCTACATGGTGGACCTACTACGTCCTTATAAGCCTGCAAGGAATCTGCGCTCAATGAATAAGAGACTTCTGATACCAGCCCTCATACAACCTGAAATCATATGGCTCTAAATCCTTTTCTTATGTGGCACCTAAACTATCGAACGCGCTACCTCTTCAAATAAGAACTTGCGATTGCTACAGTACTTTTAAATATCTGGTTAGTAAAACGCTTCTTTTTAGGAAAACATATGATTAAGTGAAGTATTATTATTGCTTAACCTTTGATTACTGGTTCTCTTTTATTTTATTTTATTTTTTATTTTATCTTATTTTATTTTAATTCTATTATTGTAATTTTTACTATTATTTTAATATTTTTACTGTACGTTTTTATGATTTTAAATATCTTGCAATAACTTGTATTTTTCATAGCAATTGTAATCTAGGCCATGTTATCACCAATTGTAAATATATTATAAGTTATTCCATTTTAAACTATTGTTAATATATAGATTTAGCCACTTGCTAAAAGCGGAGCTCCTGGTTACATATTTTTCTGTGTTAATGAGACGTGTTAATGCCATTGTACATAGATAGCCTGCCACCGTCATACCACGTGACTAAGCACTTGCACTCCCCTTGCCACTTAGATAATTACCCCCAAGTTTGGTTGTCTGAGGCTCATCCCATCCAAAGATACCATTTTTTCTCGTTTTATGACGTCATACCACGTGACCAGGCAGTTGCACCCCCCCCCCCCCCCCCCCCCCCCCCCTTGCCACTAAGACAACTTCACCCAAGTTTGGTTGTCTGAGGTTCATCCCTTCCTGAGATATGTTGTTTTTCTCCTATGATGACATCATCGATGACGTCATACCACGTGACCAGGCAGTTGCACCCCCCTTGCCACTAAGACAACTTCACCAAAGTTTGGTTGTCTGGGGTTCATTCCTTCCCGAGATATATTGTTTTTCTCATATGATGACGTCATCGATGACGTCATACCACGTGATCAGGCAGTTGCACCCACTTATCACTGAGACAACTTCACACAAGTTTGGTTGTCTTAGGTTCATCCCTTCCCGAGATATATTGTTTTTATCTTATGATGACGTCATTGATGACGTAAACCACGTGACCATGCAGTTGCACCCTCCTTGCCACTAAGACAACTTCACCCAAATTTGGTTGTCTGAGCTTCATCCCTTCCTGAGACATATTGTTTTTTTCCTATGATGACGTCATTGATGACGTCATACCACGTGACCATGCAGTTTCCCCCCCCCCCCCCCCCCCCTGTCACTAAGACAACTTCACCCCAAGTTGGGTTGTCTGAGGTTCATCCCTTCCCGAGATATAATTAATAAACGGAGTAGGGTCTTGGTTTACCTGCGGTGGGTCAGGCACGCACGCACGGACGCGCCCGCGATACCAGTATGGGAATACCGCTGAACCATGAAAAAGCATAGCATAGCATAGCATTTAGCATAGCATAGATTTATTGGAACCGTGTAAAAATATTTACATAAGTATAACTCCAATAAATTTAAAAAAAGAAAAATACATTAATATTTTATCTAAATTTAATTTTCAATTTCACTTTTCAGTTCGAGGGTCCAAAGGCTTCATCATGGTGGGGTGCTTTTACAAAGTAGTCGTTGTCGTTCCGTTTTGGCCTCCCAGACAAATTTTGCTATAGTTTTTTGGATATTTTCTTTAAATTTTAGGAGACATTATTCTGGTAAATGCATCCAAGGGGGCCATTTCGCGTAGGTTGATTTTGGTTTCTATTTCTATGGCATGGAAAAGTTCATTTCGAAGGTTTTTGTAGTTTGGACACTTGAGAATGAAATGCTCTTCGTCTTCAACACCATTTTTGCAAAGAGGACATATTCTTTCTTCTAATTCTTTATATGGCCTACTATGTCTCCCGATTTCGATCATTAGGTCATGGTTGCTTAATCTTAGTTTTGTCATGCTTATTCTATGATTTATGTTTTTGACGTTGTTAAGATAGCTTTCCAGGTCAAACGTTAGCTTGAATTTTCTAAGGGTTCTTAATTTGTTTCTTTGTCTAGGGTCTTTTCTTTTATCATCGTGTATGTTACTGATCCATGATTGCTGTTCTATGTCTTGCATTCGTTGTCTGATAAAATAAAGAATGGTAGCTGGTGGGTTTGGAATCAGCCATATTTCCCCCAGTCCTAAAAGGTTTAAAATACTATGTAATTTGCATGGCCAATATTCTTTATTTTCTTCATGTCGTGTTATGTCGATTAAGACCTTTCGCGCTAACTTATTGTCTTCGTCACTACTCAGTTTTTGCCAGTATTTGATAGCTCTGCATTTTGCCTGGACACGGAGTGGGAATCTCCCTACTTCAGATCGGCATGCACTTGAGCTGCAGTATTTTATTAACCCCCAGTAACCATCTGATAAATTTTGTGTGCACAATTTCGATGGGGTCCCTTTCTAATTTCTCCTGGCAATCTGCCCCCCAGACTTCACTACCGTATAACAAGATAGGGGCTATTAAGGCGTCAAAAAGTTTCATGGTTACCCTTACATCGTCTCGGAAATGCTCGCCCATTTCTTGTCTTAATTTATATAATGCTTTGAGCGCCACTTTTTTTATTTCTTGCTTGGCTAGTTTGAAGTTCCCTATAGTGCTCAGGTGTAAGCCCAAATATTTGTATGATTTAGTGTTGCTTACTCTTTGTCCTTTATAGTAGAAAAAGTAATTATTCAAAATTCTTCCGTTATTATTGAAAATCATCGTTTTAGTTTTTTCTAGATTCACTGATAGTTCCCGGGCATCACAAAATTCACCCAGACAGTCAAGGTATTTTTGTAACCCCCTGGAAGATTTTGATATAAGGACTAAGTCATCTGCATATAAAAGTGCACTCAATGGTTCGTCATTCAATTCTACATCCTTTTTGTTACATGTGTTTAATTTCCCTGGTAAACTGCTCAGATAAAAGTTAAAAAGAGTCGGTGAAATCATGCACCCCTGTTTGACCCCGACGTGGCATTTAAAAGCAGGCGTCAGTGTACTGTCTATTTTGATAGATGATTTGTCCTCAGAATACAAAGATTGAAGGACGTCGAGAAAACGCCCTGTTATGCCAGCGAGCTTCAAATTCTCGAATAGTTTTTTTCTTGGCACCTTGTCAAACGCTTTGCTGAAGTCAACAAAACAGGCGAATAATAAGTTGTTTCTTCGGTTTGGTTTTGATTTGACATACTTATCTATCAGGCATTTCAGGATGAAAATGCTATCTTGGGTCCCGTGTTTTTTCCTGAAGCCACCCTGTTCTGGTCTAATGATGCCTGAATTCACTAGGTATTCACTCAGCCTGTTGTTCAATATTGACGTGAATACCTTGCCCATAGAAGATAGCAATGTGATCCCCCTATAATTTTCTGGTTTTGCGGGGTCGTCTTTTTTGAAAATAGGTACGATTAATCCGTAGCTCCAGATGGATGGGTAGACACCAGTAGATAGGATTTTGTTGAAAAGTACACCTAGGTACGTCTTTAAGATATCTTTGCAGTTTTTGAGAAATTCATTCAAAATGTTGTCTACACCAGGTGCTTTTCCTGCTTTTAAATTTTTATCGCTTTAGTGATCTCTGATTCCAAAATTTCATAATCTAAAGGCCCTTGTTCGTCACTTTTTGCAAAGGAATTGTCGCCATCTGGTCCTGAGTTAAGTCGTGAAAAATATTGGTGAAATTTGCCTGCTTCTTCGCTTTTAATCTGCCCCCTTTTCTTTGTGTTGCCAATATTAAACAACTTTTGAATTTGCTTCCAAGTATTTTTGGAGTTGGATAAATCAATATTATTCAATATGTTACTACGATAATTGCGTTTTTTTTGCCTGCATGATTTTCTGAAGCATCTTTTCTTTTCATGTAACTGAGATCTTAGGAGCTCTTCCTTTGGGTTATTGCATATCTGTTTGCCAAGGGATCTTAATTCTTCCTTTTCCTGGTGGCATTGCTCATCGAACCATGGTTTATATTCCGAATTATCACCTTGCTTATTGTTCTTGCTATAGCGTAAACCTGCTTTTTTACACACATCTGATAGTACGGCTGTGAAATTTTCCGCCATTTTTTCTATGTTGCTATTGTTCAGTGCCGCGCTTAATTTGTTTCGTGTTTCAAGAGAGTTTAATTGTTCCCTAAGTTCCGTCTTTGCGTTTTCATTCCAAAGCATGCGCTTGAATTCAGTCAATTAAATGTCGTCGACATCTATTGTGTTTTTAAAGGCCTTTTTTAAATTCAAGGCATAGGACAATGAGCAGTGATCAGAGATATGTGGTTCCAGATGGTTGACCATAAAGTAATTGATCTCGTTGACAAGAGTGTTGGAGACGATTGCATAGTCAACAACACTGCTGCCGTTATACCGAAAACATGTTTTTTTCCCTTCCAGGTCGCCTACAACTCTGCCATTTAGCACCCTCAAGTTTAGGGATGTACAGGCCTCAATCAGAATGCGCCCCCTATTAATTCCCCTGTTCTCGCGTTTAAGTCACCCTGTATCATGACGTCACCTTTTACTGAAAAAGTCAAAATTTCGCCCTCTAGTTCATCTAATAATTCCTGCTCATTGGGAATCCTACTGTTACTTGGGCTAAGATATACTGTGCCTAGGAATATGTCCTTTGAGACATTAAAATATCTTTTATGAAGCTTAAGCCATACTGTGTTTTTGTTTTTGGTACTGATATATGACACTCCCTGGGAAATCGATTTCCTTATATAGATTGCAATGCCCCCAGAATTTCGTTTTCCTGTTCGTTCTCTATGTTTAACAAAATGTTGAAAATGATCTATTTTCAGATCTGAGTTTTGGTCCGCATGTGTTTCTATAATACCAAAAATATCGTGATTTTTTATTAAATTGATAAATTCAGTGGTATGTAACTTGTTTCCTAAAATTCTACTTTGAAATCCATTAATATTCCAACACCCAATTCGAAGATTTGAAGTGAAGATATATCTAGCTAATGAGGCACTTACTTGGACGATGCCTGTTATTAATTAACTTGAAGTATTCAGCTAAGACGTCCAGCGCGTCGATTGGTGGAGGTGTATGGCTTTGTCTTACATTCCAGCGCCGACTCTGTTGCTGGTGTGACGGCCTTGCTTGGAATCCCCTCCTATAAGTTCCGCCTCTTCCTGCTGTTGTGCTCTTGAGACCCGTGTGTATCTTGATATTCGCCACAAGTTTCTTTATTCCAATGTTATTGTTTAGATGCACGTCATCATAAAACACTTCTGGGTCAAAAATTCCAAACGCATCTGACGTCACCTTCTGATTGTCTATGAACTTTAGATCATAGTGCGTGCAAATTTCATCGTATAGGTAGTTCACATCATCAATTTTGGTGTTGTCCCCTCTGGGGGCATGCAAAACTCCTGACAACGCGATATTTGCATTTGGCCAGCGTTGTTTGAGAATGTTTACACAATTCTCCATGTTGTCAACTATATCGCTTGCCCTTAACCTCTGTACATCATTCGTACCAGTATGTAATATTATCAAGTCTTAGACGTTTGGGTCCTCCATTTCATTTAAATACTGAACCATATTTTGAGTGCCGCCAGGAACATATTTTTTGTTAACGAAGCGCGTTGGACAGAAGCGTCGTTCCTGTATTCCCTTTATGATTGAGTCCCCCAATATAAGCACCGGTCCGGGCACTGTGGATTCTTCATCCTGCCTTCTGTTCTCTTCACTGACATATCTGTGAGCCGGACGTGTTTGGTTAGATGCGGCTGTAAATTCCGGAAATTGTTGCTGTTGCCTTTCGTGTGATCTGTCTGGAGTTTGAGATAGAGAAGTTGTAGCATTCGTTCGATTTTCTTGTTGCACTGGATGATTTACGGTAAATGTGCTATTAACAGTGGGACCGTCGTTTGGTGAAGTTTGCACCACCTCTGCGAATGATCGTGATGCTGCTGCAGCTTCTACCGGCGTGTGAGCTTCACTATGGAGGAAGTCTTCGTTCGTTGAGTGCAAACTCAGCTGCATTAGTAAGGAATCTTCAGACTTTTTCACTAGCTTCTTGAGGTCGTTTAGCTGCTGCAAGATTTCTTTTATTGTCTCGCCAGTTCCCAGTGCTTTTTCCTTTAGAGGTTTCAGTTCATTTGATAACTTCGAGCTTAGCGTCGTGACCTGTTTCGCTATGTTTTTTACGCTTGCCCCGATTTCCGTTTTTATCTCGTCAATGCTGGTTTCGAGCTGTCGTTTAACGTCCGCAAGATTATTTTTAATCTGTTGCTTGTAATCCGCTCCGTCCATGTAACTTTCATTCAGTTCTATGGTATTTTTGGTAACCATTCTCTCAATTTTTTCATTGAACTCCTTTTGCCTTCCGACAAATTCCTCAAGTTCTTCTAGTCGTTTATCTACACTTTCTTGCGCTCGAGCCTTTTCACTCTCCGGTGGTATTATACTTTCTTCTCCAGTAGTCTCCTTTTCTCCTTCTACTTCTGCGGTGATCAGACTCCTTAATTGATTGATATAATGGTCCTTCTCTTGTCCTTGTACTTGAAGCGTTTTTGTGCCGCCATAGAAGTTGACCGTTACGGATTTGAATTTAAGTACAACCGTGTTTCCATTTGTATTTGTGCTCAATAGTTTCCCTTCATCGTCATTTTCAAACTGAGCTATCCAAAATGTCTTTAGGCTTTCTATATTGTCGCTCCATTTAAACTGATTTTTCGAATTTAAGCTAAGAAACTCCGCCATCACCACTTACTCCTGCCTTACTCCTGCCAATGAACTCGATCGTATACCTGAGTTCTACTTTGAGCTATTGTATTCTTCCTGCGATACCTATGGTGCTCCGCTCTGCGGCCTTCGGCCGCTAAGGAGCTCCGCTATGATATATTGTAAAGCGCCACTGGATTTTTAGTAGAAGTGGCGCTATATAATTTGATTATTATTATTATTATGTTAACTAGTAGTGCCAATAATTGTCCTTGGGGTTGAAAATACACAAGATAACTCATTATAATTCATTTCATTTTACTGGTGTATAAACTTATACTATACAAAGGTAGAGAAAAGGGTACTCTCCCAACATTACAAGATTTTCTATACACCCTAAATAAATACGAAAAATTGAAAGCCAAGTAGCAAAAAATAAGGAAAAAATTCTACATCTAAAGCAGTGGGCGGCGTTATCGAAAATCGTATCGTAACATGTTTAAAAAAATTAGTAATATAGTAATATTTTAGAAAGGTAATGCATGGGCTAGTAGTGTTAAATGAATGTGTATAATATGCTCTGTATGCGGAAAAAGCTTTACAGCTGTTTCAGGTAACACGCGACTTCGCCGTTGCCGCCAGAGTTTGGCAGTTGGGTTTTCTGTGCTGTCCATCAATGCAATCCGTGTCCGTGTGAGCCAATCATATCCTTACTCAGCGCATTTGATTGGCTTCCCTTACGAGACATGTCGCGACAGAAGCCAATTCACTGTACTAGGCGAAATTAGGCAAGGACCTGATTGGCTCACATGGTTTGATTGACTACACAGGAAAACCCAACTGCCAAAAGCCCTCTCGATGTTTTGAACGCGCTGGGTCGCGTGTTACCTGAAACAGCTGTAAATGTAAATGGTACTGGAAAAAATGTCAATGAAAAAACATGTGAAAAAACATTGACTTTCTCATTTTGCCCAAGTCTCCGTTATATTTTTGTAGTTTTCTTTCCCCACTCGAGTTCCCCATTCGCCTTTGCCATTGAAAAGAAATCAAAGCTGCAGTGTTGTTTGCATTTAGCCACAATGCTAGATTCTATTTGCGAACTCCGTCGATTTGATTTTTGATGAGGTTCAATAAGTTATTCTGTAATCAATGGCACTTTTGCAGTGATTCGCGCCCGTGCGTAATTTTCTCTGCCAAAAAGGAGACACCACAGGGAGACCAGTCCATAGCCAGGGCCAAACAACGGCGAAAATGCGCATGACGTTTTTTTTCCAAATAATGCTGATTTATTTCGGCATGAGGAAGGTATTTCACATAATAACACACTTGCCTGTGCTCCATGCTCGATTTTTAAGATTTTAGCGGAGCTCCTTAGCGGCCGAAGGCCACAGAGCGGAGCACCATAGGTATCGCAGGAAGAGTTCAAAAGCTCAAAACAGAACTCAGGTATACGATCGACTTGATTTTTCATCGTTCAGCGGTATTCCCACTATAGTATCGCTGGCGCGTCCGTGCGTGTCTGCGAGTCCGCGTGCCCCACCACAGGTAAACCAAGACCCTTGCCCGTTCATGAATCATATCTCAGGAAGGGCTGAAGCTCAGACAACCAAAGTCGCGTTGGGAGGGGGCATTCTGTTAAGAGGGGGGGGGGGGGGGGCGACTGGATGATCACGTGTCATGACGTCATCGATGACGTCTTCATAGGAGAAAAAAGTATATCTCGGGAAGGGATGAGCCTCAGACAACCAAACTTGGGTGAAGTTGTCTCAGTGGCAAGGGGGTTGCAACACAGTAGTCACGTGGTATGATGTCATCGATGACGTCATCATGGGAGAAAAAGAGTATATCTCGGGAAGGGATAAACCTCAGACAACCAAACTTGGGTGAAGTTGTCTAAGTGGCAAGGGGGTTGCAACACAGTAGTCACGTGGTATGACGTCATCGATGACGTCATCATAGGAGAAAAATAGTATATCTCGGGAAGGGATGAACCTTAGACAACCAAACTTGGGTGAAGTTGTCTAAGTGGCAAGGGGGTTGCAACACAATAGTCACGTGGTATGACGTCATCGGTGACGTCATCATGGGAAAAAAGAGTATATTTCGGGAAGGGATGAACCTCAGACAACCAAACTTGGGTGAAGTTGTCTTAGTACCAAGGGGGTTGTAACACCGAAGTCACGTGGTATGACGTGTCGATGACGTCATCATAGGAGAAAAAGAGTATATCTCGGGAAGGGATGGACCTCAGACAACGAAACTTGGGTGAAGTTGTCTTAAAGTGGAAAGGGGGTGCAACTGCCGTGGTCACGTGGTATGATGACATCGATGACGTCATCATAGGAGAAAAAGAGTATATCTCGGGAAGGAATAAACCTCAGACAACCAAACTTGGGTGAAGTTGTCTTAGTGGCAAGGGGGTTGCAACACCGAAGTCACGTGGTATGACGTCATCGATGACGTCATCGTAGGAGAAAAAGAATAAATCTCAGGAAGGGATGAGCTTCAGACAACCAAACTTGGGTGAAGTTGTCTAAGTGACAAGGGGATGCAACTGCCGTGGTCACGTGATATGACATCATCGATGACGTCATCAAACGAGAAAAGGTATAGATCTTTGAACCTCAGACAACCAAACTTTAGTCAAATGGTCACGTAGTATAACGGTGCAAGTCTATATATGTACAATGGCAACCTTTTTCTCTAACTGACACAGACAAATGTGTAACCGCGGGGAGCTCCGCTTTTAGCCAGTGGCTAAATCTATATATTACTCAAGTAAAATTACAATTTGGTATTTCATTGATGTTTATATCTATATATTAATACCGTAAGAGAAATTGTGTCCGCACTCACTCCGCTTAGCCCTGAAGCTGTGCCGCCAAAAGAAGTTCACAGACCTGAAGGGAAGGTGGAAATCTCGACCGTGGGCGTGTTTTTGTTGAGCAAAGTTCTAATTCAAGCAATTTCTTAAGCGAGGGACAAAGCCGCCATCGCCACCATTTTGAAATCTCCCACAGAAACTAAAAATGAACTCAGTTCGCGCAGCCCAAAGCACCAAAGACATTGAAACCTAAATGGTTCTCTTACAGATTACATACAGGAATGTGCAGGGATAATTCTAACTTGAAAGATTTGAGCTGAGAAAAATTTTCATTCAAAGTTTCAACAAACGTACACACTACCTTGCTTCCCTCGGAGCACGCGCTTAGTCATGCTAAGTCGAAATGACACATTTACAAAACAAAGTCCGTGAAAGTCATGAATAATATTCTCTAAGTATAAATCCTGACGTCTCTATCGCAAAACGAAGGACACAATACCGAAGAGAAGGAGGAAATCCCTCCAGTGGGCGTGTTTTTGTTTTCAATCTATTTTTTAAGCGAGGGATAAAGCCGAAAAAATATAAATAAGATAAACTATAAAAAATTCTTATTCCTTAGAACATTTTTACTTGACCTGTTTCTCCTCTCCCCTCACTGAGATATGGTAAACATACAAACAATTCCGAAGTCAAATTGCGCTTTCGATTTTCACGGGTTCTTTGACCGATTTGAGAGACGAACACGCGTGATGTTGTCGCACCAAAATCAGGGAGACCAGTGCAAAAAAATCCTTTTGGGCTCACTTCATTTATTTCGGCATGGTGGGACGGGGTACTCATGCTGATGGGAGGTTATTAGTAATGTAAATCCAGCAGTTTATGGAAGGTGGAAATCATGAACCCCTTCCCACATCCATATGGCCATTGTGATTTTTTTTTTCGTTTTTTTTTTAAACAGAGAACACTTTAAGTAAAATAAATTTCCCCCTTACACGTGAATTTTTCACGGGCATCAGCTAGTAATAAACAAAACATGACATGACCGCTTGGAGATACGAATTGTATCTTCTCGTGTTAAACAATTATCTCCACTAAAATAAAATTTTTAACACTCGAAGATAAAATTCGTAAATTTTCAACACTCGAAGATAAAATTTGTATCTCCGCGCGGCCATGATATCCTCTATGTATTTGTCTAAACGTATACGAAGTTTGGAGAAAATTCGCCAAGCTGATTATACACTTTTTTTACTTTTGAAATTCAAAAGTTTCTAATTATGACGAACTTTATTGGTTCGACTCAATAAGAGCGACTGAAGTTCGACGTTTGGCGTAGGCCTTACCGTTATCTAAGGTTGCATTTTATTCTGTTCTAGAGTGTTAGATTTGATAGAGATCTTCATCAAGAAGCAACCTCGGAACCCATTAGTGCTGGTAAGTAGAGGCCGAATTGTATCTAGTGGAATGAATTTTCGGTAGTCTACGAATGCCATTTGTTTATTTCAAATCACATAACGATTTAGTCTTTTAATTGTAAATGGTTTTAGATAAGCATTAATTATATACATACTGAGACATACGCACGGTTTAGCTATATCGTAAATTTTCGTTCGGAAATGGCTTCCACTGAGCCAATCAGCAGTCGCGAACGGCATTTTTCGCGTGTGACCAAAATTATACGTCAAATCAAGAGAATCTTTTCCTTGTGTTTTGGCGGGAGTTCGCTCACTTTCCAAAAAAATCATCGACCGTCTCAAAATCAGTCGCAGTTTCTGATTTCACAAATCTTACAACAATGGAAGAAAGTCGACTTGTCAGTCACTCTATACTAATTCTTGGGTTTCAATCACGTGACTTTTGCGCGTAATTTTGCTTCCGGTCTGAATCAACTGGAGGTCAAGATGAAGAAGTTTTCTGAAGTTCACGAGCAAAACTTTAAATTTACTAGCTACATTTTCTAGAAAATCACAACTATAAATAAACCTGATTCATATTTAAACTAAATCCTAGTGTAAATACAAATTTGTAGCGATTGGATGGTCGGGTTTTGCTTTTTTAGCCAGTTTTAACTGTGGTAAATGAGTAAAACTTAACAAACTGGCTGATATTTTAGGCAGCGTTTTTTCAAATGCTTGATGTTTTCACTCATTTGGCGCGAAAAATAATAATTGTAATGAAAAATAGATATGTAATAGGGTTGAGAAACATTTATATGCTCCTGTTTCTGGACGAAAGACCTGAGAAGCAGAAGTTTTTGAAGACAGTAAGCTAAGTAATTACTTGATTGCTGTTTTTTTGTCAAATTGAAATGAACTCAGAAAATCGACCCGGCTCTTTTGCATACAGTTTTCCCCTACTGCAAAACAACTTTCCACATAAATAAGATTCAATTCTCAATAAGCTATTACATGTAGGTGTCAAATTTCTGTAGTTTCTAAAGTATGTTTTTACAAAACGCCTAAATTTTGACTCTTTCAAAGTTGTGTTTCAGCCAGCTCAACGCAGCGACAAAACTCACTTCGACATGAAACAAAAACTTGACCAAATTTTAGCCAATGAAAAACAAATTGTATTCACACGACTGGGAAAAAGAATCGAAAGTCCATGTCAACCTAGAATAAATAGGTAAATCCCGGAGTAAATTCCGGACGTTTTGCTGGGTTTTCGGACTCCTTGGTAAATGTTTGACAAACTTTCATTTTTGCCTACCTGCTCGGATTGTTTGAAGCGAACTTCATGTGATTTGTCCGTGTATCAAATGAGAAACCAATTCATCCATAGTCCTGGTGGTTTTGTGTAAATCCTTTATGAGTCCCTAATTCATCCGTATAGCTACCAAACTCATTTAAACTTAATTTCAAATACATATCTTATCTTCATGAATCACTTTCACTTGGCGACAACAAGTTCTCGAGGCCACGGCGCTTTTCGGCTGCTTTTCTGGAGTCGTTTGGACCATTTCGATTGTTTTCAGAGTTTGTATTCCTTGCTGTCTGTTTTGGGCAATCTAAAGACATCTGTTTATCTGTTTACCCAACTTGTAGAATCAGAAACAACGCGAGGAGATAACTTTTTCACAGTTTTCCATCTCGAAAAGCACTGCAGGCACGGACGTTTGACCTCCAGCTGAATTTTTAATGAGGCTCTAAAAAGCGGATGTGACGTCATATGAAACCCAAGAATTCTGTGGAAGACATCGTTGATTGCGCGAAACCAAAAACAAAAGAAAGAACTACTCATCAATTCAAACTGTTTGAAATCTTTGATCATTCTAATGACGTTTTTCAACGAGCTCAAAGCTAGAATATTTTATCTTCGGAAAGTGCAGCCCTTAATATTCCCATATATATCTTATGCAGTTACTGTGTGGGTTCTGCCAGCAAGTGTCAGTTAAATAAGGTTCTCCTGCTCCAAAAACGGGCCCTACGTTTTATGAGTTTTGCTAATAGGAATGAACATGCGGTAGGGACAACAAACCCAAAATTGGATTCTGGAATAACTACATTTTGACCAATTCACCATTCAGAGCTCAATTGTCTGAGCATTTTGGTACCTCAACCACCTCTATAGCACTTTCTGTTCAAAAGTTATGATTTTTTAAATATACGGAAATTCGGCTTTTCTTTAGCACAAAGGAGGCTTAGTTTTAATTAGGAAAGCCTGCACTGGGATGGCACCATGACTCATTATAGACATCCAAGAATCTAGCTCAGTCAATCACAGATAACTCAAGAACCGGCAAACAGATTTCATTCAAATTTTCAGGAACAACCCGTCAGTGCACGAGCTTCAATATGATGACACAAATGGCGTTGCCATGGAAACCAACGTGATGACAGTGGTTAAAATATTAATAAATTGAAACAGAAAGCAGTGTTATTTTTGTACAAATCATGGAATAAAGGTAGCTGGTCAACATTAACATAACAGGGGTTCTGATAATACTGTCGACAAACTTTATAAATGAATGTTTCCATGGCAACACCCTTAAATGTCCATGCGTCATTTATAAAAAGTAAACATACTGCTGCATTGATTATTATTACAAGTTAAAACGATCCAGAAAGAAAATTATCTAGGTTAATAGGATGATTCCAAGAAAAAAGTTCTAATGAGAACCTTTAATAAGCTACTGTAACAAAAAAATTCTATTGAGAAAGCTAGCAAGTGGCTGTGGAAGCATTTTTCAGAAAAATTCAAGTAAAAGATTAAAAACATTTTTTTTTCTAAATTAATTTATTTCATGAATTTATTTCATAAGTACAAAACATCTTTATTCTTTTGTAAATATCTTACAGACTGAGATACATTTAGCTTGAAAAACTCACAAAACCTCTGTTTACAAGCTTGGAAAGCACCACAACCAGTCATCACTATCATCCGAAGAGTGCTGAAAACAAAGAAAAATAATTGTTCTCATTTATAAATCTTGCAACGAAATCTAGAGTTAGAAAGGTTCTTTACAATCCACCTAAATATAATTATTTTCTTTGCCATCCTAAAATCGACTTCCAATTATTTTCAAAATGACTCAGTTAAACTAAAGCTGAAAAGAGAAAGAACCAAGTGTCTTGTTGGGTTCTGACAGTTGTGAGAACTGTCAGAAGAATTCACCAGTTTAATTCAATAATTTGTGTAGAAACACTGACAAACAAAAATTTCTACTCCACTTATCAAGGTTTTTGTTTAAAAAATAATACAAAAGTGATCGGCTTTCACCTACCTGCATATGAATGAGACAAAGTGAAGTGAAAGCACCTTCGCACGCCGCCATGTTTGTCTTCTACCGCCACACTTGTTTGTATTCAACGCAAATTCTGCGATGGAAGCGCTAATATATCTTGGTAAAAAATCATGAAAATCAAAAGACAAGGTGTTGACAATGTCACCCAGGCTTGTTTCCTTGCTTCATCACAATTGTAAACACACTAATTTTCGAAAATAAAGCTTAGAAAGCTTGAAAAATCGCGCGAAAATCCTGAAACTGAAGGGAAACTGTCATGACAGTGGAGTCCAGTCCTGTTGCTATGCTCTAGTGCCTTAGAACAATAGAAAAGTGACAGGCTTCCATCCCATAAAAGGAGATATTCCACAGGTACCCCGGGCGATCCGTGGTGCCGCTCGATCGGAAAACCGACTTTAGTCGAATATCAGTCTCGCGCCGAGCGCGATTTCTCTAAAACTATAAATCCAAATACCATCAAACACACAGACATGAAAGAACGATACCTTATTTATTGTTTGTGTGAAGAAGAAGGGGATTGCTTAAAATACAAGCCCGCAACAACCTTGCGAATTCAATGAATTTTTAGTTGCCTACAGAACATGGCGGCCGAGTTCTAATACCAGTCCTCTGACCGCGCGCGGACCCTACATGCGGTTCCACTCTTTGTTAAATCTGATATTTTACCTGTCAATTTTCTTTATTTTGAATCCGTGTGCTGCCTTATGCATGACATTCGAAACAAAACTGCTCCCCCCAACATAGTAGAACTGTTCACTGATACCAAAAATATGCACTCTTACGGTACCCGATCAACAACATCTCATAACTTTTATATTAAAAAATCAAGATTAGATGCACAACACAAAGGCTTTTCAAGAATTGGTGCAATGGTGTGGAACGACTTACCGTGACCTTACGAGAGCTTCCAAAAAAGTGTTTTAAATAAATCTGCATTCTACCCTAATCTATATTATATACAGGTACGATGACTACATTGTTATCTCTCAAATCAGGCATGCGCTAAAAAATCACAGGCCTTGACTTTTTTCTTTCTTTCTCTTTACCAACCATAAAAGTGATGCCGATAAAACTATGCTTTCCTTTTCCTTTTTTTTCTGGTTTAAAAAAAATTCATCGTCTATAAGCTCTTCTTAACTTCTTCTTCTTCAATCTTAATATAATTTGAGCAAAAACCGTGTTACAAAATATATGTATTAAAAACCCTGATAAGGCTGGTCCGCCTCCATTAGTTAGTCTATTTGCAGATCAGCCACTGCTGTAAATAATATTTAAAAGTCAGAATAAAAAAGTCTGAAGTCTGAAGTCTGCAGGGACTGTCACTTAGGAAAGTGGCAAAATTTTGCGATGTATCAAAGTCAACAGTCTTAAAAATCAGTTAAAAATCCAGTTGTTTGTCAAAAAAGAGAACTACCCTTGATGTTAACATTCGGCTGCCATTCACAAAAATTCTCGTCACATGACATGTAATAGGCCATTTGCACTAAGTGGGTCACGTGACCCCAACTACCTCTTAACGAGATGTTTTGTCAAAATCAATTCCAGAAAGACAAAGAACCAATTGATATTAGTCAGAAACTCAAGTTTCAGGTTAAAATCTCTAACCTGGAGCAAATGGCAGCGAGTTGAATTTTCAAGATTTTATTCAGAATGTATGGGATTTGGGTCACGTGACCCAGTTAGTGCAAATGGCCTATTATGCGTACAATTCACAATGACGGTGAGCCATTACAAATATATTGCAATTTTATAGCTTGATTAACTAAATTCCTAATTCTAACTCTATTCTATAGTAGACACAAATTTTCCCGAAAAGTTTATCCTCTTTCTTTGCAACTAGAATTTTGGATAACGCGTATAAGATCACTTTTTCGTGGCGCACCGTCAGTCTAAAATAGAAAAACGTCTACTCGTTTTTTTTTTAAAGAACCGACGGTGCGCCATGAAAAGTCGAAAAAAACAGCGTTAAACTATAATTTTAATATATAGATTTAGCCACTGGCTAAAAGCGGAGCTCCTCGTTATAATTTTTTCTGTGTGATGAAAGGGATCCCCATGTGTACATGGTTTACATGGTTGCTTTAGAGTCTTCCCTTCACGAGATATTAATTTTTCAAGCATAGATGACGTCATCGATGACGTCACATCACGTGACCACTTTATTTCGCTCATCTGGTGGCCTAGACTACACTGCCCAAGTTTGGTTGTTTTAGAGTCTTCCCTTCACGAGATATTGATTTTTCAAGCATAGATGACGTCATCGATGACGTCACATCACGTGACCACTTCATTTCGCTCATCTGGTGGCCTAGACTACACTACCCAAGTTTTGTTGTCTTAGAGTGTTCCCTTCACGAGATATTGATTTTTCAAGCATAGATGACGTCATCGATGACGTCATATCACGTGACCACCTCATTTTGCTCATCTGGTGGCCTAGACTACACTACCCAAGTTTTGTTGTCTTAGAGTCTTTCCTTCACGAGATATTGATTTTTCAAGCATAGATGACGTCATCGATGACGTCATATCACGTGACCACCTCATTTCGCTCATCTGGTGGCCTAGACTACACTACCCAAGTTTGGTTGTTTTAGAGTCTTCCCTTCACGAGATATTGATTTTTCAAGCATAGATGACGTCATCGATGACGTCACATCACGTGACCACTTCATTTCGCTCATCTGGTGGCCTAGACTACACTACCCAAGTTTGGTTGTTTTAGAGTCTTCCCTTCACAAGATATTCATTTTTCAATCACTGATGACGTCATCGATGACGTCACATCACGTGTCCGGGTTACACCACCTCCCTTGTGGCATAGACAAAATATCCCAAGTATGGTTGTCTTAGCATGTTCCCTTGAGGAGATATGATTTTTCCTTTGTATACCACAGGGTTCCCATGTGTACACGGACGGACGGACGACGGACGGACGGACGGACGGACGGCGTACGCTATAGGTTTAATACCAGAAAAATAAAGAAAAAATCATATCTCCCGAAGGGAAGCTTCTTTAGAAGCCAAACTTGGACAAAGTTTCAAAGACCATAAGAGGAACTCTACACCAAGGTCACATGCCCTTACGTCATCAATGACGTCATCAAAATGATCCATAATGCCCGTGACGTTCAAAAATCAACTCGATAGTATAATATATAGATTTAGCCACTGGCTAAAAGCGGAGCTCCTGGTTATAAAATTTTCTGTGTGAATGAAAGGGATTCCCTTCACGAGATATTGATTGTTTCAAGCATAGATGACGTCATCGATGACGTCACATCACGTGACCACTTCATTTCGCTCATCTGGTGACCTGGATTACATTAGCCAAGTTTGGTTGGTTTAGAGTCTTTCTTTCATGAGATATTCATTTTTCAAGCGTAGATGACGTCATCGCTGACGTCATATCACGTGACCACCTCATTTTGCTCATCTGGTGGCCTAGACTACACTACCCAAGTTTTGTTGTCTTAGAGTCTTCCCTTCACGAGATATTCATTTTTCAAGCGTAGATGACGTCATCGATGACGTCATATCACGTGACCACCTCATTTCGCTCATATGGTGGTCTACACTATACTACACAAGTTTTGTTGTCTTAGAGTCTTCCCTTCACGAGATATTGATTTTTCAAGCATAGATGACGTCATCGATGACGTCATCTCACGTGACCACCTCATTTCGCTCATCTTGTGGCCTAGACTACACTACCCAAGTTTTGTTGTCTTAGAGTCTTCCCTTCACGAGGTATTGATTTTTCAAGCATAGATGACGTCATCGATGACGTCATATCACGTGACCACCTCATTTCGCTCATCTTGTGGCCTAGACTACACTACCCAAGTTTTGTTGTCTTAGAGTCTTCCCTTCACGAGATATTGATTTTTCTAGCATAGATGACGTCATCGATGACGTCATATCACGTGACCACCTCATTTTGCTTATCTGGTGGCCTAGACTCCGCTACCCAAGTTTTGTTGTCTTAGAGTTTTCCCTTCACGAGATATTGATTTTTCAAGCATAGATGACGTCATCGATGACGTCATATCACGTGACCACCTCATTTTGCTCATCTGGTGGCCTAGACTACACTACCCAAGTTTTGTTGTCTTAGAGTTTTCCCTTCACGAGATATTGATTTTTCAAGCATAGATGACGTCATCTATGACGTCATATCACGTGACCACTTCATTTCGCTCATCTGGTGACCTAGACCACACTACCCAAGTTTGGTTGTTTTAGAGTCTTCCCTTCACGAGATATTGATTTTTCAAGCATAGATGACGTCATCGATGACGTCACATCACGTGTCCGTGTTACAGCACCCCCCTTGTTGCATAGACAAAATATCCCAACTATGGTTGTCTTAGCATGTTCCCTTAAGGAGATATAATTTTTTCTTTGCATACCACAGGGTTCCCATGTGTACACGGACGGACGGACGGACGACGGACGGACGGCGTACGCTATAGGTTTAATACCAGAAAAATAAAGAAAAAATCATATCTCCCGAAGGGTAGCTTCTATAGAAACCAAACTTGGACAAAGTTTCAAAGACCATAAGAGGAACTCTACACCAAAGTCACGTGCCCTTACGTCATCAATGACGTCATCAAAATGATCCATAATGCCCGTGACGTTCAAAAATCAACTCGATAGTATACTATACGTTTTTCCCTTAGGTATGGTGCTCCGCTTGCGCGGGCCTTCGGCCCGCGCAGGAGCTCCGCTACTATACGTTCTTTCCTTAGGTATGGTGCTCCGCTTGCGCGGGCCTTCGGCCCGCGCAGGAGCTCCGCTATGAAGCTTTGAATAGCGTAGAGCCTTCGATAATTTTTACTTTATAAGGCTGTGAGATTCATAACTGAATATATTTGCAGGAAAATAAATAACTGTATTCTGAAGAATGGTGCACCGTCAAATTCAATTACAAGGCATGTAAAAGTACAGAACGCATTAGCATAAACAACTTTACTGACAACTCTATGTTTGTTTGTTTGTTATTTAACTTTAAAATGAAAACTTTGTAGCTAAATATTGATGTAATGTTTCAAGCTTTCTGGTCGTGTTTAAGAGGATCGTCTAGGAAAGGAGAATGAGTTCTGCGAAGTCTCGAAACTACAACTAGTTACAAAATTCTACTTTCTGTCTCCCCTCGGAAACCATTTAGCAGCAAACGCCTGTCAACCAAAACACAGGTAACGCTCAATACCCTCACAACACAATAAAGTAAGTTTATTGTTTTGTTCGCCGTTTTTAGCATCTTCTGAGTATATATTGACATTGTTTAGAAAAAGGCGTCAGAAAAAGTTACATATATTTCGACTCTTTTCATTGTTTTTCCCGTGTTACTTACAGCTACTAAAATAAGTAATCACACCAACAAGTTTACACACCATAACTATGCGCTGCTACAAAAATATAAATCCGTTAACTTTGCGCTTCACCGTTGGTTGCCCCCTTTGCGTTACATCCCGTAGTATCGAATACAAATACAATCTGATAGCATAATAAAGTGTCCACTTTCCCCTACTTTCAATGATGAGAGCACTGCGAGTACAAATTTAGCCCGTTTTGCGTCCGAATATTTGACTTCATTTTTCACAATATTAAGGAGGGGAGGAAAACCTCTGTCAGAAATGAAACTGAACACTTTATTTTCTTCGCCAGATTGTAGCTTTTCAACAGCGTCAGTAACGTACTCCTCAAAAAGAGGGCTGCGAACTTCCTTCAAATTATCTCGAGGGGGATCTTTGCCATAAGGTAGATCACTATGTTTGTAGCTCTCAACTCCAGAAGCGAATGTACGGCACTATGTGCTCTCGCATTTGTCATGCATATCAATTGCATGTGGGACAATGTTTCCAATACTTGACTACAATGCCTTGGCACTTGTTTTGTGCCAAGAAGTAACTACAACACCTGCTGAGGTAGTTAGAGCGGTTTTCATCCGACTGTGAAACAAAAAATAATAGTCAGTGTTTAATAAAGTTTATTGTATTGTATTAATAGCCCCTACTAGTCATAATTAAAAAGGAGAATACGGTAAAAAAAAAATAGCTTTTATAGTGTATAGCAGCGCGTATTTTGTACTTCTATTTCACAGTCGAATGAAAACCACTCTAATCACTTAAGAGGATAAGCTAAGGTTAAATTGTCTATTGCTTAAATATCGTTTTTGTTAACTGGCCTGACCATTCTGTGATGCCATATGGAATATTTTCTTTGATCTTTAAGATGGCCCGCGGGTAATTATTTGTGTGACGACACATATTTTGCAAGGTCAGTTTTTGGCTCTCAACTTTGATCTGACCGCCGCAATATTTTGCATACCTACTGACCAATGCTTCTATTTTGTAATTAATAAAACGAAATTACGATTACAGTTACTAAACCGGCGCAAAATGCTTAGAAACAAAACCCTCGTTTTTGCTTTCTTCGTGATTTTTGAAAACCAGAGTTGAAAATGACTTGGTATTGCATACACGAAGTCCCTAACTATTCTGCTAACTATTCTGAAGCAAAGGGTACCCTCCATTGAGACCACACACTTCGAGGAATTCACAAGGCTCAAAATAAAATACAGAAATATATGTCCCATACATATTTAGCTAATGCGTATAGCTAAAGTCGTCGTACTAAAAATTTTGCTGCTGTCGTATGTTTTCTGTGATCTCTGCTGACATAAACAAAAAATTATAGGTTTATTAGAAAATACCAAAAACATTTTTCTTTATTCAAAATTACATAGTAAAATGATTCAAACAAAGTCGGTGTAGAGATACCAGACCATTAAAACTATATACATTAGGCCGGGAAAGCTGTACAGTCTATGTCATTCTTGACTATCCAGAATTCAGAAACTCATGAATAACAAAGGAAACTGATGAATAACAAAAGGTTCAAAATGGCCGCCGTCAGAGACATCCCTTTAACCTTCATTTTTACAGTACGTACGGAAATTACGGCATAAGTTTGTATCTAACCATTTGAAACGCATTTATTTCTGCACGTATGCAGAGTTTGATGTGTTTCTTGATAAAATTTTGAATTTTACAGGCTCTAAATTAGTTTATAATTTTAACAAAGAACATGTGAGCATCTTCTAACAAAAGTGTCCGAAATCGGAATGTTGTCCCATGGGCTCATTTGTAACACCCGGCCTAAATTTAACCTTATACATATACCTATCATCCTATGCTACTTTCCCGGGTCTGCGCGATGGGTGCTACGAAAACCACTTTCTAGGCCTCTTTTAAGATCTGCTCCTAGACTATGAAGGCAAACTGATGGATAGCCAAAATACTAGCCTAGGTTTGTTACATAGCCCTTTAACTACAAATCGATAATGATTGTAGGCTTCACTAAAATGGATTGCAAACGGATTGCAACAATGAGTTTTTGAAATCTTGTCAGGATGAACACTTTTCAAAGTTTGAAGTTACATCAAAATTTGTTTACAAATCGGCAGCCTTGCCGATAAAAAACCTACCATCGTTGCTTATTAGGCTAATATCAAGTGTTATTATTCAACACATCGATACACTGACCAAATATGTCATTGGAACGCCAATAGCTGTCTTCTGAGTTCTGTACATGACATATATCTTGCGATATCCTCTGTTTGAGGGAAATATGATGTGTTGAGCTCGTATTTAATACGCAAAAGTAAATCATTTCTGGCATTTTTTGTGCTATCGATGTGCTGAATAATAAAACAATTATCCTGCCCGACTGATTTGGACATGCAAACTTAGAGCTGTATTTACGAATTTGTTCAAATAACTGTGACACAGCCCCTGACTATTAGTTTTTGTTTCACAGTCGGATGAAAACCGCTCAAAAAACCCGCGAGTAAGAACTGCATTTTCCTAAGTTAGCCTAAACAGGTTCTTATATAAATGGTCCTTAAGGTGTCGGTCAGGGAAAACGACGTGCTTACGGAAAAAATTCTCATCGCGTCGCAATTTATGCTATGATAATCAGTTATATATCTGTTTAAAGCTAAAAGATTGTTCTATCTAATGAAGCTGTTCATTTTAGCAGAGTTGAGTTTTTTATTATATTTTAACGACCGCGACCATTAGTGATTTGTTGCACAATTTCAAACTTTGTCGGATTTTAATCTTGGAGAAATGAACTGCAAAACTGTGTGAGCGATTTTTGATATTTTGCATATTTACGAAATATAAGGTCGCAAAGTTGAACGTCGCATTTTTTAAATTTGCTCCCGCAAAATTTATCATAAAGACTTTTTCAAGTAAAAAATAAAAAAATTTCCTCACACGGTTTTTTAGCGGACCTCCTTAGCGGCCGAGGGCCGCAGAGCGGAGCACCATACCTAAGAAAAAAGCGTCCAAATGATCGCAAATAGTGTACGATATAAAATCAACAGGGTACCCAATACCTTGATAACTTTTGAACTGAACAAAATTTTAAAAACGCAGACACGGTTTTTGAGAAACACCTTTAAGGATTTAAACAACATGTTACTTGGGAGTCATGGTCCAGCAGTTCGACAGCGTTAGCTCGTGAAAATGGCACACCAAAATATTTAATCAATGCTTTAAAAAACGTTACAGGTATCAATAAGTGATAGGTTGACATATTTTGATTAAACTAAGGGCGTGTATGATTGTTTTTCAGAGGAGGAGCCGCGGAGGTTCTCAGTAACCTTAAGTTTATCAGGGAATACTCCCTCAGTGAGAGAGAGATTAATAATGTTTGCAAGTGGTGACCAAATTACATCAAATGTACCTTTTAGAATGTGCATCGGGATATTATCATGTCCCATAGATTTTTGGGGTTTTAGAGAGTTACAAATAGTATTTAGCTCCGTGGCATCGTTAGGATTTTGAACTAGAGGAAATCACGGAAGGAGGATGTTGAAGATGGTATTTTACTCGCCGTTAGTAACAAAATTACAGAATCGGTTTGCGATTTCTTGAGGATCGGTTAATGTTTCGCCATCGGAAATAAAAGAAGAGGGTAAAGATGATTTTTTTCTTGATTTGTTAAGGTTCTTAAATTCTAGGTCTTACTTACGGGTTTTTGCTGTATATTTTATCAATTGTAAATCCATGCAATTCAGCTGCTTTATGAGTATTTATTAAAATCAGCTTGTTTTCTGTTCAGGATCTCTTAGAACCGTTACTTGCACTAGTTTGGTCGACGTTGGGCACAAAGGACTTTCACACGTTAGGTGAAAGAGCCCAAGGAATCTACCGCAACAAGTTGTGTTCTATGAAAGAGGTAAGATTGTTTAGCAATGTGATAATTTCGTGCGATGATATATTAACCTGGCCTGCAAATAATTATTCCACCTAAAACATTTTTTATTTATCGTAAAATCATATTACGCCAAGTTGTTTGCTCTCTTAAATATGAGTATCGTGAAATTTAAAATTTTGGACCGAAAACGTGAGTAGACATCAAATATTTTTTATGGCGCACGCTTAGCTCGTTCATTAGTTCATAGTCTTTCGCGTATCTCTTTTTGCGTTTTTTATTTGAAAGATAACTGCACTTAACATGTTTTATTGTATTGTTGACTTCAATCTCCAAAACCTGCCGTCATCTGTAAGCTCAGCTATTTTCACTGAAGGTCATTCATCCGAAATGGAATTTAACATAGATTTCTTTTCGAACTTTATCTGGTGCTGGTACTCGTTTCAGAGTTGCGACTGCTCAAACGCACACCATTTATGACAAACAAAATGTGGCCATTTTCGAACTATTATTAAAAGAGCCAAAATCAGAATTAATTTATTCCCTGAACACTACAACACATATATGTACTAAAATCCCTTATAGCTGGATTACATCATAAAAAAAGGTTTGTCATAGAATTCGTAATGCTGTCATTGACTCGTCAGCCTGGCTCGTTGTTTTTTTCAAAGAGGCTTGCATTACCCTAGTATTACTTTACAGTTTCACTTGTGGCGCAAGGAAAGTAGTAGGGGCTATAGATAACTCATTACTCAACACACCATTCACACACGTCCAACCAGGGACCCTGACCGTGACTTAGCATTTTCATGCCCAGTCCCTCATGCCAGAGTACTCTCCAAGAGCCCTCCCTCTCCATGACAACAGTTAATATTTTCTTGCTGTTTTCTGTTCCGTTTGTGTACCGCTATGTGCTCTTTAAAACCATATAAAATGTTTATTTATCGTAAAATTATTTTATGCCAAGCTGTTTGCTCTCTAAAATATGAGCATCGAACATGATGCATTATGAACATTTGTAACCGAAAACGTGAGTAGACACCAAATAATGTTTTCTGGCGATTTGTATTTATATACATGTCTGTTCCATATCTTTTTGGCTGCCTCACGCATGACCCTGGATTAGATATGTTCCTTCATGTGCATCTGCTTATTGATCATATTTTTATCCAGCATCCTTTGACAGAAGACGTGGACAGTGACGATATCCATTCCAGAATAGAAATGCTTGTTCACAGGGCTATGAAAGGTTTGTGTGAAAAGTTTCATATTTCAATGTGCGCCTATTCGGCACTATGACACTGCTTTAAACTGACACTATTTTTATTAGTTATTTTTATTATTGAAAAACGATCCTTAAATAAGTAACAGTAAAGCACAAGTCGCATCTTGACAAGTGATACCTAATTTTAAAGCTTATGTCTTCTCAACTATTAAAACTTTATTTCTTTAATTTGATTAACCACGATTTTTTAGGGTGTTTCCTTTCTGTCGCATCAGGTCAAGTTTCGAGAGCTCCAGGCACGCGGATTTACGATGCTTTCGTTCTTTAACAGTCCTCATGATTGTAAGCTGCGCGGCTGCAATTTGCGCCATCTAATGCAGCCCGTTAAGTCCTCCAACCTCTCCTTGTCTAGCGGTTGTGTACTTTCAGCCGCTTTGAGTTCCCTCACGATGAGGAGAAGATCCTTTCTTTCTTTCTTTCTTTCTATCTTTCTTTAACAACAATCATCATAGGCTTAGATATGTTCTAAAAAACCGTGTTGGGGATTTTTGAAATTTTAAGAGAGCCGATTTTAGAGACAATTTTGTGTCCGCTATTTTTTTAACGCAAAATTTAAAAAAATATATTTAAAAAACCGTGAAATTAGGTTTTGTAAAATTAAATTAAATTATACACCATAGTTTAGTCCAGGATATAAACTTTACAATGACGTACCACTTAGTACCCCGAAGGTAGTACTCCGAAGGTAGACCGTAACCTTGAGTGGAAACGCCGTAACTGGGGCCACCCTCTAGGAATTAGAGCGGATTTCGTATGACTGTAAAAAGTACCGTGAAAAGTTGTACCGGGACCGGGACCGAGTCGCGCGATTTCATTTGGCTCTAAGGACCGTAATTTGTTCCGCTGCAATGCAATTTGATTGGCCGTCCTTGATTTGCTGTACCTTACTTACGTGCCGCAACAATGCAATCTGATTGGTTGTCCGTGATTTGACTTGCCGCGAGACGAAGTAAGCGAGGTTCCGTATCTACACAGCAGGTAATGTTCACAGTCATATGAAATCCGCGCTATTATTGAGTACATGTCAATGAGATCTTCTTTTCGTTGCAGCCCCTTCATTAAGCATTGTTTCACTTGTTGCTCGCGGTTGCATGCTACTGGTGAGTATCGCATAGACGCTGTTTTGTCTAGATACTATCATTAGGGAGTTAAACTGAGCTGCGGCGACAGAGACGAAGACGACGACAAAGTCATATTCATCAGTAAAAACATTCAAAATTTTCCTTTTCAAGTTGAAAAGCAATTTCATAAAAGCAAATTCACAAATAAGCGTGTTCATATCAACACAATCGTTATTCACATTCTCGCCAGAAAAATGCTTTCTACATGCATACATGCATGTGCGAGTATTCTTTTCTATAATCAGGTGCATTATTATCTTCAGTTGTCGTCCTCGTTGCCGCCCTCACTATATAGTCTCTATAGACCTTCTATCCACGAAGTACCTGTAATTCAGCTCTTGGGCTGCAAGAGAGTGCTATTGGGCAATTCCAGAAAATATATGTGCCCTTGGGACGGCCTTTTTTTTCGGTGGAATGCAAATTTGTTGGTGGAGGTTAAAGGTCACATCACAGCCACGTGCTTGTGGGGAGGCGACCATTCTCGTACCCAGAGCTCCCGGGACATCCATTTGAGTGGCTTTGCTGATTGGCTGATTTTGAATGTTAAGGCATGCGCAGAAAGTTCTTTCCCACAACGGCATGCGTCACAATCTCGTACCCAGAGCCCGTCATCTTTTGGCCAGCGGCAAGATTCAGGGCTCTGTGGGAATCGATTTTTTTCATGTTTTCCATGAATGCCGTGTATGAATTCGATGTTTAACAGTTCTCGAAAGGTCAGAGAATTAGCTAGCCTTATATCAGAGGGTAGATTGTTCCATAGAGTGGCACTACTGTAACAGAAATTATTAGTATTCCGAACGCGGCAAGATTCATTTTCCGATTATTATTTTTTTGCAATAAACACGGCACGATTTTTCTCATAAGGGGCCCATTTTATGACCATCGTTTTCTCTACTACGCTCTCTACTACGCGGTACTACGGTGCATGTTCTTTGAAAATATAACTTTTTTATTTTTCCCACTACGCTACTACGGTACTACGGTGCATGTTCTTTGAAAATATAACTTTTTTATTTCTCCAACTACGCTACTACGGTACTACGGTGCATGCGCTTGGGGAATAACTTTTTTTTCCCACTACGCTACTACGGTGCATGTTCATCGAAAATAACTTTTTTATTTCTCCCACTACGCAACTACGGTACTACGGTGCATGTTCATCGAAATAACTTTTTTAGTTTTCCCACTACGCAACTACGGTACTACTGTGCATGTTCATCGAAAATAACTTTTTTAGTTTTCCCACTACGCTACTACGGTACTACGGTGCATGTTCATCGAAAATAACTTTTTTTATTTCTCCCACTACGCTACTACGGTACTACGGTGCATGTACTTGGAAAATAACTTTTTTATTTTTCTCCTACTACAGTACTACAAGTGTCGATTAGAGAAATCGAATAAAACTCGCCACTACGGTACTACGCGTAGTAGAGAGCGTAGTAGAGAAAACGATGGTCATATAATGGGTCTGGTATACGTTGGCATGGTTCTCTGACATACTGTTTTCCACCTTTTAGGCAAATATAATATATAAATATATAACAAATATCACAAAACTAAAAACCAAAAACGTCCCCACGATTTATAGGTTTTTGGCGACTTCGAAGTTGCTGTGAGTATTTACTCGGCAAGACGCAAAGTGCGAGAATTGTGGCCACTCGCGCAAAACCGATGCCACGACAAATTTAGTTACTCTTCATTTTTATGTTTTAAATAACAAAGATGCATTACGTTCGATTTTCAGGCTATAAACGAAGCTGCAGTGCATGCCAATTGCATTAAAACATGCAGGATAGCGACTCTGGTATTCGATAACACCGAAGTGACCCCGGGACAAATATTGTGAAAATCAGTTAGTTCGTGGCGCAAACTACAAACGTCTGCATAGTGTTGCTTGCGAAATGAAGCAATTCAAGAAAGCAGATGGATTTGTTATTATTTGAGTCAGACCGAAAACGATATAGATATTGTATTAAAGTCGTCTGCTGCCCCTGTTGTATTCAGTCATTCGGATTCATCGAGTTTGCGTGATTGATGAAACGAACCCATTCAACGATATATGTGGGGATAAACGATGCAGATTGCTATCTTCACATCTTTAGCAAAATCTTTAGAAACATAATTTCATAATTTCGAAACCAGAAGAGCTAAATGGAGAGGAAATATGCCTTTTTACGGATTTAATTTGAATCTCCGAAACGAACTTGAGAGCATGATGACTACTCGGCGGCTAGTACAGAGTGATTAGCATGGTGTGAAACGCGGAAGCTATAATGTGACCGAGGGTAAGCCGCAATGCATATAGGGATACCAGTACTTCCTCCTATGGTTGTTTAGCTTGGTGACCTAGCCTCCTAGTCTCTCAAGAGGACAAATGAAATAGATGTTTGGGACTGCCTTCAGCAAGAAGTCATAGAACGCCATAAAGCTCATTGGAAAGAGCTGGTGGAACATTATCAGCAACTTGGTAATAGCCAAGAAGTTGCGCTGAAGCAACTAACGATCTTGTGCCTAGTTACTATAATAAGAAAATAATAATAATAGTCATTATTGCCAAAAGAGAAAATACATATCTTATGTTACAAATATATGACATAAAAATCTCATTAAAAGGCTAAAATACTATTAATACACGCAAATATATATATTTTTACTAATTAAGAGCCAAATACTTTAAAATTTTCATTTTAATTTTAATTTTAAAAACGGTTAATGAACGAGTTCTTAAAACGTGTAGAATTAATCTTAGGTTTAACTAGAGGGTTTAACACACGGAATAACTCCTGATAAAGGGTGTCGATTAGCAGAGCGAGACACGGTCTTAAAAATTTTACAATCTTGTTTTTCTAAAATTTATGTACTATTTACAGTCTCGATATAATCAATCTCAGACTGAATGTATCCCTCCTTCCGTAAAGATCTTAGAACAAAGATACATTTATTTGCCTTAATGAGCTTATTTCTAACGTGCACGCTGTATTTTCAGTCGTACAGGAACGGACTGAGACAAGAGAAAATACATATCTTATGTTACAAATATATGACATAAAAATCTCATTAAAAGGCTAAAATGTGTTAGGCAATGAAGAGGATGCACAAATTTAGAAAGAATCCTGACTATCAAAATTAGGAGACTAGACAGACCTTGATGGACAATGACGAATTTTAATTGGACAGAAGCAACAAAGTTAGCCTTGACAAGCGTAAATTTTTACTCAACAAGATGTTCAAGAAGCAGCCCATCCAGCCAGCGGTACAAAAGTGGGATGAACAGTTTTATGAACGATTGTTGTGCTTTCTTATAAGTTACTTAAAATAGCCTATGACGTCATTAGTAATCCGAAGGAGCGGCCAGTGCGATTTCTTTATTTACGCCCACTTTATGGCACTTAGAAAATTTTCAGGCAAGTTATTGAGAAAAAAGTATTCATGGTGGCGCGAACCCTCAACCCTGTGCAAATTACCCATTCATAACCCAACATCTTACACATGAGCTATGAGAGAGTTCGCAGGTCAACTTCCTCCTTTTAATTCACTCATAGAGCGAGAATATGTGATTCATAATGAATATTTATTCTAGCTAGCCGCAATCTTGACGTGGGCGTAAAAAATAAATTCGCGCGGCGCGTTTATACGGCCCAAGCGAAGGCGGCCCAGGCGTTTGCAGCCCGGGGTAGGCGGTCCGTTTTGGGGTCCATTTTTTATGCGCGGCGTATGCGGCCAGACCTGTGACCTCCCCACAAGCGCGTGACTGTGCCGTGACCTTTGACGTCCACCGAAACATTAGTATTCTAGCAAACAAAAGAGGCCGATTCGGCCTCAGTTATTCTACTGACGTGTCTTTTCCTATGTAAATGAATCAACCCGAACGAGGGTTTGTAACGAATCATGCTCTCAGACCAACGATGACAAATTTTGTGGCTCTTGTGTAGTTAGTGGGTGAATAGTTTTTACATTATCTAGAGCACGATACATCCGCTCTTATCAAATCACTGCACTTATTATGTACTGGACCCGTTGCAGGTACCTCCTTTTCCCCCATGTAATTGTAAAATCGACCTTATACACTAATCTGTATTTTTAATGCGTTTTTGTTGGCCCAGATTCGTGTACTCAAAGGGGGCTCTGAGGGAGAGGCTGAACCTCAAACGAAAAAGAGAAAGTACGAAAAGCATCCATCAGCGACGCATGACCAGGTTTGTGATATAGAGAATACTACATGGAAAGTGCGCGCGTACGGAATTTACGCACGAGTTTGTTCGTGTCAGAAATCGAACGAGCGAGGCTTTGCGAGCGAGTGAAATCACGAAGCATAACTTTAATAACTTAACTAAAGACAAATGTGCTCGAAATTAATGTTACCTTGAAGTCATGATTTTGCGTAAATTATTTCGACTTCACTATCCATTACGATGCAGCTTGTTCTGTTTCCATTGCCTAAATTTGGTTTTGTTGCTTTGACTGGTGGCACTTTCGAGTGAGTTTTCCAGTTCAAATTCGTTGTCATTTCTCAGAATTCCAGGCTCGTATTCTCCACCGTCATTCTTTTACAGGCTGGATAAAATCCACCATGTATTGAACAATAAACCAAATCAGGGTTTAAGAATAACCGCGAGAGTCCTGGGTCGAGGGGGAAAAAATCCGACCGGAAGTGATTATTTTCCATATGTTTCACTGTAAAATACTCGCTTTTAGGCTCGATTAGTTGTGCTCTGGCGTCGTAATTCGCAGGTTTATACGGAAATTTCGAGCACCGGATATTAGGTTAATCCTTTCTCCGCTAGAATCAAGGCAGTTTTGATCCTGAAATTATTTTCTGCTCAAGAAAACGGGAAAGCGAGACTCAAAGGCAAGTCGCTTCTCCGTCAGTCGGTTCTTGACAAGCACGAGTTGGTATCGATCGTGAAATTATTTTCTTTTCTCAAGAAAACGAACCCTATTCGGTTCTCTATTCAAAAAACGTAAATATATCTATATTATATTCTTCCACAATGAGGATTTGCGCTTTTACTCACTGCAGCAATTCCACCTATCACCTAAAAAAGGGGAAAAAACTTCCGTGCGGTGTTCACCAGTCTAAAGTTCTCAAAGTTCTCCATCGGCAGTGTGGCTGTGATCCACCATTTGAGCTTTTCCCCTTCCCCTCCGCCGAAACTGATGGCGAAACCAGGCGCGAGTGGACGAAGATAGTGAACAGAAAGGATCCAAGGACGGGTAAAATCTGGCACCTCCCAAGGAGCGCTGTAATATCACAAATAACATGAGGAGAACAACTTCGATACCTGCAGTACGTGAAAGCACGAGTTTCCTTTGCGAACCCCCACAAGATGTTGACATTCAAGCTTTGACTGATGATCATAGCTATGCGTTTGCTACTGATGACCAACATGACCAGCATTTCAACTGTGAGGGTTGTCTCACAAGAGATGCAGAAATCACAAGACTGAAACAACAGCTGAACAATGTGTACACTCAACAATGGATGATCTCAAAACTCAAGCAAATAAACAAATATAACCTATTTTCACAAAATTTACTGCAACTGATGCTAAAGTTAACACATATACTGGGATGCCAAACAAAGGATCCTTTGAGGCCTTACACAAACATCTGTTTAAGAAATCAAATAGATTACGGTATTGGTCTGGTAAAAAACGTGTTATTTCCTCAAGAGTTAGAAAATTTGTGCAACGCAAGCGCAAGCTGAGAAAGCAAGAAAAGCGAGGACCAGGCAGAAGGCTATCCTCCAAGGATGAAATGCTGTTAACCCTGATGAAAATAAAGCAGTCTTTATCAAATGAAATCCTTGCTGATTTATTTGACATCAGCAAAACACTAGTCTCTTCAATATTTTTAAATATTAAAACACCTGGATTAAGTTCCTGGCACATGAGCTGAGACCAATGATAAGCTGGCCAGACAGAGAAAGCATTAACCGGAAGCTCCCAGAGTCTATTAAGGCCAATTATCCCAACTTGAGGTGCACAATAGATTGTAGTGAAGTCTTTATTGACAAACCAAGGGACTTGAAACTACAAGCTCTTACCTGGTCTGACTACAAGAAACATAATACAGTGAAATTCCTCATTGGCATAATGCCCCAAATGGGCAAATCAGCTTCCTGTCCAAATCGTGGGGCGGCAGAGCTTCAGACCGTCATTATTATTTTCTTAGAAAACTGGAGCCTGGTGATCTAATAATGGCAGATCGTGGTTTTACAATAAAAGAAGATCTTATCATGAGGGGTACGACCCTCAAGATACCACCACCCAGTTCAGGGCATGAGCAAATGACTCAAGAGAATGTGAGGTCTACAGAAAAAATTGCAAATGCAAGGATACACGTGGAGAGAGACATTGGCAGAATGAAGCACTTTTATATCACTTTGGTGCCAGTCATTGATGATATTCTTACTGTCAGTACTTGCCTGTGCAACTTTCTACCACCATTAACATCATGGTAAACAAACAGCTCTGGTTTTGAGAACAATTTACATGAACATCCATGCTTTCCCTCCAATGTGCCAGGCATTTATCAAGATCTGGTCTTGTTCATGCAGTGCTGTGGTTCATGTAATGTATGTCGTTGGTCCAGGGCACTAAAGCTTAGGAATCAGCACTGTCCATAACAAGCAGAACTGACTGGTCACAGCTTTATTCTGCTTGTCATAACCTCTTTTGACTGGGACCACTGACCAAGCCATTAATATGCAATAACGCAAACTTTACAAAGTGCATGTTATTTGTTAAGATTTTGAAATACCCCACATGCAATGTTGATGTGTGAACACAGAAAAGAAAATGTCATAAGTCTTTAATGGAAGGGATGGGAAACTTTAGCTGCATCAATTCTTTATCAATATTGACTTAATTCTAACACAACAGTGTAAGGAGAGTCAAATCTCATCAAGATTCCATGGAGGGTATTTGGTATTTCTAGAATGTCACAATCCAAGTAAGCCAATCATAGGCATATTTAAATTTACCCTTTCTGCCTTTCTTCAGAACTCCCCAGTGTCTATCTTTGGATATTACATTGATAGAAGTGCACATAGACCAAATCGGCTAACGGTGTTTACATCTTGTTGCCACCCAATTCAGATCATGTGATGATTCCCTTGGGTAGTTACAATTGTCCAATTTTTCTCACTTGACCGATTGCACGAGCACATGTGCAGAACTAACAAAAGTATCCACCCAAAGGAATCATCACATGACCCGAATTGGGTGGCAACAAGATGTAAACACCGTTAGCCGATTTGGTCTATTGTCTGCCACTTCTAGTTAAAGAGCCTGTGTCAGCCACTCCTTTGTTATTGTTTTCGTTTGATAGTAGAAGACGAATTACGTGTAGAAATCTCTAAATCAACATCTCCGACTTGGTATGGCTACATAGCTGTCAAAACTGGCTGACACAGGCTCTTTAAGGGATTCTAGTTGAAAAGTTATCTTGACATAACTAAAACAAATAATATTCATAGTATTCACAAAAAGGGACAATAAGATTGAAGCAGGTCCACTTCAACTTGATTTATAAGTCATCACAATGCATTGGGATGCACTGCAAAATCTCATAAAATGAAAGCAAGCTGTGTTATTTTATTTTTACTCACCTATAGCCCTGTACTCTTTTTGTCCCTTTTCTTTATAGAGGAGTGATCTAGATGGACAGGAACAATGAATCACATTTTCTGTGACAACATAAGTTTCTGCCCAAACAGCATTGGCATCCCTGGAACCCCTCTTTTGAAAGGAATGCGGCCAAGTGAAAAGCGACTTTACACAGTATTTTGTCAAATTTCTGCTTTGAAGAGTTTTTGAGAGCTAATTTATGTATCTATAATGAAATGAGCATATTGATCATTCAAATGTCACATTGCAAAGTAAAGATTTGGCAGTTTTAAATGTGTTTGTATGAAAATTCAGAAGTTACCTTTCATGTTTTTTTAAATATTACAAAATTTGATACAAGGTCCCTTTTCACTCGATGGCAGGTCAAATATGAATTCTCAATAAAAAAACTATTTTGGATAATCTTTTTGTTAGGTTGCCAGTCTATTACAAAGTCTTTTTGCTATTCAAATAAGAAATTATATCAGGCCCTTGGTCAACTGTTCAAATGCCAAGAATTATGTTTTGTTTTCTAACAAAAATGGAGCAATGTGCTTTGTAAAGAAATAGTCAGCTGCATCGCGAAGCTCAGCCCATCTTCTGGTGTCTTTGTGTACTCTTTCAAGGTAAAAGCCATGGCGTGAATATATGAAAAAGTCACACCAGTTTGTGCTTGTGATTTCCATTTGCCATTGCTGCTTTGACCTCGTGTGTGACTTTCAAGTGCAGCGACCTCTTGTGGTCCAGTTTCACCTAGTCTGTTTAGAAGGTTATCAACTGTGTCCACGTCACTTACCATGTTAGGTATACTCTCTGGGACTCTATGTGTTGTACTCACTTCAATAATTGGACCTAAATTCACATCATCCTCTGGCAAGTAATTTGGTTCTGGAGTGTAATCAGCATATTGAAAGCCACATGCATTTGGCTAGCCTGAGTTAACAGACGCCCGCTCAAAATCAAAAGATTTGAGCGAGACGTCTGAGCAATATAGCCAAATGTAACGTACTGGGTGGCGTGACACTGCCCAGATCTGGGTAGTGATTCTGATTGTGTTTATCTTTGTGAGTTCAAGATGGCTTCGATAGCAATCAAAGCTGAACTTCGGTCGATTTGAAACGTCTCAAAGCAGTGGTTTTATCTCGTTGCAAGCATTTTTAAGTTGAGAATTTATACGAAGACTAGTTGCAGCACTGCACAGACGTGTTTGTTGATCAACTTTGCCACTCAAGCTTGGCGTTAGCTTTGTATTTACGTTGTATCGAGCATCTAGTAAACGAGTGAAACTTGGAGACTCGTTATGCATCTAGTAAACGGGCGAAGCTTGGAGACTCTAGTACCCAAGGCATTGTAGCCGCGGATCAAAAAGAGTCCGTCTTGAAACAGATAGGAACGGACGTTCTAATGGGAGTGAAACCGTCGAGTTTGAGTTCGAGTTTAGCATCGCATGCTCCGGCATGCGAAAGTTGCTAGCCAGGTCCTTCATAGGAGAGATCAATGGACTTATTACCACCATTATTGATTGCTTTATGAGGACATCATGAGCATGGCCATCTCCATTTAAACGAAGCTAAGGTACAATTTGACTTTCCCGATCACGAAGGCATCTTTACTTCTCATTGTACGCATAGAAATCTGTACAGTGCTTGCGACTGGTCTTCATATAAATTGTCAACTTTATAAGCGCTTGCAATGAGATAAAAACCTTCTTTGAGCGATTTCATATCGACCGATCTACAGCTTTGCTTCTGTCGAAGCGATCTTGAACTCACAAAGATAAACGCGGCAAGGCAAATAGCGCCGACCAATCAGAATCACTACCCAGATCTGTGCAGTGTCACGCCACCCAGTACGTTACTTTTGGCTATATTGCTCAGACGTCTCGCTCAAATCTTTTGATTTTGAGCGGGCGTCTGTTAACTTAGTTATTCCAGGCACGTTGAGTTGATGTTGGGGAATTTACAACAAGGCCATTAGTCCATGCATATTCAATCTTGAATAACACAGCAGCTATGTGGTTACATGTGGAGCCAAGTCTGCAATGGAGAATAGCTTGTTCAAAATGTGTGATAGCCAACACAATCAGATTACATGGATAGAATAAAAAAAAATATCATTTCTGTATACAAAGAAAGGCATTTGTGATTCAACCTTGAAGAAAATATAATTACATTCTAATTCACTTCGTTCAAACGAATGTAAAACATGTACCTCATACATTATTGGAATAAAACACAGGAGACCAACTAAGGTTGTTTACACGCTCGAACCGTAATGATTCCACCTTGAAGAAAATATAATTTAGGCTGCATTCATTATGTATACTACAGGGGGGCAGAGGATTTTGAGGGGGGATCTCAAAATTTAGCAACTGGAAAAGGGGGGATGTCAAGTTTTTTTTTCATAACATGAAGGGGGATGCATATTTTTGTTGAGGTATTATATATATTTTAAACACCGAGTTTGAACCTCCTGAAGAAATATCACTTGCGCCACTATTCTCGTGTATTTACCCTCTTTCAACCGATATGTTGAAAATAGCTGCGCGCTTCGCGCGCATGAAGACTTATAAACTTAAAAAATTGTAAAAGGCCTCCTTGTTTTACCACAATTCCTCGAGGTCCTCGTCAGTGACTTTTGTCTGCCAGACAAAAACGCCTTTGGACTTTTGATTAATAGTCTTGTAGCTTTATGTCAAAATTGCTGCGCGCTTCGCGCGCACAACGGAAAACAAACCAAACAATCAAATACAAAATAAATGATACTCAGTCTATGTAGTAAGGTTCCAATCGAGAAGCGCACCAGAATACTTTGTAGAAAGTCACTACACACAAAAGAGTACAGGCACCTATGATTTTTATTTGCATTTTTACGCTTTGTATTTTTTATCATTGAGCCTTGTTCTGCATCTTTTGAAAAAATGTTATTAACGCGACCCTACCTCGACATATAACTTGAAAAAATGTCGGGGAGGGGGGAGGCATGTTTTTCCTTCTGACCGAGAGGGGGGATTCGTAAAAAATATGTTGTGCCATGGGGGATCTGAAAATTTTGCATTGTCAAAAAAAAATCCTCTGCCCCCGCTGTAGTATACATAATGAATGCAGCCTTAATCATGAAAAGGCTTTCATAGATTGAATTATCTATTATTATTATTAAATCTATATATAATAATAACTATTGTTATTATTAGTATTATTCTATCTATGAAACTCTTTTGATGATTAAAATATATTTTCTTTATAATAATAATGAAAAGTTTGAGAGAAAGAAACAGATCTTTCCCCTATACTTTATAGAAATAATATATAGATTTAGGCACTGCCTAAAAGCGGAACTCCAATGTTTATACCTCTTACAGAACGACTAATTCTTATACAATGCAATAATATCATAGCAAATTTCTGACAATAATTGCCCTATTTCACTATGACGTCATAACAAAACACTCTATTGTTTTTGCGCTATGAGTCATGGTCGCCAGAGGGGACAGCAGCATTTAGAAATGATCAAAACTAGACTATAATGGACTATAATTGATAAGCCAGTTGGCTAAGGCAAGTAACGTTTCTGTGCTACTTGTCCTGATTGGACTAGTGATCAAAAAAGTCAAGGTCGAGCACTCACTCATATCAGTTGGGTGGGGGTGCTTGTTGGACAATTAGAATTTGAATAGCTGTGCATTGTGGACATATTTTAACCCCAGAGAAACATAACTTCCCATTACAGAATCCTAGAAATCTGGCAAAACCTAAACATCTGAAGATTTTTTTTTCCTTGGAAAGAGTTGCTTAATAATACTGAGTTTCCTAACTACCCCTAACAGAATCCTAGTCAGAAAAGTCAGAAAAAAAAAACCTTAAAAATCTGTACTGTCAGTAGTATAAAAATCATAATCATAATCGTGTTTCCAAAAAATATCCTTACCCCCTCTATGCAATTTTCAAAGAAAAAAACAGTATTTGTATGGAAAAGATCAGGTAAATTGACAGCATTTCCAATCCCTTCGTAGGAGGGTATGGATAATATGGAACCAGACATTTCCAGAAAATATCCCCCCACAAAGAAGGGTGTTGAGAGGAGACCCCCTCCCCTCATCCCTCCAAAGAAAGTAAATTGACTCCCCACCCTCACCCCTCTGGGATTCCATGACCTACGGATGGAAAACGGGAGACAAAGCAGGTCATTCAAGGTGTTAGAAAAAAAATAAAGAACTGAAATGGAAGAGCAATTTTATCCTACCCAACTATATAATTTTATCCTACCCAACTATATGAACTCTTCCATACCACAGAAATCAAAACCAAAATCAATTTATGTCAAATGGCCCCCTTGGATGCATCACAAGAATAATTTTACTAAATTTAATAGAAAATACTCCAAAAACATAGCAAAATTTTGTATGCGTGACCAAAACAGAACAAGAAGAACTACTTTGCAAAATCACTCCATCATGACAAGCCTTCGAATCCCCTCTTTGAACAAATAAGTGAAATTAAACAATCAAAATTAGGCAAAAATTAATGTACTTTTTTATATTTATTGGAGTTTTGCCAATGTAAATCATTATTATTTCTTACTTTGCAAAATCACTCCATCATGACAAGCCAGTGAGCAATGGTTTAATTCCAGTTTTAAGCCTTGTTCTGGTAGGGAGCAATCATTATTTATGCCAGGGGGTGGGCTGGCAAGATTTTTCATTCAGCCCCAAAAAAACTTGACCCCCCTCAAAGTATCAATAAAAAACTCAAAACCCCTTTAGGCAATATTTATAATAATCATGATAGCCCCCTCCCCCCTTTAGATGAGGAAGAAATGTTGCGACATCTAGATACCAAGTAGACAACAACCAGTATTTTTAAGACATTTTCCTGATGCGTGCATAAACAGTTTGTTGTAATTTTACAGGTGTGTAACCTCTTGTATCCATATATTAAATTAACGTCGTTGCTGCCATAAAACGTAGATGAATCCTCACACTTGTTTTTATATTTTCTGGTGACCCTCTACTTGAACGTGCCAAATTTAACATGGTCCCCCTTAATAATTGCCAGCCCACCCCCTGGCATAAATAATGAATGCTCCCTTAAAGTAAAAGTAAATGAAAAACTACCAACAGAAAAATGAGCATAGCCCCCTTACCCACTATAAGGTGAGATCCTGCTTTGGAATAACATATCAAAATAGTTCCCTTGAAAAAGTGTCGACTTTCTCCAACTTCCTTATAAGGAAATATCTGCATACCATATTTGGAATTCCAGTAAGTTTTTCAATATTTCTATTGACCTAGAAAACTTAAAACTCAACCAGAACTCAGATACACTCGAGAAAGGATGATATGCACATTTTCCCGAGGGAGGGGGGGGACTTTCAATATTTTAAACGGGGATGCTCCTCGGGAAAATTGATTTTGACCCTAAGGGATAGCAAAATGGGTGTGGCAAACAGCAAATTTACCCCTAATAGAAACCAAATTTGGCGTGGCGCCCGCCGAATTTACCCCTAAAAGATAGCAAATTTGGCAGGTCAAAATAAATAAAAGCGAAATTTTAGGTCTTTTAGGGTTTTTAACCAAGTTTCCTTTGTAAATAACGGTTCTGGTGTCAGTACCAATATATTTCTGGGCAAGGATTGGTCTGAGACTCCCCGTAGGTATAGGTCTGATTTTAAACACCCCTCGGATAGCATGTCTGTCAATTTTATACCCTAAGGGACAGGACGAGCACCCCTGTCTGAAAATATGCCCCCCCCCCCCCCCCCCCCCCCGGGCACATTTTCCACTGTGTTTTTCATGGTCAAGAACCTGGAAACAAGGCAGACAAGACACCAAAGGAAGCTTGGTTCGATGTCTAAAAAGGAGGCATGTTTGAATCACAATACTGATAAAGTACAAATTCATGGTCTAGTTAAAAGTATGTACGTACAAATAATCACAAAGTGTTTTGAAATTGTGCTTTTTTGCACATGGGATTTCAGAATTATGCGAACACCAAAAAGGAAAGAGTTTGAGTAGGCTATACTTTTAAGTTGATGTGTTGCATTCATTTTTTTTGTTACAAGATTGAAAAAATACTTCTGGAAAGGTGGTATGTTTATATGAACCAAGCCACATTCCAGGGTTTTTTCACAGTGCTTACTGCAAATGGAGTCTAGAGTTACAGGATGGGTTAGCTGATGCCCTGGAAAAAGTCTTGGCTACCTTCTTGCACCTTGTGTTGCAATTCATGTGTGAACCAGCCCTAGCATCAGCACCTGAGAACTGAAAAAAAATCAAAGTCAAACGGGACACCTACAGCTAAGTAGCCTAGTCAGTAAAAGAAATTTACAGGCTTGGAGGGTTGGATCATCAAATACCATAACTGATACCTTAAAGTACCTTTAAAGTCCTTGAAACAGCATTTAAAATTCCACAGAAAATTTAGAATGTGGTGACAAATCTTAACCTAAGTCTGAATTCTAAGATTCCAGACCTCTAGCAAGAAAATCAGAAAATCATTCATTTCATGGAATCTCTAAGACCAGGGACGTCAACCCAGGGACATAAAAATCTGGAGATTGTCTTGAAATGGCTAAATTTCCTGAAATATTCCCGGGAGAAATACAGTAAATGTATGGCAGTCATCTTGAAGTTGTGCTGGGAAACGAAGCGAAAACTCTTGAGACGCCTGGCAAAACTGGGAGAGTTGACATTCCTGTAAGACCCATGCAAGAAAAAAGAAAGATGATAGTATCTTCTGCATAATAGCAAATTCCAGGTAGAAGTAAATAAGAAAATGTGCACAAGCGTTCCTCCCTGCCCCTTTGGAGTCAGATTGGTTGTTTGGTTTTACCCTGGGGTAATGTGCAAAATGTCCATCAGGGGTAATCTGCTTGCAGGGAAAAAAGTCCTGACCCAAATGATTTTTTTTATTGTCCATAGGCAGGGTTTGTTTCTTTAGAATTAGCTGTTTCTTTAGAATTAGCTTGTAGAAATGAGATCTACAAACTAAATTGGCATAAAAAATGCACAGTGAATAATAAAGCGTCTTGGCCAACTGAAAGACAAACGTGTTTCCACTGTTTTAAAGTATTTACTGTTGTAATAACATTTTTTCTCAACAGAGATGACAGGCCGAGACATTTTCTTTATTTGAAGGCAGCTTGTTAGGAAAATGTGAGTGATTTTTTTCCCACGCTCTATAGATGCAAAGTTAGCTTGTAGGCATTTCGAACTGTGGAAAATCAGCAACTGAGGAAAACCAGCAAATGTCCAGGGGTTGGGGGGATTTTTTTTATTGCCAAAGCCTGTTGTGCCTGGGAACTTTGTTATGCATGTCATCAGATAAAATCAAGAAAATCCCTTGCATTTTCTAGCAAACTGCCTAATAAAAAAATATCTTAGCCTGATCTCTGTTGACAAAAAATGACATTACCAGAGGATTAAAAGAGTGGAAAATGCTTTTGTCTTTCAGCTGGCTGTGATGCTGGCCACCAACTTTAAGCTTTATTATCATGATACAATGTTACAGTCAATCATTATTTATTTCTGTTTATGATTTCAAGCCAAATGCACACCCCTTTTCAGCAAAAAAGTTTTCACCAACACACAGTCTCATCCACAAAGCTAAGCTTCAAATATTGAGTTAATTGAATCTAATTTCCAGTAGTCAAATTAAAGAGAGTTGCTGAATGAATCACAGGGGACTGAAACACGATTCCAATGTGTATTTACAATTATCTTATGCAAGCACAAGGGATATCAAGTATATTAGATAGAGTAGTTTAAATAGGATATCCTAGCGATTCATGTGTTGCATTTTCAATGGAGAACAAGCAAAGAGATCAGTAAAGCACTCAACTTTGGAACTAACTTACTTTAAAACTCACCTGAATATCGTATCTTTTCTTTTTGAAGGAATCTTGATGCCAAAGCATTTCTGTCGTTAGAAACTTAGTTATTCAGCTCCAATTGGCTCCAAGGATGTCCTTGAGAAGCGAGTCGTACATTGTTCTTTCCATGTACAAATATTGAGACTGCAAAGGCTGGCTAAATTCCGTGAGAATTCCGTGTCTATGCCAATTAAATTTATTCCGTGCTTGAGCTGTAACAAAGCTGCAAATTATTTTCCTTGTTTTTGTATTATCTAGAATGATTCATAGCTTGATTTTATAAACCTCTTAACTTAATTTCTTTCTGGTATGATCCCGGCTGTCAATAAACCACTTTATCGATTACTCATCCTTCCCTGATCCCAGTCCATTCTGCCAGCAACCAAAGACAGGTAACCCAAAGGCTTCATGTATCTTTTCCGAACATCCCCGAAAGTTCTTTCAAAGTTTTGTGGCCAATAACAATGATACAAGCTACAAGAAACTGCAGATGGCGGACGAAATCTTGACTTGCACAAGGGCCGCCGGCCAAAAAGTGAATATCGTAACCCATGGCAACAGACCGTGTACGCACTCAGAAATAAGCCGACGGTACACCAGCGGCTGTCCAAAGGAAAATACAACCACTCGAATACAACTCGATGGGTTACTTTATTTATTTATTTTTTTTTTAATTTTTTAATTTTTATTTTCACACATTAGCCTATGGGGCTCCACAGGAGTTCCGCTATTATAAAACAGTAAAAGATGGGAATAGATACATACCCTGCAAAGCAAGAGCAATAGCTTATTGAGGCCACATTGCCTGAACGTTTCTCAACACAGATCCAGATCTTTGGGGGATATTGTTAATGCTTTGGGAAGGTGTTGACTCTGCTTTCAAGAAGCAGTACTTTGAAGACGAGGAGATCTCGTGATAAAACACTTCTTTTAGCCACGGGTTTCATATGACGTCACATCCGCTTTTTGGAGCCTTATTAAAAATTCAGCAGGAGGTCAAGCGTTCGTGCCTGCATGCTTTCCGAGATGGAAAACTATGAAAATGTTATGTCCTCGCATTGTTTCTGGTTCTCCAAGTTGGGTAAACAGATAAACGGATGTCTTTAGATTGCCCAAAACAGACAGCAAGGAAAACAGACACTGAAAACAATCGAAATGGTCCAAACGACTCCAGAAAAGCAGCCGAAAAGAACCACGGCCTCGAGAACTTGTTGTCGCCAAGTGAAAGTGATTCATGAAGATATGTATATCAAATTAAGTTGAAATGAGTTTGGTAGCTACGGATGGATTAGGGAAGCATAAAGGATTTACACAAAAGTACCAGGACTATGGATGAATTGGTTTCTCGTTTGATACACGCATAAATCACATGAAGTTCCCTTCAAACAATCCGAGCAGGTAGACAAAAATAAAAGTTTGTCAAAAATTTACAAGGAGTCCAAAAACCCAGCAAAAGGCCTCCGGGATTTACTTATTTACTTCTTTCTGGTCGACATGGCTTTTCGATTCTTTTACCTAGTCATGTGTATACAATTTGTTTTCATTGACTAAAATTTGGTCAAGTTTGTTTAATTTCAAAGTGAGTTTTGTCGCTGCGTTGAGCTGGCTGAAACACAACTTTGATAGAGTCAAAACTTAGGCGTTTAGTAAAAACATACTTTAGAAACTACAGAAATTTGTCACTTACATGTAATAGCTTATTGAAAACTAAATCTTATTTATATGGAAAGTTGTTTTGCAGTATGGGGAAAACTGTATGCAACAGAGCCGGTCGATTTTCTGAGTTCAATTTGTCAAAAAACAGCAATGACCATATGGAGTCAATCATTGACTAAAGTTTCTCAAGTCTTTCGCCCAGAAACAAAGAACAGAAGGAGCATTATATAAATGTCTCTCAACCCTATTACATATCTATTTTACATTACAATTATCTTTTTTCGAGCCAAATGAGTGAAAGCTTCGAGCATTTAAAAAAACGCTGCCTAAATTATCAGCCAGTTTGTAAAGTTTTACTCATTTAAAGAGCCCGTGTCAGCCACTCCTCTGTTATTGTTTTCGTTCGACGTTAGAAGACGAATTACGTGTAGAAATCTCTTAATAAACATCTAAAAATAATGCTTCAGATTTGCTTTACCAAATTCAATCGAGAACTCTGCTCTATATTCTCTAAATCAGCCGATGGAAATGGATGCTTTCTCCGACTTGGTATGTTGCTATGCTGTCAAAATGGCGGCTGACAAAGGCTCTTTAACGCAGTTGAACGGTCTGACAAAAGCAAACCCCGACTCTCCAATCGTTACAAATTTGTATTTATACTAGGATTTAGTTTAAACACGAGGTTCCGGTATAAAAGGGATAACTCCTCCCACCCCGGGGCTCGAGAACAATCAGTTATTAATCAGCTGTCAAAGAGTGAACATCTCACTTCGTCTCTCTGTACCGCGAAATTCAAAATTTTGAATTCAAAATGCGAGCAAAAACGCCAACAAATGATTTCCTACCTGTTTAAATTTGTATTCCTTCTCATTTCTTGCAAAATAATTTTATTCGAACCTGATTTGGCTCTGATAAAAACGCTTTTCTTTCGCAGCACAGAATATTATTCGCTCTTTTGAATACTAATTAGTCTCGCTCTCCGCTGAGAATAAAACATCGCTTTTGTTCGGTCAGAAATAGGTTCGAATAAAATTATTTTGCAATAAATGAAAAGGCACATGGGTTTAAAGAGCTAGGAAATTATTTATTTGTACTTTTGCATCGGTTTTGAATTCTAAATTTTGAATTTCGCGGTACAGAGAGATGAAGTGAGATGTTCACTCGTTGACAGCTGATTGATAACTGATTGTTCTCGAGCCCCGGGGTTATCCCTTTTATACCGGAACCTCGTGTTTAAATACGAATCAGGTTCATTTATAGTTGTGGTTTTCTAGAAAATGTAGCTAATAAATTTGAAGTTTTGCTCGTGAACTTCAGAAAACTTCTTCATCTTGACCTCCAGCTGATTCAGACCGGAAGCAAAATTACGCGCAAAAGTCACGTGGTTAAAACCCAAGAATTCTGCAATATGCAATTGAAAAACTGGAGGCCAGTTTGACCTCCCTTGTTTTTCGCCAATCCAGCCAGCTACGGATCAGGTAATTGGGTGCCATTTATGTTAAGCAAAGATCTGTACTTTTGCAACTTCAGCGATTGTATTTCCTTGTAATCTGGTTTAAGGTGACTCATTCGAAATTCAAAATGCACCCAACTGTGTCTAGAGCGCAAATCTGCGTCGCTAAACTCAAGGCTATAACTTTTGTGTCTTTTCCTCTATTGTTATAATTTTTTTTTCAAATCCTACCTTAATGATGTATAGATAAGTTCTTAATAACCGATCTTCTTGGAAACTTTTTTAGAAGTCACAATCTAAATTTTTGTGAGGCCCTAATTTCATATTCAGGTCGTACTAGAAAAAAAATTGCCGGTTTTTTTGGCTCAAACTCCAGGAATCGATTCCAGTTGAAGTAATCTCAAATCGAGCTAAGTTACAGAAAATTCGTCGGAACAGAAACGCGGGAATAAAAATGCCGTCAACTTTGGCCAAATTAGAAGGCTGATTCAGCTTGGCTTGAATTGAATTTTAATAGTGCTCCGAAAACTCATTATTTGGGGCTCTTCCTTCGGCACTATATTGTATAGTAATGTATTAAACTTAACGGAAGGTCAGATTGTAAATACGATGAACTACTAAAGTGTTGGAAAATTATTTACCGAGGAAAGAAAATCGTGAAAGCGCAATGAATTTATTACAAGAATGTCGCGTTAAAATGTGTTGTTATTACGTAGTATTTCTTGCTAAGATATATATAGACGTTAACCTTGTGGCAATGGTAAATCTTTGTAACCAAGTTTGACCATTATGTGTGCTTATTTGGTATAGAAGAAAATTACAAAGTTACGACATTCGCCCTCTGGTTTTGCACGCAGATTTGAAGCTCTGTTGTTTATGAAAAATCTGACGTTTTTCCAGGGGGAGCTCATTAGGCCAAATCTAATCAATAGCAGTCACGCTCCGAAAATAGCAATTGTCTGATTAAGTCCCTATGGAACATAAAAACTTGCTATGATAAAAGCTTTCTTTGTTCGCTGATTAGAGCAGGCCTAAATGTGCTCCCCCTGGCGAAACGTCAGATTTCATTACCATTCATAAACAAGAGAGCTTCAAATCTGCGTGCAAGACTAGAGGGTGAATGTCGTAACTTTGTAATTTTCTTCTACACCAAACAAGCACATATAATGGTCAAATTTGGTTACTTAGTTTTACCAATGCCACAAGCTTTTCGTCTATATAAATCTTAGCAAGAAATTATACGTAATAACGACACATTTTAACGCGACATTCTTGTAATAAATTCATTGCGCTTTCACGATTTCTTTCCTCGGTAGATAATTTTCCAACATTTTAGTAGTTCATGGTGTTTACAATCTGACCTTCGGTAAAGTTTAATACGTTACTATACAATATAGTGCCGAAGGAAGAGCCCTAAATAATGAGTTTTCGGAGCACTATTAAAATTCAATTCAAGCCAAGCTGAATCAGCCTTCTAATTTGGCCAAAGTTGACGGCATTTTTATTACCGCGTTTCTGTTCCGACGAATTTTCTGTAACTTAGCTCGATTTGAGATTACTTCAACTGGAATCGATTCCTGGAGTTTGAGCCAAAAAAACCGGCAAATTTTTTTTCTAGTACGACCTGAATATGAAATTAGGGCCTCACAAAAATTTAGATTGTGACTTCTAAAAACGTTTCCAAGAAGATCGGTTATTAATAACTGATTTATACATCATTAAAGTAGGATTTGAAAAAAGAATTATAACAATAGGGGAAAAGACACAAAAGTTATAGCCTTGAGTTGGGCGACGCAGATTTGCGCTCTAGACACAGTTGGGTGCATTTTGAATTTCGAATGAGTCACCTTAACGGGAACGGCAAACTCTGTTTCTCCGTACACTAAAGCCTCAAAATCCCTCAACTTGTCGCGCAACATTGCTGCGTTGCAAGACTAATGTCTGTTGCTCGTTTTTCATCAGATTCACAACTTGTCGCGCAACATTTTGTTTTGATGATCACACATGCGAGACCAAGGCGAATTTGGCCCCTTAGCACTTCATTTCTGTTGGCCAACCAACTTGAATCGTAGGCAAAATGTTGCGCGACAAGTTGTGTGTTTGATGAAAAACGAGCAACAAAGCCAGAATGTGTGTCTCAAAGTAGACCCGCGCTCTACTTCGCGCAACAAGTTTTCACAACCTGCAACAAATGTTTTTGTTGCGTGACAAGTCGTGGCGCGAGATGAAAAACGCGCAACATCGATCATCAACTTGCAACGCAACAATGTTGCGCGACAAGTTGAGGGATTTTGTGCCTCGTATTTCCCCGGCTTAAGGCAGCTAGCTCATCTTTCGAACCTGAAATTTTTAGACCCCGTTTTCAAAAGAAGTTCTGTAGTTCAGGTACTTTCCAGCGCTTAAAATCGCTCAGGCTTTGACTGTTAGGTGAAATATTCTCCTTTGAGCCCGACATCTTGTTAGAAATAGCGGAAAAGCGCGCGCCACATTTCGAATTCTACCCACGTGGAGCAAAAAGTTTTGTTTACGTTTTACGGACCAGCCGCCCCTCGAGTAGCCTTCATATACGGTTTGTCTCGTAACATTTTATTTCGGAAAGATTGTAGGACTTGGTAAAAAAAAAACATACAGCTATTCGGAGAGAGTCTTAAACTTTTAATTTTTATTGAGCCCTCTATTTGTTGAGCCGCGCTTACGACGCGAGAACCTGGCAATCTGATAACAACTCGGCCATCTTTTACAGAGGAACATGTGGAAAAAAATCACTTCCTCGACCCAGGACTCTCGCGGTTATTCTTAAACCCTGATTTGGCTTATTTCCTTCCGATAAATGTCATGAACTTCACGTTCTTCGTGTTTTGTTTGCAAACTTTTCTTGAGCAGTTTGAATTGATGACTAGCTTTTTTTATGTTTTTGTTTTCCGGGCAATCAACGAAGTCTTCCACAAAATTAGTTTAGAGTGACTGACAAGTCGACTTTCTTCCAGTGTTGTAAATATTGTTTGGGAAATCAAAAACTGCTACTGATTTTGAGACGACGGTGAATGAATTCTTGGAAAAGTGGGCGAACTCCCACCAAAACAGAACGCAAGCGCGTGTTGTCGCTGCAGTGAAAAAAGCCGTTCGGCTTCTGATTGGACGAATCGTTTTTGTCACGCGTGAAAAATGTCGTTCGCGACTGCTGAAGCCTGGTGCACACTAGCGACATAACGACATAAGGACGTTATTTGCAACGAAAAAAGTACGGGAAAATAATTGAAACAATCAATATTTTCCGTGGATCTTCATTACATTACTTCACCAAAGCAATCTTATGTTATTTTTTGACGACTTCAACTTCTTGAAACCACTAAATTTTGCTCGCGTGACATTTTTCTTATGTCGTTATGTCGCAAGTGTGCACCAGGCTTGATTGGCTGGAAGCCATTTCCGAACGAATTTTACGATATAGCTAAACCGTACGTATGTCTCAGTATGTATATAATAAAATATAGTACGCGAGCCAGTAGAGTACACTTTTTCTGTTAGTATAAGACTTCGAGTTCAATTTAGAGAATCAGTTAAAAGAATCTGAGCACGAACAAAGTTCCCACAATATAGCTTTATGTTATCAAAATATTTCATCTAGATTGATTGATGGGATTTTAAAAAAGGTCAAACCTGGTGTTTGACCTTTGAACAAACGTACACTGGCACTGCCTTTCTTCGCAGAGCGCGAGCTCAGACCCTAAATTAACAAGACGATTTTTACTTGACTTGTTTCTTCTCTACCCTTGCTGGGATATGCTACACGTACAAAAATTCCAAATTCTAAGGGATTTGATGTAATAGACTTGCGTTTTCAATTTTAGCGGGTTTTTTGATAAGAAGGATGCGCGTGATTTTCGCACCAAAATATTATTTTTGTGCTCACTTCTGATTTATTTCGGCATGGAGCGAGGAGGGTCTATGTTGAGGGGAGGTTTGTCAATCATGTTTATAAAGTTTGAATAGCTGAGGGTGTTTATGGAAGGGGAGCTCAGAGAAATCATGCTGCCCCTCATTATGTCCCTTATGATTTTTTATGTTTCTAAGAGAATACTATAAGTTAACAGGAAACTATATTTCCGTGAATTATTTTTGTAAGAAAATCAAGCTCTATCGAAGGCGTCACTGACGTAATAAGAAAAGGTAGGGGTTGAAAACCATAACAAACCACAAGGCTTATACGGGATGGTTCTTACAAAAAAATTGATTTAAATTTTTATGTTGAAAAAAAGATAAATCACTCACGTTTACAAACGAACACACAAACACAGAATGGGAAACTAATAATTCTCAAGGAGAAATGTGTAAAGCTTATTTGAAAAAGATGACAATGAAGTGGCAAACTGAATTCACTAGGCAGAAAGTTGAAAATTTAGGACCTTGATAGTTAATGGAAAATGTACGGATATTTGTATTAGCTCTAGGAATGTGAAATAGTTTAGAGCTTCTTGTGTTGAATCTATGAATTTAATAAACCATGGAAAGCATTTGGAAGAGCGTTATTTCTGAATTGGAACATAACTTTGCCAATTTGAATGAAATAGGTATGTTATTTTTGCAAACTACGCTTTGACTAAGAGAAATTTCCAATGTCATAAGTCCAATACAGTGCCTGACTAGGAATCTTGAAACACGTTTCCATACAAAAATTAATAGTTCTTAATAATGGATTCGGTTGGCAAACATCAATAGTCATTTCTATGTAATGGAAAGCGTTAGAATATTTACCTGTAACGCGTTACAGTCTAGAACTAGTTTTATCAGCGTAGAGCTCTAAGTGCCGTAAAACTCATTAATAACAAAAGTCAAAATGGCCGCTAACAAAAAAATGAAAACTCCTAAATTTAAGTACTTTCCTCTACTTCGATTAAATATGATTTTCAGTATGTTGTTTCTAGGGGTATTTGGGATAGGATGATGAAGGAAAAGCTGCTGTTGCAATTACTTTGAGGTTGACCGCATTTTTTTTTTCATAAAATGACTGGACTATAACCTCAAGCTTTGGATTTGAAGTTCAGCTTTGGGATTTGAAGTTCAAGGCGGAACGTTGAAATAGAAAGGATTTTGTGAAATACAATGCTGGCCCTGTGCGAGATTTGGCCTTTTGTGAACTAGTAGATTTAATATTTCCTCGTCTATAAGATGAAGAGTAGTGTAAAAACTATGCTTTTATGATATAGCTATTTCTTTATCGATGAAATAGAGCATAGTTCTTAGCCAATCAGAGCGCAAGTTATAGTAGCTATATTATTATTGACATAAAGACGTCTATCTATCTACCATTAACCATTTATGAATATAATCTGGTTATCGTAAAGCTATTCCCTTTGCAAATGATTTGTTATTTTGCTTTCCTAGAAACGAACGTATGATTTAATTTCTCGCTCCCTATTTTGATCATTCATTCCTTCGTCAATGCATTGTTTTCTTTTGTGTGTTTGTCATTCAGATTGGATCCCTAGAAACCTCTAGAGTGGCTGATGTTTTCAAAGAAGCACTCAAAGATTTTATGGAGAAAAGGTACAATTTCAAACACAATGAAAAACGTAGTTTTCACATACGTCGTACAGAAGCATGTCTCGAGTCAGAAAAGTCTACTCTTTAGGCTGGTTTCCATACAGCTAATTCAAGAAACATTGTCGGTCTTGTAAGCGCACAAGCCTACGCGCCCAGACCGAAAAGCAGTATGGGTAGAAACTAAATATCCTATTTCGGTGATACCTCGCTGGTCTAGCTTCTAGATTCTACAAAACAGAGCTTCGTTTCAAGCTAGTTAAGTCCAGAAATTAATTAGTAACACGCGTACTCAAACAAAGGGGTCGATTTGAGACCTTCTACCCATACAACCTCGCGTACGGCTTCCGACAACGTTTCTTGAAATAGCTGTATGCGGCAGCTGTCGTGGACAACCTTGTTCTACAACAGCTATTGTGAATAAAGTTCTTCTACGACCGTTGCGACAGCTGCAACATATGAAAAACGGGGGTCGTACGTCACGAAACTTCAGTTGCAGCTGTCGCAGAGATAGAACACGGGCTATTGTTGCAAGAGCTGCTGACGCGGTCACACCATGAGCTCCAGTATCCACAGGGCTCCCAACATTGTCACAAGAGCCGTTATTACTCGGGCTTCCCTGTGGAAGGCCCGAGTCTTTTTTTCTGCCGTTTCGAGCAAAACGTAGGTCACGTGGGCTCGGACCAATGAGAGCGCAAAACGCATTTTGTCGCTTGGGCCTGGGTTATTACATCATCCCCGGTCGGTATAGTTTATCGTAAGTACAACAGTAAATTACATCATCTCAACAGAAATCAATCAACATATGTTAAATGATTGCAGCTTCACAGTAGCTACCTAATCTGCGATCGCAAAATTTTTCTTTAAAGCCATTGTCCTGTAATTTATCGCCAATTTACATCATTCCCGATATAGCTTATCTGAGCAGTAATACGAGTGTCTAATAAAGTTGAATTGAATTCTGTGCCGAGTGGAGTATGTTTACTCCACGAATAATCGAACCATCAACGATTGAGTCTTCATCATTTTTACGTTTTGAGCGCTGCCTTGGAACAAACTGGGCTTTGTTTTCGGCGAAAACGCATCTAAATTAGATAGATAAGATAGATAGATAGTTTCGTGATGACGATATCGCAGCCCGAATACAAAAGAATAGTAAAATTTTAAATACTTTACATATAATTAAAAAAAAATTATCTAAAAAATGTGTATAAACTAATTAACATCTGCTGAATATTGCATATCAAATATTATATCACGCTATGGATTAATTAAATGTAGCCCTGAAATATCAAGAAAAGGTCTAATATTAACATGGTAATCCCGAAAATGAAATATGTTTTGTATTTAAAGCAAACTGAGTGGAAATATTTAATTTATTAATTGACCTGTGCGTGTATTGAATCCTCCATAGTGCGTGACAAATCAGTGGCGTAGCTATTTCTGGGCACAAAGGCATTTGCCCCACAATTTTTTTTTTCTGCCAAAATAAAGGCCTTCTAGATAAATCACAAAATAACTACGCCTTGAATTTGTCAATGTTTGACTCAATTCTATATAGATAGACATAGACAGAAGCCCGAGTTCACAAATGTAGCACTGAAATGTTAAGAAAAGGTTTAAAGTGTCACTAGCACCTAATTTCATCGTGCCTGAAAGTCCATAAAATTCGGCACACAAGTAGCAGACATCATGATCTTTAGCACTACTCCATTTGTTTTGCCAGAGGTTGAAAGAAAAATAGCTATTTTCACGCCAAAGTTCGTAGTTAATGAGCTATGTGAAATATAAATCTGTGTTAAACACAATGTTTTACTCTGAGAAATCTGTAAGACTGGCCCGCCTCGATTATTGAGTATGGGGTACAGGTTTGGCAAAAAATACCTGAATGTATGTCCACTAAGTTAGCATCGATACAAAACGGGCCCTTCGTATTATTTATCCATCATACAGTTATGAAGATACCCTCAGTTTCACGCGTATAAGTGTAGCCTAGCAGAGCGAAGGTTGGAGCTATGTCGCAAGTAAATGGAAAAAATTGCCCACAAAGACCACCCGATAAACTTTCTCTCACCTAAAGAACATGCTGTAACATCACATAACTATGGCTTACGCCCACGTGCGGCGGGGGAAAGAAAAGTATCTGCCTGCCGGACACAGCGCAACGTGAAGAAGAAAACTTATTCTGTTTTCTTTCGAGTGGAGGAGATGAAAGTAGAATCTTCTAACTTCCGGTTGGATATCCTTGTAACTGCATTTTACCCTATTGGCTTTCAAAACTGTGGAATGGATAGCACTCAGCTTGGCATACTTCGTGATATCGTTTTTAGTCACGAGTTTTCGTGTCATAGCGCGAACGAGCGATTCTTCCAACATGTTAATTGTTTATTAAATACCGTTTCTGGAATACGTTGTCACTGAAAAAGCAACAAAGCCTGGTGCGCTAGACATTATGGTTAAATATTTCTTTGAATTTCTGTAAAATACTAGAAACAAATATGCTTAGAAATGTGTTGAAATTAAACGATTTTACCTGTGGTTGCGATAACTGTCTGAATTCAGATCAAACAGTAGCAATTTACATGCCCCCATTATCCGTAGGGGGGTACTCGGATACAAAAATGACGGGGGGGGGGGGGTCCGACGGAGCTCCAAACTTCATACCCAAAAAAATACCTGAGCCACAAATTCTATACCCAAAAAAATACCTGCTCCAAAAATGTGATACCCCCAAAAATACATAACTTTTTATGATGCCAAGCTGGTTAGGTTTCCAGGAAATACCTTATGTTTAAGGCAGTATTTTGATGATCAAATCTACAATCCGCGCCAAAACTAGTTGACACACACACTCCATTTAGTAACGCTAAAAAATGCTCGCAAGAGCGATCACAGACAGGACAACATTAATGCACAACCCCCTCTCCCCCTGTGCAATGTTGAAATCCCAACTGCACCGCACAAAACTCCGATGATATCCCTACAGGAACAACATTGATTGGGGGGGAAGGGGGGAGAAAAGAGCTTGTTGACGGGAGACTCTTGCTAAGGAACCAAATTTTAAGAATAATGGTTCAAACGTTGAGAAATGGGTCAACAGTTTTGGCGGGGATTGTAGCCTGTCAGAAGTTTTAACCCAAAAAAATACCCGCAAATTTTTGAACCCTGCAAAAAAATTCCTGATAGAATTTTCAACCCAAAAAAATACTTTTACTAGAAATTTCATACCCAAAAAAAAACCGTCGGACCTCCCCGTCATTTTTATATCCGAGTACCCCCCTGGGGCTTCAAGCTCATAGGCTTTTGGGGTGACAACGTTTCCCGGAAACGGTATAATATACTCTGAGTCAGATAAAATAGAACAAAAATAGAGACAAATTCCATTTTATACGTGCCTTGAAGGTACGATTTTTATTCACGGCTTTATCACACGGATATCCAGTCTCAGTATATAATAAATAGAGAATAATACATAAGCGCGCGGAGATATGGAATTTATCTTCGAGTGTTCACATTAATATCGAACGAGTGCGCGTAGCGAATGAGTGAGATATCAAATGTGAACACGAGAAGATAAATTTCATATCTTCAAGCGTCCATGTATTATTCTGTTTATTATATAAACAAGAACACTGCTATGCTCCAGGGAAGCGCCTTTTATTGGCCACAAGGAAGTTTATATAATAAAGGCTTCTTTCAATGCTACCAATGATTACCACTGTATGCATTGCTACGCGACCTTCAAAATTCACTGTTGCGATTGGCGATTTTACGCAAGAAAATTTTAATATCAATTTTCTTGAACAGAGAGTTAAACATTCTAGGTAAGGGAAGCCAAAGGGTGGCTTAAAACCATTTTGGTTGATTTTGCAATCAATATCGATCCAATAAAGCAGCCAAATCCAGCGTTTTGGTTTGATTGACGGCTAAAAATCGCGAATCGCCCATCGCAACATTGAATTTTGAGGTCGCGTAGCAATGCATACAGTGGTAACCCTATGGTCAAAATATAAACATCACACGGATATACAGTCTCAGTATATAATAAATAGAGAATAATACATAAGCGCGCGGAGATATGGAATTTATCTTCGAGTGTTCACATTGATATCGAACGAGTGAGCGTAGCGAATGAGTGAGATATCAAATGTGAACACGAGAAGATAAATTTCATACTGGAAAAAGGAAAGTAAAATCATGAACAACTGTAACTGTAAGATTCATATTAAATATAAAAATAATCACTGTTGGTTTCCAAGACATCTATTTGACGTTTTACTGTTCCACTAGTATACATGCTTTTCCTCTATTATTTGTTCAGCTAGTTACGTTGCAAGATCGTCATTATACAACAATGATTGATAAAAAGCAAACATACAACATGGAAGAATTGAGTGGAATTAGCTTCTCCTCTCCGAACACTAACTAGTACGTTATAAGAAGCCCGACGTGAAAACACCAAAGACTCGCGCATGTGCAAACGTTTGGCAGCGGGGAGCCGTGGGCTATCTCGGGAAAAGCATTGCATTTTGTAATTTGTGTTTTGCGCTTTTTGAGCTCTCAAAACACTATTTTGCTTTGATTATCTGTTAATATAAATGGAGTTGTGGTGAAGATTATACCGATGCCTCGGACTTGTGTGCAGAAAGATAGGGATCAATTTTGATCCAACACGGTTTGCTCAGACCTTCAGTGCATCGGGGCGAGCGCAAGACAACCTATTCGCGAACAAATTATTGTCTATTAATGATATAATAATTGATTTTAGGAGTACACATCTTCATCCTGTTTTCTTCATGGAGCTCATCAACCGCTTTCCAGTAAGTGAAAATGTGTTTAAACGACTAAGGTTACATGTTAACCGTATGCTTGCTATGTTTTGTATGAAACTATAAAGACTTCGATTACTTACACCTACCTGAAGTCAGCTGTAATAATAGTTCAGTTTGCTCAATGAAAAAACTACTAAGGTTGCATGTTACTGAAAAAAAAATGAAAACAACTGATATCATTCTTTTCTCTAGAGAAGCAAACTATATAGTTAGTAATAATAATTCCATGGTGTGCTTCTCTAGAGAAAAGAATGTTGTCAGTTGTTTTCTTTTTTTTAACTCGTGGGTTACTATGGTAACCCCGAGTTGTAGTTGGGACCCGATGTCACTCACTCCTACGTTAGCTCATGAGCTCGACATTAGCATAATTTATGTTGATTTATGTTGATTATTTATTAAGTTATGTGTTCATTTTACCTACCCCTCCCTCGAAACATTCGCTTATCTTTCCCTTCCCCATCCACTTTGCGGTCTCCCATCCAACTACTAACCTTGCCGGATCGTGCTTAACTTTAAAAGATTGCCCGAGTCACGCGCTTACCAACTGCGCCACGGGGACCTCGTGACGTATCAATCGTGAAAAACTGATTATTGTGTGTCAAACGTCCCAGGGTTGGTTGGTTTAGGCTCTCCGCAGGTTCTCTGTCTCACAAGTTCACTGTGTTTTGAAAGGCTTAAAATTACTCTTGCGTTGTTGTAAAGTTGACTATGTACGAATTCGAACAATATTCGACCGATGTGAATGCTCATGACCGTGAGATACGAATCGCCCAAACTTCGGGCAAACTTCAGGTTCACTGTTTCGCAAGTTCTCTGCGTTTGAAAGGCTTAAAATTACTCTTGCGTTGTTAAGTTGACTATGTACGAATTCGAACAATATTCGACCGATGTGAATGCTCATGACCGTGAGATACGAGTCGCCTAAACTTCTGGCAAACTTCGCAAGTTCACTGTGTTTTGAAAGGACTTATATCTTCCCTAAAGGCGAAAATCGCGACTTTTACTTATCGAACATTGTTGTTGTGATGCTAATGTATTTGCCAATTAATCGTATCCCGTGAACGATTCAGTTCGCGGCTTAAAATTGCTCTCAGGTTGACTATGTAAATACGAGAATCTGGCAGCTGCCACACTCAATGAACTTGTACGTGTGACTGTGGTCACGCCGAAGGCTATAAAATATTATTGGAAGTTGTGGTTGTGGTGTAGTGGTTATGACTCATTCTTCTAGTGCCGAGGGTATCCTGTTCAACCCGAGGTCAACACATTTCTTTTTTTTTTTTTTTTTTTAAATCGTTCATGTACTTTTTCTTTTCTTAAACTTTTTTTTTCGCCACACACACACAAGTGAGAAAAAAAAATGTCATCGGCTGCTTTTAAAATTTGAAAGACCGTGAAGCGTATGAAACAATGTGGCAGATAGCTATTTCGATCAAATATATTACAGCTGCTTCAGGTAACACGCGACTTCGCCGTTGTCAGATTCTTTGAGTTTGGCAGTTGGATTTTCTGCGTTGTCAATCAATGCAATCCATGTGAGCCAATGAAATCCTTGCCCAGTGCATTTGTTTGGCTTCCTTTGCGATACAATTCACTGCACTAGGCGATTTGATTGACGTCGCAGAAAAACCAAACTGCCAAAAAATATTTTGAACGCGCTGGGTCGCGTGTTACCTGAAACAGCTGTAACAGGCGTACAGATTTTTTTTTAGGGAAGCGAGATCGCACATTTTTAGCTTTCCTTCTCATAGGCGGCGGACCAAGGGGTGGGGGGGGGGGCAGAGGGTGCTCGAGCACCCCCACCTTTTGAACTGAGGGGGCTGAGCACCCCCACTTTTTGAAGCTATATATATTTTTTTGTATTTACATGTAAAGCCAAGAAAAGGAATAGAAGAATTAAAAGAAGCGCGCCCTTTTTTTATCTGTGCTGTAATCACGTTGCGATTGGTCTCACTACAGTCATATGAAATCCGCTCTATTTAACAATTAGACAGATAGTCATATAGATGCATAAACTGAGATTATTGGTGTTTTTTTCTCGGGATAAGTGTATGGATTTGAATTCACTAGGAAAAGAGTTTAAGGGTGACTAGATTGGGTAGCGGTAAGTAGAACTGAGTTAAATACCTAATGTTTATTTAATGAGGTATTTAACTCTGTATATACCCGGGATGTTCCACTTACAGCTATTCAATTCTTTTCATCAGCCCCACTCTTCCCTAGAGAATTTCAAATCCCTTCCCGGCTTTAAGTTACTTAGGTATGTACGAGGTATGTACGTTAGTTGGAGACCTCAAAAACACAATGGAAACCGTGTCAATCATGTAATAATTGATATTATACAGCTACCCTGCTCTTGAGTTCTGGATTATTCATATATGGAGGTGCTATCAATACTTATGGATTATCCATAAGTGAGGTTAAGTGGATATGTTGTGTGTTCTCTCAAATCAAAATGGCTTCCAAGCATGTGAAAAGCAGCAGCAGTTCGTGTTCTTCTTTGGAATTCGAGGTCAAGGAATGCGTTGGAGAACAGGAACTGGAGTTCCTGTTCTACTCAAACGAGCCCTTAGCTAGCGACTGCTATTCTGGGTTGAATTCTGACACAGAAGCCGATAAAAAACTGATAAAAACAATATGGTAGCAGATATTGCACTTGCTTTCTTGACTTGTGGCATTGAAAACCTGGATAAAGTGGATTAGCTTGCTTGTGGAAATTGAGATTTTTCGCCAGGGGGAACACATTTAGGCCTACTCTTATCAGCGAACAAAGAAAGCTTTTATCATAGCAAGTTTTTATGTTCCATAGGGACTTAATCAGACAATTGCTATTTTCGGAGCGTGACTGCTATTGATTAGATTTGGCCTAATGAGCTCCCCCTGGAAAAACGTCAGATTTCATTATCATTCATAAACAACAGAGCTTCAAATCTGCGTGCAAAACCAGAGGGCGAATGTCGTAACTTTGTAATTTTCTTCTATACCAAATAAGCACACATAATGGTCAAACTTGGTTTCAAAGGTTTACCATTGCCACAAGGTTAACGTCTATATATATCTTAGCAAGAAATACTGCGTAATAACAACACATTTTAACGCGACATTCTTGTAATAAATTCATAGCGCTTTCACGATTTCTTTCCTCGGCAAATAATTTTCCAACACTTTAGTAGTTCATCGTATTTACAATCTGACCTTCCGCAAAGTTTAATACATTACTATACAATATAGTGCCGAAGGAAGAGCCCCAAAGAATGAGTTTTCGGAGCACTATTAAAATTCAATTGAAGCCGACCAGAATCAGCCTTCTAATTTGGCCAAAGTTGACGGCATTTTTATTACCGCGTTTCTGTTCCGACGAATTCTCTGTAACTTAGCTCAATTTGAGATTACTTCAACTGGAATCGATTCCTGGAGTTTGAGCCAAAAAAACCGGCAATTTTTTTTCTAGTACGACTTGAATATGAAATTAGGGTCTCGCAAAAATTTAGATTGTGACTTCTAAAAATGTTTCCAAGAAGATCGGTTATTAAGAACTTATTTATACATCATTAAGGTAGGATTTGAAAAAAGAATTATAACAATAGAGGAAAAGACACAAAAGTTATAGCCTTGAGTTTGGCGACGCAGATTTGCGCTCTAGACACAGTTGGGTGCATTTTGAATTTCGAATGAGTCACCTTAAACAAGTGGATATTTGGGTACCAGGGCTGTGAAAACTCCAGACCTCTGCTAGTGTGCATCTATTATGGCATGAGTGAAGCATGGCTCATCATCACCATCTGACTAGGTTGAATGTTTAGAGCATTTCCCTCCCATTACATGGATACAAAGCTACACAATAGCAGGAACATAATTGTACTACTTGGCCCTATGGACTTTTCACCATTGATGAATGTTTGCTAAAAATGTCCCTGGCTTGCACCTTCAGTTGTGAAGATTTTCTTACCAAGGAAGACACATTTGTTGACTCGGCTTACTCAGGGGTATGACTAGTTTTCAGGAAAACTAGGTGGTCTGCTTCAGTGGGGACGTAAACAAGGACAACAACAACCAAAGGTTGAGATTTGTGTTAAACACTGTGGAGAAATGGTGTTTTGCTGACATTTCAAGCATTAAGCCCTTCGTCGGATCAAACAGAAAAAAGTTAACTCCAAGCTAGGTAACGCTTGAGAGGTCAGCAAAACACCATTTCTCCACGGTGTTTAACATAAATCTCAACCTTTGGTTGTTGTTGTCCAAGATTATATGAGGTACTCGAAATCTTTTTAGCACAATGCTTTGTGCATGTCTTCGATTCCAAATTGATGTGAAAAGTTTTCAATAGTACACTGTACTGTACCTCCAAATGTTAGAACAGCATGAGGCCAGTAATCTATTACAGGCGATGGGCTTGCTACATGTTTCTGGCTTTTAAACAAACATGATTGGAACTTGAACTGTTTATCAGGCATTTTTTTGAAGGTGGAGTTTAAATTGTTCACACATTTTAAAATTGAACTCCTTATAATATATAGATTTAGCCACTGGCTAAAAGCGAAGCTCCCGGTTATAAAATTTTCTGTGCGAATGATTCCCATGTGTACATGGTTTATACTATAGGCTTTTTAAGAAAAAATGTCTCTTGATATGTATACAACAGTGTTTTCTTCGGTATGTTGCTGCATTGACACAATACAAATACAGGGACGAAAATAAGCATCCTGTCTAGTGAGATAAAAACCTCCTTCAGAAAAATTAAGGTATTAATTCCTTCAAATGGAATGATTCAAAAGTGCAATAAAGAGAATATTTTTTCAAGCATAGATGGCGTCGTCGATGACGTTATATCACTTTACCACTTTATTTCGCGGCTCACCTGACCGTGACCTAGACTATACTACCAAAGTTTGGTTGTTTTAGAATCTTCCCTTCACGATATATCAATTTGTCAAGCATATATGACGTCATCAATTCATATCACGTGACCACATCATTTCGCTCATCTGGTGACCTAGACTACACTACCCAAGTTTGGTTGTTTTAGAGTCTTCCCTTCACGAGATATTACTTGTTCAAGCATAGATGACGTCATCGATTACGACATATCACGTGACCACTTTATTTCGCTCAGCTGGTGACCTAGAATACACTACAAAAGTTTGGTTGTTTCAGAGTCTTCCCTTCACGAGATATCAAATTTTTAGGCATAGATGACGTCATCGATGACGTCATATCACGTGACCACCTCATTTCGCTCAACTGGTGACCTAGACTACACCACCCAAGTTTGGTCGTTTTTGAGTCTTCACTTCACGAGTTATTAATTTTTCAGGCATAGATGACGTCATCGTTGATGTCATACACGAGTTATTAATTTTTCAGGCATAGATGACGTCATCGTTGATGTCATATCACGTGACCAACTCATTTCGCCCATCTGGTGACCTAGACTACACTACCAAAATTTGGTTGTTTTAGAGTCCTCCCTTCACGAGATATTAATTTTTGAAGCATAGATGACGTCATCGATGGCGTCACATCACGTGACCGTGTCACATCACTCCCCTTGTGGCATAGACAAAATGCCAAGTATGGTTGTCTTAGCATGTTTCCTTGAAGAGATATGATTTTTTCTTTGCATACCACAGGGTTCCCATGTGTACACGGACGGACGGACGGACGGACACCACCGGACGACGTACGCTATAGGTTTAATACCAGAAAAATAAAGAAAAAATCATACTTTGACAAACTTTCAAAGACCATCAGAGGAACTCTACACCAAAGTCACGTGCTCTCACGCCATCAATGACGTCATCAAAATAATGCCCGTGACGTTCAAAAATCACTCGATAGTATACGTTTTTCCCTTAGGTATGGTGCTCCGCTTGCGCGGGCCTTGGGCCCGCGCTGGAGCTCCGCTAATATATAGATTTAGCCACTGGCTAAAAGCGGAGCTCCCTCAGTTACATATTTTTCCATGTGAATGGAAAAGGGTTCCCATTAAGGTACCAACTCCTTCCAATGGAATGATATTATAGCAAAGTACAAATGGCAATAAAGAGAAAAACGTTATTTGACATGACTTTTACTGTGTCATCTTCCAATATCTCCAAATTTATTGAAAATGTTAGTGATATTGTATAAAACACACTACGGAGGAATGAGTATGGATCTTTTCTGGAATCCTATGATTCTACAATACTTAATTAATTAGATTAGAATCAAAAACGTATATGTAATTTATAGCTGGAATGCTTGAACTAAAACTTGAACAGCCAATAAGAAATATATTTCCCAGGTATGAAAGAATAGGCTTGGGGTGGGGCACTCCCTAATATATTGTTTTTGGGGCTCCTGAGGTCTGCCATGTTTTTTTTTTTGTCACTGATAGGGTATGTTTTTCAGTATGGCTTCTCAAAATTAGTGATGATAAAACCTTTACATAGAAATGCATTCAAAACCATTCCACCGCCATAGCTAATGGGGGGGAGTAACATTTTCAATGTCAACATGTGGGGAAAAACCTGCTTGCCCACCCAGCAAAAAAAAAGGATGACCTAGGCTTGCCCCCCCCCCCCCCCCCCCCCCCCCCCGCCAGAAATTTCTACCTTAGGCCTTGATAACACAAGAAGCTGATATTTCATGCAAATCAGACATAAGACACACCTTGAGAAAGGTGTCACATGCAAAACAGAAACTTCTCAATGCCATAACAAGGTTTGTGTCGCATGCAAAACAGAAACCTCGCAATGCCATAACTCGGATGATACCCAAAATTCAATTTCTCTAAATCTATATACCGATTTTCATAGCGGAGCTCCCGCGGGCGCCGAAGGCGCCCGCGTAGCGGAGCCCCATAGCTACATGCAGGAGAAAAAGGAAGGAAACAAAAGTGTATATGCATCGACCGATTCTGTGATGGACTTCCGGTTTCCGTGTGTCCGTCGTCGCACAGGCCACCCACCAGTTTTGAGCGGGAAAATGAGCACGCGCGCGCTTCAATTTAGTTGGCGATGGTCGGCGATTTTTGTTTAGAGTTTTTGTTATTTCGTGTAAAACGGAAACGTTTCTAAAGTAAGCTGTCAAATCAAGGTATTTTAGACTAAAAGTCTACAGCAATGGAGCGGAGACAGATAATATGTCGATGAACACGGTTGTTTCACAAGGGAAAAGAAGCGAAGTTATGAGGGACGGAGAATGGAAGGGAAATAGAGCAGGGAATGTCGGAAGACAAATGCGACCGCATGATCGAGAGAGAACGGGAAATTAATGTTCTCAGCAAGAGGGTGGAGGTAGCCCTAGCCAAAATGTCGAAACCTGAAGATGATTTAAAAGGCAGAGACGAAAAATAACAAAAAAAGCGTCTACAACAAGGAAAGATAGAAGGGCAGCGCCAGATAATCGGAGAGGGAAGGTCAAAACTCGGAAGACTGTCGTCGTGCCGTGAAATGAAAAGAAGAAGAAAAACATTCTCAAGGTAGGTCCTTGCCACGTTTAAGTTTGACCGTAGTTTTAGCTTTAAAAGTTTTATCCTTTCAAAAGTATAAAAGTGACATTCGACAACTATCGCAAATTTTTCATTCACGTTTTTTCGCGCCCCGGCGGCTCGCTTCGCTACTTGGAAAATAGACGGAAAGTTCATTGTGTTTACTGTTTATTTGAGGATTCCCACTGAATTACCATCGCATTTTTAAGTGATTTTCAATTTGACAACGATTCTACAGTGCTTCCGTTGCCATAGCTATGTGGTATTTAAAGTTTGGGAGAATTTATGATTTAAGCTTATTTGCTTGCGAAAGCAGCCATCTTGAATTGAACGTGGTCGAACTTTGGAAAAAACTATGCAATGCAATCTCCAAACGCATCTTACAGTAGGTTCCCAAGATATTTTTCTGGTTATGATAGGGTGTGCTTCACGGTGTATTCTGCATAAAACAGGCAAGTGGAGATTTTAATCATTAGATTACTTTACTCACTGTCGGAAGGCACGAACATTTTCAAATATCAGTCGGGGATACAAAATTAAAATACCGTGTGAAAGTATCCGCATCCTCAGTGATGCAAAGACTTTTCCTAAGTGAAAACTAGACAAACAAACAACCTAATGTATAAGGTAATCCATTTGAGAATCGAGTAACAATTGTCAAAAACTTCTTGGAACAAAATAATTTACATCATAGTGTAGACTTTTTTCATACTGTTTTTGATAGTATCGAAAAGAATTCATTTCTTACAACACCAAACAATCGAAAATGAATCCTGAAATTTGTCCAACACATACAATTTATATAGGTTGACAAGCGACATGAAATGACCAACAGCCAGCACCATTCCTTCACAACTTTGAAAAAAATTTTCTTATGTTTCCTTGGAGAATTATTCTCGGTGTTATCGCCAATTCTTTATTTTATCAAGAACTTTAAAAAAGTGCTACAAACAAGGAAATTGGTTTTGTAATACTCCATCTAAGTTTTCACTTTGTGACCAAAAATTACTCGATTTCTTGGTAGATTTCCTCTTAATCACTTTTTCCCCTGTACATGAATCAGATTGAAATGCTTTTGCCACTGTTGGGCAACAGAGGCAATCTGTTTAGGGGTGGACCATTAGAAGTTGGGGGAGGGGGGTGGCAATTCCCCCAAAAAAATTTGTGCAAGGCCAATCCTTCAAAATCCTACAAAGACATGGCTTGGGCTCTCGTTAAAAAGATGTCTGAGGCTGCATATTTACTTGAGAATGAAAGCAGTCGTTTTTCTACTTCATTTCACTCAATACTTAATAAAATTTTCGGCGCATAAAAAATAACAGCCAATATAGTCTGTGAGAACTCGCGAAAACAAATACACTGCCCTTCGGGCCGTTTACAAGACAACTGTGTCTTGCCGAGGAAACACAAACTCTCCCAAAATGCCTTGCAGTGATAGGCCCGACAGGCACACTATGTTCGAAAAAAGACCACTGACTTAGGTAAGTGTGGCGAGAACGTTTAACAGCTCTGAGGGCTGTTTTTTAACTCAACGACTATAATTATAACCATAAGAAAATTTTTCGTAGATATACAAAAAGGGCTTTCTTATTCCATTTCTGAACCATATAAATATACAGTAGTATAAGAAAACTGTGTTGATGCATAGACATACGCAATAGGATTTGAATGGCCCGAGGGAACAACGCCACGGGAACAGGTATAAACATTAATGGTTTTGGTAGCATTTTTCCATTAATGTACATATAACATTAATGGAAAAGTGTGGTCTTCCCATTAACATTTTTCACACATTAATAGAAACACGCTACCAAAACCATTGATGTTTTTCTGCAATTTTTCCCTGTAGGGAGTGATAAAAATGCAACCTATTGTGAATGCACTTTTCAAAGTGGCGAATCTGAAAGACTGAATGTTATTCGTCATTGATTTTATGTTTTGATCATTTTAATGGCTTAAGGGACTTCACTATGTTCTGTTACTAAAATGTATAATAATATCCATGCCATATGTGTTGATAAATTAGACTGGAAAAAAGAAGATCAATGTTTAAGTTTCATCAGGCTTATCGGTGACACCTATTCTCTTTCAATTTCAGTGATAAAGCAGCAGCCAGGGAGATGGCTCTTGGGGACAGGCCATGGCATAAGGCAAACACTAATTTAACTTGATATTAACATAATTGTATTACACAGATGGCAGAACAGATTTTGAAGTAAGGGGGAGCAATAAGACAGAAAAGTTGAAAATCTGCTGAAAATTAAAGGGGCTGCTTGAAGCCCCCCTCCCCTCTTCCGTCCATGTGTTATGATTACTAAAATACTTGTCAATTTAATGCATTTGCAGTGCTATTATTATTATTTTGAAATTTTGAAGGATAATGAATGCTGTCAGAAGGTACTTGCTAAGGGAGTGTTCATTATTTATGGTTGGGGGGGGGGGGGGGGGGGGTTGTCAGTGTTCCTTGCAACTCCACTTCCGTTTTCTGTTTAGCCCCTCCTTTGGCAGTAGCAAAACTTTTTTGACCCCCCACCAGGAGGAGGCAAACCCCCTCCCTCACTTGTTGTCCGAATAAGAGAGGAGGAAACCACTGCTTGCAGGGAACCCCCCATCTGCAGGGGACTTCAAAAGGTACAACCCCCAGGGGACTCCCTATATTCGAATGCTAGGTTTGACCGTCATATTTTTAGGGGTTGAAATCAGCAATCTGATATTTTTTAGGGGTTCTAAAATAAAAAACGGTATGGTAAGAAAAAATACTGGTATTTTTTAGGGGGTTCTCACAAGGTACAAAATATTTGAAAGAATGATCTAGTGTATTTGAAACTCGAGAGGATACATTTGATGTATATCAAATAAACGGCCAGAATAACCTGTCAACATTGTTGGTATTTTTAGGGTATTTCCAGTCTGCAGTCAATTTTTTAGGGTGGAAATTTTTTCCAACCAGGTATTTTTAGGGTCAAAATTCGAGTTTCCCAACATCCCTAGCATGTTAACCTTAGAGTCCCCCCTCTGGGTACAACCCTCTCCTTACATTGGTATATGTTATGTTCCAAGTCCTTCAAGAAAACTATGTATCATAAATTTAAGATGTAATATATAAGTATTGTTATAACAAAGGTAGTTTTAAATGGACAATTAATTCATGGAAAGCAACATGTACATGTAAAAGTGTGGTGTGCCCCCCCCCCCCCCCCTGAAATGCCCACAAATGAGAATGGCCCTCCCCTTATGGTGCTTTAGATCTAGGATGCCCCTCCCCTTTGAGGCCTCAAACCATCCCTCCCCCCCCCCCCCCCAAAAAAAAAATGTTCCTTTTCAGTGGAATTTCAATAAATATACAAAGAAGGTATGAGTAGAAAGACCAAAATTTGCAGCCACCTATTCTCTGCTCATAACATGGTTGGTATCTGTATTTTCTGGAATGACACATTTTATTAAAAATACACTGCTCATGTAATAAAATGTACATATATTGTGATTTCAATTAAAAAACTCATGACAAATAATTCCTTTTTTCTTTATATTGTACATGTTCTTTGTTAGAACCATTCCATTGAAAGAGGTTCTTTATCTTACTTCCACAGGCCATGCCTATTACAGCCGATTGCGTTTGAGCGTTTTATCCAAACAGTTCGCACGTTACATTTGAATGTTTGAAAGTTGCGTTGTGAGACAAAAAGTCGGACGTTTCCAAGGGCAACCGCCATGTGTATTTTTCACTGACCAATCAGAGAGGACAGAACTCTTTGGTTCGCCATAGAAACGTCTCGTTTCATCCTAGAAACACAACTTTTAAACGTTCAAACATAACGTGCGAACTGTTAGGGTAAAACGCTCAAACGCAATCGGCTTTATTATTTCTTGGTTCATCAACACAGAAAAATATGTAACCAGGAGCTCCGCTTTTAGCCAGTGGCTAAATCTATATATTATGACTGTAGTGAAAGCAATTCATAAGTAATTCACTATCCAATCAAATGCAATAGAAATTCGACAACAAACTCGCCTTTGTGAGTGAAGTAATTACAAGTAGTTGTGTTATTATTTTCTCTATGCAATCTAATTGGCAGAAGGGTCAAAGATCATGCTCTTGAACAATCACAACCCAAATTAATCGCAATTACCAAGTAATTTAAAATTACCCACGACAGTCATGTGAAAACCGCTCTAATTATGTTTTACTTGTGTCATGGTATGGTGTGTCCAAAAGCAACCTCTGGCAGATGTTGTGTCACTGAATTGAATGATAATAGCCATGAGCCTTGAAGACATATCCATATCCATATCGTACAAAGCTTAATTCATTGATTGTTTTATTATTCATTCAAGCTTTTAATTGTTTTATTATTCATTCAAAATAGATTTCCCAGCTTTAATTCTTTGAGGGTGCTGAAAGGGGTTGAAACTAAATACTAATCAAAGTCGTAATTTTATGCCATGTACCATGAACATTATAGGTGTAATTCATCGAAAGTCTAGGCGTAAATACACTAAGCGAACACTGTAGAAAATGAAAACACAGTCGTTATTTTATGCCTAAGTTGAAAAAGTAAGGTGTAAAAGGAAATTTTTTAGGTGTATTTACACCTGTATCTTCTGGCACAATTTCAAGCCCCGGAGCAGCCAGTTTGCCATCCTGCCTACAAAGGTGTGATGTCACACTTGCAACAACTTTCAACTTATCCAATCTTTGACGTCATTGATGGAATTAGTTGCTCGCCTTTAAAAATATCAAGAATTTGCCAGTGGTGATCAACCAATCAGAAGCAGGAAAATATGGTGCGCCATAGTATGGCTAGGTTAGGTTTTGTTAGACTATGTATAGGTTATGGGTTGCCTGTGTTATCTGCCTCGTGTTCCGCGAGCATGTGCTGTAAGATCGTCGTTCACGGTTGGGGCCATGATGGCGTCCTGCCGGGAATAAACTGTGGTGGTGTGAAACCTGCTCCTTGTCTTCCTGAATTACTGGCGTGGTGTCCTACGGTGGGATAATCGACTATTTATTCGCCGGCCTTCTCCACTATGAAGGTTGTCTTGGCATATGGAGCATCGAGGGACTTCGAGTTCGGTTTTTGGCAAGAGCGCCCGCACTGCGCCTGGTATCCTCTCCTTGTTAGAGCAGTTTAGTTCCTTTCCTTTGGCAGGGCATGGGCGTCATGGTCCCTTGCCGTGTTCCACAGACTCCGACTGTTTCACAGACTTATACGGACGATATTAAACTCAACAGCATGATTTCGAGCGAGCTCAATTAAGTTATACGAGTCGGCAAGTACACCTCAAGCCGCTGCTCACCCGAATCTCGACCATGCTGAGTGACCACAAGACATTCAACCTTTGAAATTTTACGTCTCGTTTGGCGCTAGCTCACAGTTGCTAAACCCTACTAGTTCAAGATCAAGGGGGACTATCGAAGCCACCATTTTATTTTATTTTCCTCACACGGAATTGTCTTATTATTTTAACACCTGGAATTGACTTTATAAACGTTTCTTCACGAACGACTGGCACTGATCCTCCACTTCGCAAGCCATACAAGCACGTGCAACCATCCAAGGCACAAAAGGCCCAAGTCAAGTTGAAATTGACTAGTACTGATAGCTCCATGTACCGTATATCCTCTTTTGATGACCTCAGCCCTGCTACCAGACGTCTCAAGGACATTAGTACTCCCCTGGACTATTCTCTTCTAGATAGTGTTTCAAATTTCAATTCATTATGGACACACACCTTGAACTCTATTTTGTAGGTTTTTCTAGCTTTGTTCACTTTATTTATTTCACTATATTTACATAGCATCTAATTATTTTTTGGCTACTTGTTAGCATATATTTTCATACCTCGCTTATTTTGATATCAATTATTTTATAGCTGCTAGTCCTATAGTTTAGCTCATTCCATAGCCCTACGTTGGTCCTTTGTTCCTTGTTTGTCTTGTTATCCTGTTTGTCCTTGGACAGTCCACCTTGTACCATTTATTGTACTGCTTATCCATCATGTATTTCTATTACATGTGCCATTGCTATCCCCAGGAAAGAGAAGGGGAAGGAGGGGAAGGAAGAGAAAAAGTGGTCACCCCCATACATGGTACCACTGGTAGCCATGTATGGTATGTCATGTTGTGTGTACACACCCGTCTCCATTATGTGTCTGTAACCTGTGTAACACATGCTCACTGTAGTCACATGTCCATGGTAAAGTGTAACCTGTGTACATCACCATTGTAATACCTGTGACGTAGTGTATTTTGTTTGTAGCCTCTGACCTATTTATCCACCCTGGGTACGGATGTATCCTTTACTGCCATTATTTTATTCCATTTTATCCTTTAGTGCACCGCAGTTATTACTGCCTTGCTTTCTCGGTTCTAAATTACTGAAATGTTGAAGGCATTTCTAACTTACATTAGAGAATTCAAGAATCATTGTACCATTATCTAAATCTGAATTTTGGAGCCGCTTGGAGAAAGCTCGCGAGCTTTCTCCCGAGTCTCCACGCCAAAGGATAAACACAGCCACTGAAAAATGGCAGTCAGCTCTAAATCACTAGAAAATACGGTATTCTGCCCAGATTGCAATCCTGAAAAAAAGCTTAACACAAAAACTCAGGTATATTAAGGCATGGGTGCTTTTCACAAAAATGCGAAAAACACTGAAAAAAAAATCCCTAGGGTAGATAAAATGTCTTGCGTAGAATGTTTGTCGTTAAGGTTGCTCTACCCGGTGAGACGTTTCATTTGATGTATTTGGTTACCATGTCAATGGGTTGCGTGACTTGTAAGAGCGTGACAAACGCACAATTTTGTTTCAGTTCTCTGCATTCGACGGGGATCATACCAATGGTTTCCCAATGGGTCTTATTATGACCAGTGTCGGGAGTACATTACCATTCCAACGAGGCGCGCTGTCCAAGTTATCCTCATTTTAAGAAAATGACAGGTATCATATTACATCATCACAAATATAGCAATTCGAAAAAACATTTCCAGCCAGCCTCGTTAGATCAATAATCTACACTAGATAACAAACACAATCACACGCTCAGAGGAACGATTTAACTTATCCCCATCGAATGCAGAGACCATTTTCCAAGAAATTATATTTAAGGTCAGAGGTCATACATTTGTTCCCATAGAGACCAACATTGGTGAAAATGATCGAGAATGACCAAAGGTATGGAAATGCAAATTGATTGGATCCCTCAGAGGCGTTCGTTTAGAGATTACCCCCCTCAGTTTTACGTCCGCCATTTTGAATTTGGCTTCCACCCAGGCCTTAAGTTACTTGAGAAGCTGAGCGTGCAAAAATAACAAATCTCCCGAGAGAAATCTCTCTTGCACGCGGCTACGATTGTCCCGTGCAACTTTCATCTTTTTCAAACTAGCGTAGTAGCGAGTCGAAAAACAGCCGAAAAAACTCGAAAAAACTCGCATGAAAAATTGCGATTGATAAAAAATGATTACTACTAAATGTTCCTTTTATACTCTAGCTACAAAGTTCAGGTACCAACCTTGAGAATTAGTTTCTTATCGTTGTTTGTGCTTTCTCTCGCGCGCTAGCTCTTCGTTTGTCTTCTTTTTCGACATGTCTCTTCCCTGGCAATTCTCCTCTACGGCGCTTTGTTTCTTTCCCACGACAAACTTTATGTCTTCATGTTCATGACATCGGTCTCAGCTTCTTTCCGCTCCATGGTAACTCATTTTCTCAATTTTGATTTGTTAGCTTGATTTAACGTTTCATTTTTTTATGAAGAGGAAAAACCGTCTTCCTCAAGACGAAAACTGACACGAAGTCACGAAGTTCACACGAAGTAAAGTCTCAAAGAAAAAAAAATCCCCTTTCAAATAAAATCGCCAATCGCCAATTTGAACGCGCGAGCGTGCTCATTTTCCCGCCTAAACCGAGACAGGCAACCCACGCCTCTGCGACGACGGACACACGGACGAACAAACCGGAAGTCCATCAGAAAACAGGTCGATGCATATACACTTTTGTGTTGTTTCCTTTTCTCCTGCATGTAGCTATGGGGCTCCGCTACGCGGGCGCCTTCGGCGCCCGCGGGAGCTCCGCTATTACCATGGGCAGCACTGTGTCTAACAAGTGAACATGTAGCATTCTTTTCATACTGAGCTTTTCATATGAAATTGATCCTGTCTGTGCTTTGAGAATTTTTATGGTTAATTTTGAATTTCGCACCTACAAATATTGATCATACAGCTAGTGTAGTGAAGACAAACACAACTCCTGGACATTGGTGTCTGTACCAGATTCTTTTTCAAGAAAGTCATTTGAGTAAGGCAAGCTAGAGGTGCCTGTTTTCTGAAATGTGTGATTCCAGAAATTGTCCATAACTATAACCCACCACCCACTGGAATTTCCAGTGAAAAATAATAATTGTATGGGAAATATTTGACCCCCCACCCTGCTACAATTTCCAAATCTCTACCAAGGGGAAGAATGGATTTTCCTGGACCCACACAATGTCAAAGAATATGAACTATGATGACTGCTATTGGTCCCTTGCTAGTAGAGGCCTCTAATCTCTGCATTTTGCTGCCTGAGGGTTGCAAGGGAAAGAGACCCGGGTCAAAACTTTATCGTGTAAATGAAAATTATAAGCTGTTAATCAACCATTCAAGTTTTTATTAAGGAAATAACGTCCAGGCATAGGTATGGAGTTGATTTTCAAACGTCATGGGCTTTCTCGCTCATTCTGCTCACGTTATTGACGACGCCAAGTCAAATGACTAGGGCGTTAAAACGGTATCGCCAAAAAGATGATTGTGTCCAAGTTTGGTTGCCATAGGTGGTTCTCTTCTTGAGATATGAATTTTTTTGTTTCTTCCTGAATAAAAGGTATAGCGTACGTCCGTCCGTCCGTCCGTCCGCCGTACGCGGAAACTCATGGGAACCCTGTGGTATACTAAGAAAATTAACAAATCTCGGGAAGGGATGGACCTCAGACAACCAAACTTGGGTGAAGTTATCTAAGTGGCAAGGGGGGTGCAACTACATGGTCACGTGGTATGACGTCATTGATGACGTCATCATAGGAGAAACATGATATATCTCAAGAAGGGATGAACCTCAGACAACCAAACTTGGGTGAAGTTGTCTAAGTGGCAAGGGGGGTGCAACTGCATGGTCACATGGTATATCGTCATTGATGACGTCATCATAGCAGAAAAGTGATATATCTCAAGAAGGGATGAACTTCAGACAACCAAACTTGGGTGAAGTTATCGAAGTGGCAAGGGGGGTGCAACTGCATGGTCACGTGGTATGACATCATTGATGACGTCATCATAGCAGAAAAATGATATATCTCAAGAAGGGATGAACTTCAGACAACCAAACTTGGGTGAAGTTATCGAAGTGGCAAGGGGGGTGCAACTGCATGGTCACGTGGTATGACGTCATTGATGACGTCATCATAGGAGAAACATGATATATCTCAAGAAGGGATGAACCTCAGACAACCAAACTTGGGTGAAGTTGTCTAAATGGCAAGGGGGGTGCAACTGCATGGTCACCTGGTATGACGTCATTGATGACGTCATCATAACAGAAAAATGATAAATCTCAAGAAGGGATGAACTTCAGACAACCAAACTTGGGTGAAGTTATCGAAGTGGCAAGGGGGGTGCAACTGCATGGTCACGTGGTATGACGTCATTGATGACGTCAGCATAGGAGAAACATGATATATCTCAAGAAGGGATAAACCTCAGACAACCAAACTTGGGTGAAGTTGTCTAAGTGGCAAGGGGGGTGCAACTGCATGGTCACGTGGTATGACGTCATTGATGACGTCATCATAGCAGAAAAATGATATATCTCAAGAAGGGATGAACTTCAGACAACCAAACTTGGGTGAAGTTATCTAAGTGGTAGAGGGGTGCAACTGCATGGTCACGTGGTATGACGTCATTGATGACGTCATCATAGGAGAAACATGATATATCTCAAGAAGGGACGAACCTCAGACAACCAAACTTGGGTGAAGTTGTCTAAGTGGCAAGGGGGGTGCAACTGCATGGTCACGTGGCATGACGCCATTGATGACGTCATCAAACGTGAAAAGGTTTACATCGTTGAAGGGATGACCTTAGATAACCACACTTGGATGAACAAGTGCTTAGTCACGTGGTATAACGGTGCAAGGCTATCTTTTCATGTACAATGGCAACCTTTTTGTCTCCTTAAAAAAAATATGTAACCGGGAGCTCCGCTTTTAGCCAGTGGCTAAATCTATATGTTATTGTTACAATTTTGATTATATTTCTCTAAATGTGATTCAAGATTTTGAAAATACGCTAAACCATCATAATGTGCCATTGTAAGGGAACCTCGTAATTGGAGCCTCGCTCTGTGAGGATTTCCCGGCCCTCGGGCGAAGCTGAATAAATAAAAAAGTAAATTATGAATAAATTAAATAAATAATTGATGTGCGTCTATGCAGACTCCCCATGGATGGCTCTTTTTTGGCTTCCCTTGCATGATGCTCCTTGGTTTAACTGCCTTTGAACTACATATTGTATGTACCATCTGCTGCTGCTCTGGAACTGAAAATATCCAATAACAACTTAGTTTTGGGAATGTTGTAAACATAAAAAGCTCAACAACTAACTGATAAACTTGTGACCAAAAAAATTAAACCAAAAGAAACTGTTTTTTATGCTGATTAGAGCTCAACCATTAGGAACTCATAGTAAACTCAAGTCTGGTTTACTTTTGACTCATTGAAATCTTGTTTTACGGGACAGAACAGTTAATTTTTGGGTTTGCTACCACTGAGAATTATTTACTCATCATGGTACTTAAAAATTCCTATGAACCATGATGAAGCAACACTGAAAGCAGAGTATAAGACATGCTGACATGATTTTCTGGGTTAGGTAATATTCAGAGTTCTAGGGTTGCCAAGAATCAGTGACTGACTATTCGATTCAAGTCTGGGAATGAATAGAGAGAGTCCATCAGCTGCTATACAGTAAAATGTAATCAGTGGAATAACATAGGCAGACACAAAAGATATGGAACCATATTTAAAAACTTGGGTACATGTAAGTGCTTATTAGTCATGCTAAACCCCTCAAAAATACATTGTCTCTTTGCCCGATGTCCAAAAATACCATGATCAAATATGACTTTAATTGTAAAGTTAGAAAAACAAAATCTCAGAGAGAATCATTAATTAAAATTTGCCATGTCAAGTTTTTATACCCCCAAAAAATGCTAAGGTTTGGTTTTTGGACGAAAAGAACCAAAATATCACACCCAAAAATTCCTTCACACCTTCCTGACAGCATAGTCTGAAAACCATAGTGTCCAAACCAAGTTTATCTCACTAGAGATGCTTCATTTCGCTTATACTCTGGTATCTTTAAAACGACATTAATGGAAGGGACGGACGCCAGTAACTAGCGAGGGAATCAAGTCACGAAAAAGTGAAAAAGGCAAATCAAGATAAGAAAAACATGATAGTCCATGATAGTCCATAAGCTTTACAGTTGAAGAAAGCCTTGAATAGAACCCATTAGCAAGGAAAGAGAAACTCCCAGAACAACGAGGAGGGTAGAAATTCTTTGAACAGAGTGTTCGGTGGTGGGCGGTGTTTTCTCACAAACTTCGCTTCTGCAGGAAACTAAGCTTTATCCGGAAACGTGTGTAGAGAAATCCCAGGTGTATTTGTTCGTGTTATTGCTAAACATTCCATCCGGGCGACCTCGTACGCTTCATGTTTTTATGTGATTCCTCTCCTTGTTCGCCATGTTTTCTTCGTTTTTGAAAGCCGAGGGAGAATCAAAGACACACTGCATAAGTCGTAGCCTCGTTTGCATGCAATTGGCCGCGCGCGGGAAATTTCGCACTTTTATATTGAAAATGCTGAAATTCGAATCGCTATATCTTGCTAAAATTTTACCCAAATACTGTGAAATTTGGTAGATGGTTTAGATATTCCTATGCCTTTCATTATATCAAAAAAGATATGTTTTAAGAATTTGGTGTCATAGACGCTTTAACAATTGTGATAATCCGCAATAAGAGACAATAGAAAGTTTTCTAGTATAAAGTCAAAAGAAGCGGCATCCTTTGTAGTCCAGTTAACTTAGCACACTATGGCTATGGATGTTGATATGTTTAGTGCGCGTATCTTGAAGATTGCTGCACCAGTCATTGTTCCATCAGTAATTAACGAAACTAATTAATTATTCAATAGAATTCTCTGTGTTTCCAAAGCGTTGGAAAACTGCAAAAGCAACTTCACTCTTTAAGTCTGGGGACCTTGAAGATATGAATAATTAGTATATATCAAATCAGTGAATAGTCATTTTCGTGCGTTTTGATTGGTTCCTGAAATAGTAGATATCAAACATTAGTATATACCAGCTCGGCAACCTCCTGAGAACGAGCATTTTGATTGGTTTAGAATCTCGGAATCTGAGACATTATTTACCTCCGAAACAGTAGATATTGTGTTGGCAAGCAAATTTCATGTAGTGGCGAAGAAAGTCAGTCAACAAAACTAAAGAAGTAACAAATTAGATTTCCTTGTCTCAAAATCGGTCTCTCTGGATTTAATAAGCTCACAAATCGTCTGAGCGTTGTTTGTGAAAAACTCGCTTGCACTGAAACCCGAGTTGAAAAACTTTAGCTGGCAAAACATGAATGAAAATTATTTTAGCCATGTATTTTCCCTTTATTTTATTAATCTGACAAAAATCAAAACTATAATCTACAATATGTCGAGAAAATACAGTCGAAATAGCTAATTTTCAAAGTACCTGAGGATGGTTTGTGTCTTGCAACGACTGATCGGCAGCTTTCTTGTATTTTTTTTGCGAGCGAACTGTCCGCCACAAAGGAGACTTCTGTTAGTAGTTAGTTTTCCTTCTTCTTGCCTAATGATAACCCCATAAAGCCTTTTCACAAGGTTTCGTGTAGCTGTTTTATCCTGCTAAATCGTTTTTTTTCCCTCAAATATCCAGTGTTTACGGTGTTTGTACACTCCATTTTTCCAGCAAAGTAAGAGTACTTGTGCAACGAGTGGCTGCCGACAAATAATTTTCATCTCGGAAACTTTTGGCGAGTTGCTTACAAATGCTCTTCCATTTGAACCTATATTCCTTTTTGAATTGAAATGATACAATATATTGCTCGCTACATGTCCAATTTGTTTAAAATCCCTTGAATTGTCCATTTTTCCCCCCAGCTTTTCGAAGTAAATGCTTGCAAACTTTCTAGAGCTGTCAAAATCGACCAAAAACGTGGTTATGCAAATCATCTAAGTTTGCGTGAGTTTTGTCACGCGCGTAGTTTTAAAACGCTAACACAACTTTTTGTATTGTTTTCCGACTGAAAATTCGACAGGTTGCCTTGCTGGTATATACTAAAACACTTATTCTATTTCAATTTCGGTGGATAGTGGCTTTAAGAATATTTACCTCGAGCCTGCGGCTCTCGGTAAATATTCTGCCACTATCCACCTCAATTGAAATAGAATAAGTGCTAACTATTTACTGTTTTGAGAAAACTCTCAAAATGGCGCGCGATACTGCGTTTTGAATTAATCACCGTATTTTATTCTACTGATTTGGTATATACTAAAACATTCGCGTCTCGGTTTATATCCACCACTATTCGCCTCCCCTTCGGGGATAGTTGTTAACTATCGCCCGATTTCGGTGTTACCGATTTTGTCCAAGTTCCTGGAAAGGCAAGTCCACAATCACCTTCATAACTTTCTGAACGAAAATAATCTGATATATGTTCGTCAGTCTGAATTCCGGAAAAAACCATGGAACTGACACAGCCCTTATCAAGATTGTTGATGAGTTACTTTTCAACCTTGATAACAATAGACCCTTATCACGCTAATATGGCTTAATGATATCTTATAGTTATCGGGAAATAACGTCCAGTATTTAATTCAGCACATCCGTATTAGTAAAAATGCAAAGTTTGGTGAATATTGGTTGAATACTGACCGAGATATGATTTTTATAACTTGATGACTTTTACAATAAAATGTACGGTGGTAGCGTATCGATGCGCTGCGAGCCGCGTTTTGATGTTTTTGTCCATACATTTCTTTGTAAAAAAATAGGCCAGAAAGCTAACCTTTGAAAATTCATATCTCAGCCAGTTTTCGAGTAATTCGTCCCAAACTTTGCAGCTTTTCTAATACGGATGTGCTGATTTAATTTATAAACTTCGTTTCCTGATAACTATAAGATATTATTAATCCATATTAACGTGATAAGGGTCTATAGGGTTGTTAGTTTGGTTCTACCGCAAACCTTTCGATATGGTAGACCACACTATCCTCATGTCAAAGTTACGGGCCTACGGGATGGATGAAAAGTCATCTCAGTGGTTTCGATCATCTGGATGGGAGGCACCAGTTTGTTTCTGTTGGCAGCGCAATAAAGTCTGAACTTGTTCATGTTCCTGGTGGGTTACCACAAGGGAGCGTCCTTGGTCCACTGCTCTTCATCATTTTTATAAATGACTTTTCATATCCAGCCATTTCATATCCAGTCGGCGGACATTACCTTGGATCTCTATGCTGACGACAGTAGTATAGTAGGGTCCGAATGCCCTTTTTTGCGGAGCCCGGTGCGGAGACGCCGCGGAGCCCTATTGTATTTTGAGACAATAGAAGGATACCCCCATCCCCTACTTTTTCCGAAAAAAAAAACAATAGAAGATACCACCTCCATCTACTTTTTTCTCAAAAGACAATAGAAGGAGAGCGGGTGGGCATGCGGGTGAGCCTATTGTAACTGGAGACAATAGAAGGATACCCCCAACCCTTTTCTCAAGACAATAGAATGTGAGCGGGTGAGCCTGGTGGTGAGCAGGATGACGTCACAGACTATTTTTAGAAGGCTGAGCGGGTGAGCCTGGTGCTGAGCATGCGGGTGAGCTGGAGCTCACTTCCGGTGAGAAGGATCACGTCACAGTCTATTTTTTTAGTAACCCACGGGCTCTATAAAAGTCAAGCGCCGCAGTCTGTCCCGAGTAATATTATTCCACGGTTTACTGAGTTCTTATGCTAATGACAAGTGTTTTGTATAAATGATTAGTGTTTGTTGACTGCAACTCATTATTATTCGAATATTAGTTACAATGTAAGGGTTTTGTTAAAACAGCTGTGTCAATAAAAAGCTCCAGCACCTTAGAGTGGGGACAACATCAGAAAAGAACTCGATATGGTTTATTCTCTTTAATAGAAGCATCTATCTAGATAGTGAAGTGCTCGGAGGGGAAGCAACTCTTTGCAGAAAGTGTTTTGTTTAGTGTATAACAAAGGCGCCTGAAAATTGTAAACGGTGCAAGAAATTAAATAAACTATTTTAAATTGTATACATACACTGTAAGCTTAATCATTTTCAATGTGATCTGCAGGTTGCCAAAACAACCACATTTCAAATATTTTTTTTTGTAGCTGCTTCAGGAATTTATCTACAGTTCTGACGAAATTTCAGAAAATAGCGCTGTTGTTAATTTTCCCTAGCAACGTCCCAACAAGATAGGTAAACGCACCCTTATATAAAAATATGTAACCCGAAGCTGCGCTTTTAGCCAATAGCTAAATCTATATATTATGTCTGCTTGCTCTGTTATGACACAAAGTTCTTGTTTACTCTAATCCTCTAACAACTCAACATTGGACGTGAACAGTTGCTCCAATGGTTCTGCACAGTTATTTTATTTCTATATTTGCAAACTTGTCCCGGTAGCGTAATGACTTCTGTTACAGTTATCCAATTCTATGAGGGGTGTAGACAATTGCACAATAAATATCAATGTGCATGTATCTTTCAGGAATTAGGTCCGAGGTCAGAAACTTTTCTAAAGCAGGATTGCAGTAGCTTGGTTTCTTGTGCTGGTTGAATATTCTTGCTGCACTGACATTTTCTTGATTCAGTTCTGGCATAGTTTCAGACGAGTACAAATAGCTGCATTATACTTTCATGCATGAGATACAGCATCGAACCAGTTTTTTCACACTATTTCACCAAAGTCACATTCTGTTCTTGACATAATTACTTCCATAATAACAGACACTGGTGTCCAAGTTGATGTTCCTGACACTCTGTAGAAGCTTCCAATCGTCAGCTGATTGTCCCCAATTTGTCATCAATGTTCATAAAATGCAATAACTTGGCCCCCTGCTATATAATGGCACAACAACTCTTTGCCCATATCCATTTTCTAAACCTTGTTTGGATAGTAATAACAGTTAGTTTTGGTTCCCGTGACAGTTGTTTCCTCTTCAATGATAAATGGCGTCACTCCCTTGATTTGTTGCTTGCTGTAGAGATAATATCATTTTTCACATGAAATCAGTGGATGGCAACTTGCAACCACTGAAGAGTATGTTGTGCTGGTTGCTTAGAGGAGTTATTCATTGTGGTGCTAGGATGGATACACAAGTTTGTATTATCATTTACTTACCTGGACAAACACAACAAATACATGTTAAATGATATGCATAAAGGTTCTCAATCAATGCCAGCTTTTGGGCCAAAACATTCCAAGGTAAAATGCTTTCTTTACTACAGCTATTACAATCCATACCTCCTCTTTAATTCAGGAATTCAGAACATGTTTGTGTAACATGAGAACTTAATGAATAACCATTGCTTCTGGACGAATGTTGACAGTTTGATCTACAAAAATGTGGTCTTACTTCTTTAGCCAGGCAATAAAATGGCTGAAAAAACAAACACCCTTTTTTTTCAAAATGCTGCTTGTAGTTATCAGCAAGAACACTCAACTTTGATGAAAATTAGGAGCTGATTTTTTCAGCAGAACTTTAATTCTACTTCTCAATTTTCTTTTGCTTTAATACCTGCATACTTTTTTCACAGGAAGTCTAGAAGGAGCACGATCCCTAATTGTTCTTTGTTTGTTATCTTTAGTGCGTTTTCTAACAGTACTTCTGTAGAAACTTTGCATACTAGTATTTCTGATTTCGCTACACTGTTCAGCATGTTTGTCACAGGAATTAGACATACAACTATGTGTACCTGAGGTCACCACAGTTTTCAAAGTTGTGTTTTCACTGGTGTCAGTTAACAATAATTTGCATTGAGGCTCATTGGCCCATTGTAATTGATTTGTACCCAACTTGGATTCATTATTATCTTCCCGCCATGCTAGGCATTGGGATAGTTTGCTAGGCTGATTCTTATCCCAAAGCCATACAGCTATCAGACTGTGGGGTTTGGACTGTTCATTTGATCCCATATGCCACACAGTCCATAGGCGAAGGGCTAGATTGTATAGTTTTGTAGGCTGATTTTTTACTCAAAGCCATACAGCCATCAGACTATGGGGTTTGGACTGTTCATTTAATCCCATACGCAGCCAGTCCATAGGCGAAGGGTTAGTTTGTATACCCGCTGTAATAGTCAGGTTGAATTGAATGCCCGCTGTATAGTCGGTTTGATATGATTACCCGCCTTGATAGGCATTGGGTCAGTTTGACAATCCCTCACCGGGGATGATAATCCCTCCAAGTCGGAGGAGACCTGATTATTGAAGGCAGCCTCCAAAAGATGGGGAGATTTGGCAAAGCCAAACGTCTTGTGATCTTGTTCGACAGCAGCGCTAGCCATTGATGATGGGCGTCCGTTCGAAATTCGCTCTAGAACTCGGAAAAACTGCAGTGAAAACGCCAGTAAAATACTCTTTGAAAGCTGCGATAACTTATATAAATGTGATTAAGGCAATTCATGACTTTAACTTACCGATAATCTCCTACAAACTTCCCAAAAAACGTCCACATCAAATGCACACGTTTCTTGCTGAGCTCACGTGAAATATCTCCGTGCAAAGGAGCCCGGGAGCAGTGCCACCGAACGACCCCAAAAAGCCACTGGCTAGAAAACAATCGTACCGCGCATGCACCACAGGTAACCCGCGCCGCATTTTCAAGAAAACAGGGGGCTGCAAGCAGGATTTTGTAAAACAGTTGAAAACCAATGTACAACGGTATTTAATGCATTCTTTCGTGCAAATGAAGGCAAAATTAGAGCTTGCTCTCCGCTCGCGGCGTTCGCTCTGAACAATTATGTAACTATAAGATAAATGAATATCGATTACATAAAATTCTGGTTAGAAGTCCTAAGTTTGTTCACTTGCATTCTTGACTTAGGGAAGAGGATTCTACTCATCCTATTTCTTGTTGTATTACAATCCCGCCATGCAATCATAACACCGCAGAACTTTTCCAAGCTTTTCCCATAGGGGATTGCTTTTGAGAAACTGGACATTGGTAGAGTTTATCTTTTTTCGTAACGTCCGAACATTTTATCTTGCCACAAACACTTTCCACACCCGGGCTCTAGACATTTGTATTGATTTAACAGTCATTAAACAAGCTGGGCATTAAACAAGTCATTAAACAAGCTGGACTGTTATTTTGGTTATTCCCGATAAACGTAAATGTATTTTTGTTGATTAGAATTAAACTTATTTTTTGACGGGTTGTACAAAAATTAAGCGTGTGAGTGCCCCTTAAAAGCTGGATTCCATATAGTCGTATCTGTCGTATCCGTGAAACAAAAGAATAATTCCAATTTTCATTGTTTCACGGTCGGCTGATGAGAAAGATATGACTATGTCGCAGAGATATAATCCCATACGACAGTGATACGACCGGTCGCATGTGTCATATCTGTCGTATTGGACTGCCTTACGAGTCATTTCCATATAGTCTTATGAGTCGCATTAATTTTTTTTCATACGACAAATACAATAGATACGACATCCGACAGATACGACTATATGGAAACCAGCCTTTAACTCCAACATGGTCACTAAAACGAATTGTTGATTATCATCAAATCTTAATAGCGTTCGAATTGGCGATGATCATCAATCTTCTGACATGGTTTTTTACATGCGCAAGTGTCCCACATGGCTGTAGGTTGAAGTAGTACAGTTGCGCTCCTCAGGGCGTTGTGGGTGGGGGACAGGGGCTGTTTTTTGGGGGGTTCAGACTATTTTGGATCATTTATATACATTGCTTCGTTCTATTAGTATAGGTAATCATACGACTTCGAGTTCAATTTGGGATTAATTGCACGAGTGAGTTTTTCAAAAAGTATCAAAATTGCACGAGCCCGTTAGGGCGAGTGCAATTTGAGCTTTTTGAAAAACTCACGAGTGTAATTAATCCCAAATTGAACGAGAATAGTCGTATGATTACTTATTAATAATATGGATGCAAAAATTTTCAGAGAAGACTTTATTTGCAGGGGCCACAAATGCACTGAACGCGTGCGAGACAAGCGAGCAAAGTTTACGAAACCTAACTTGACATAAATATACTTGACACAACAAATTTATTTTATGCAAGAAGCAGGTGGAATTCTGTTTTGACAATCATAAACTTTATTTCAGATTCCAAGGTAAAATAACATAAGAGAGGGCGATGTTGCCTTCTTGAGATATTGTCTTTTCTAGTTTGGATGACGTCATCGATGACGTCATGTCACGTGACCTTGGTGGTGCACTCCCCTTGCCTCCAAAACAACTTTACCAAAGTTTGGTCACCTAGCGATGTTGCCTTCTTGAGATATTGACTTTTCTATTTTTGATGACGTCATCGATGACGTCATGTCACGTGACCTTCGTGGTGCGCTCCCCTTGCCTCCAAAATAACTTTGGCCAAAGTTTGGTCACCTAGCGATGTTGCCTTCTTGAGATATTGACTTTTCTACTTTTGATGACGTAATCGATGACGTCATGTCACGTGACCTTGGTGGTGCACTCCCCTTGCCTCCAAAATAACTTTACCCAAGTTTGGTCATCTAGCGATGTTGCCTTCTTGAGATATTGACTTTTCTAGTTTCGATGACGTCCTCTTTGACGTCATGTCACGTGGCCTTGGTGGTGCACCCCCCTTACCTCCAGAATAACTTTACCCAAGTTTGGTCACCTAGCGATGTTGCCTTCTTGAAATATTGACTTTTCTAGTTTTGATGACGTCATCGGTGACGTCATGTCACGTGACCTTGGTAGTGCACCCCCCTTGCCTCCAGAATAACTTTACCCAAGTTTGGTCACCTATCGATGTTGCCTTCTTGAGATATTGATTTTTCTAGTTTCGATGACGTCATTCCGGACGAACGAACGAACGAACGAACGGACGAACGAACACACAAACCGGAAGTCCATGACAGAATCGTTGGATGCATATACACTTTTTTTTTGTTCCTTTTTCTCCTGCATGTAGCTATGGGGCTCCGCTCGCGGGCGCCTTCGGCGCGCGCGGGAGCTCCGCTACAAAAATAAAATGCGCGTAAATTATCCATACAGATGAAAAAGCTGCATCAGCCAATCAGAGCGCTCCTTCTATCGCATGATTTGTCAATCATGACGATTTTGTCAATCAGACGTTTGCTGAACGCAGAAGGGAAGGACGGGACGAGCGGGCAGGATTGGCGCTAAAGAACAAGAAAGAGAAGAAGCTGCCGATCAAGACAATTAACATGTTATTGAATTGTGTTTGAGTAGTCTATGAATATGCTAATTAAGAACTCAATATCACTAGTGTTTGAAATCATTTCAAACACTAGTGATTTTCAACTGGTGTTTCATTGGGTTTCCAAAGTCATACACCTGACCAAATGCAAGAACCCCATTGGTCTACGCCCTCATGAATAATTAATGAGTTTGAGAAGTATATTTGTATGTATTATATATTAGATTTTTATCAAATTTTACAAATTGTATATTTTAAATGTTATTAGTAGTTTAGTTACATGTACCCTAGGTACTAGTTTTAGATAGAGGGCCACAAGTTTATTAGTATTTGTATTTACTATTTAGTGTTACCCTCTTGACATAAAGATATTATCTATATATTATAATATTCATCCATTATTCATAGGATGCTCATCCAATCTCTGCACTGGATTCGGATCAGGTGACACTACTTGTAACCCCCGATACCACATGGCTAGGTGTCTGATACAGAATACTAATTGATCTAATTAGTATTCTGTATCTGATACAGAATACTAATTAGACCAATAGTATTCTGTATAGGACACCTTCCAGTGCAGCCCTCAGTCTTTAAACAGTTGGATATTTGTTTCAAATAACCCCTACTGTCCAAAGGCTGAAGGGGACCACTCTAGTGAAGTCCAAGTATGGTCTTCTCTCGTAGAGCAGTACCTAAAAAAAAGCTTCACCTGAGAGACTATATGTTGTTTTAGTCCGGCTAGTTCCATGTGGGACAGGAATCATGCCTTCTGCGCATGCTTGCTACAAAACGATTGGCGTTTTTTGTAAACACCCGAAAATTTTTCATTTTCAATGCACATTCAATTTAATAAGTACAAAAGTTAGAATATCATAAGTACTTTACTCGCGTATCATAAGTATCATAAGTACTCGCGCTACGCGCTCGTGTTTGTATCTGCCGATACAACATAGCCACTTATATTGTAAATCTATATATTAATACCGTAAGGAAAATCGTGTCGACACTCGCTCCGCTCAGCCCTGAAGCTGTGCCGCCAAAAGAAGTTCGCAAACCCGAAGGGAAGGTGGAAATCTGGACCATAGGCGTGTTTTTGTTGGAAAAGATTCACCTCGGGCTAAGTTCTAATTCAAGCGATTTCTTAAGCGAGGGACGAAGCCGCCATCGCCGCCATCGCCGCCATGTTGAATTCTCCCACAGAAACCAAAAAAGAACTCGGTTCGCGCAGCCGAAAGCACTATTGACATTCAAACTTGAATGGTTCTCTTACAGATTACATACAGGAATGTGCAGGGATAATTCTAACTTGAAAGATTTGAGCTGAGAAAAATTTTCATTCAAGTTTCAACAAACGTACACACTGCCTTGCTTCCCTCGGAGCACGCGCTAAGTCATGCTACGTCGAAATGACACATTTAGAAAACAAAGTCTGTGAAAGTCATGAATAATATTCTCTAAGTATAAATCCTGACGGCTCTATCGCAAAACGAAGGACACAATCCCGAAGAGAAGGTGGAAATCCCTCCAGTGGGCATGTTTTTGTTGGAAAAGATTCACTTTGGGCTAAGCTCTAATTAAAGCTATTTTTTAAGCGAGGGAGAAAGCCGAAAAAATATAAATACTATAAACTAAAACAAATTCTTAGTCCTTAGAACATTTTTACTTGACCTGTTTCTTCTCTCCCCTCGCTGAGATATGATAAACATACAAACAATTCCGAAATCAAATTAGGTTTCGATTTTCACGGGTTCTTTGACCGATTTGAGAGACGGACACGCGCGTGATTTTGTCGCACCAAAATCAAGGAGACCAGTGCAAAAAAATCCTTTTGGGCTCACTTCATTTATTTCGGCATGGTGGGACGGGGTACTCATGCTGATGGGAGGTTATTAGTAAATGTAAATCGAGCAGTTTATGGAAGGGGAAAATCATGAACCCCTCCCCACATTCATATGGCCATTGTGATTTTTTTCCGGTTTTTTTAAACAGAGAAAACTTTAAGTAAAATAAATTTCCCCCTTACACTCCGTGAATTTTTCACGGACATCAGCTCATGCTGATGGGAGGTTATTAGTAATGTAAATCCTGCAGTTTATGGAAGGGGGAAATCATGAACCCCTCCCCACATCCATATGGCCATTGTGATCTTTTTTTCCGTTTTTTTTTTTTAACAGAGAATACTTTAGGTAAATAAATTTCCCCCTTACACTCCGTGAATTTTTCACGGGCATCAGCTAGTAGTACTTAATACCGTAAGCCAAATCGTGTCCGCACTCGCTCCGCTTAGCCCTGAAGCTGTGCCGCCAAAAGACGTTCACAAACCCAAAGGGAAGGTGGAAATCTGGAACGTGGGCGTGTTTTTGTTGGACAAGATTCACCTTGGGCAAAGTTCTAATTCAAGCGATTTCTTAAGCGAGGGACAAAGCCGCCATCGCCGCCATGTTGAAAATCTCCCACAGAAACTAAAAAAGAACTCAGTTCGCGCAGCCGAAAGCACCAAAGACATTGAAACCTAAATGCTTCTCTTACAGATTACATACAGGAATGTGCAGGGATAATTCTAACTTGAAAGATTTGAGCTGAGAAAAATTTTCATTCAAGTTTCGACAAACGTACACACTACCTTGCTGCCCTCGGAGCACGCGCTAAGTAATGCTAAGTAGAAATGACACATTTACAAAACAAAGTCCGTGAAAGTCATGAATAATATTCTCTAAGTATAAATCCTGACGGCTCTATCGCAAAACGAAGGACACAATCCCGAAGAGAAGGAGGAAATCCCTCCAGTTGGCATGTTTTTGTTGGAAAAGATTCACTGTGGGCTAAGTTCTAATTCAAGCTATTTTTTAAGCGAGGGATAAAGCCGAAAAAATATAAATAAGATAAACTAAAAAAAATTATTAGTCCTTAGACCATTTTTACTTGACCTGTTTCTTCGAGATAGAGATAGATAGTTTGTTTTCTATAAGAGTTGCAGCCCAAGGCTGAAATATACTTATAAATTACCATCATCATAATAATAAATATAAATGTACTATAAAATTGATATATAACTATTGATACTGAAAATACTATTCTAAAAACTATATGATTATTAAAAAGCGACTAACTATTTACATGAGAAGTTGTATTGAAATTCATAAAACTGGAGCGACATCTTTTAGTTTTACAATTTTGACTTACAAATGTGCGCTTGGTTCTTAAATTATAATTACATTGCGCTTCTGTGGAAGCAAGCCGTGAAGCTTATGGGAACTATCGCTGATAACATCATTAAACAACCGCTGTGTTAGAGTTCTACGTCGTTCAAAAAATGTTGTCAAACCAGCTTTCTCTAGAGCGTCTAAATAACTAAGTCCGGGTCCAAAAATGATCCCCATAGCTCGCTTCTGCAGTCTCTCGAGATCGTTGCTCAGATTCATGGGCAAGGAATTGTGGTATAGCTGGCATGCGTACTCAGTAAGTTCTCTCCCCTCACTGAGATATGATAAACATAATATATAGATTTAGGCACTGCCTAAAAGCGGAACTCCAATGTTTATACCTCTTACAGAACGAATAATTCCTATACAATGCAATAATATCATAGCAAATTTCTGACAATAATTGCCCTATTTCACTATGACGTCATATCAAAACACTCTATTGTTTTTGCGCTATGAGTCATGGTCGCCAGAGGGGACAGCAGCATTTAGAAATGACCAAAACTAGACTATAATGGACTATAATTGATAAGCCAGTTGGCTAAGACAAGTAACGTTTCTGTGCTACTTGTCCTGATGGGACTAGTGATCAAAAAAGTCAAGGTCGAGCACTCACTCATATCAGTTGGGTGGGGGTGCTTGTTGGACAAATAGAATTTGAAGAGCTGTGTATTGTGGACATGTATTTTAACCCCAGAGAAACTTCCCATTACAGAATCCTAGAAATCTGGCAAAACCTAAACATCTGAAGATTTTTCTTCAGATGTTTTTTTTTTTCCTTGGAAAGAGTTGCTTAATAATACTGAGTTTCCTAACTACCCCTAACAGAATCCTAGTCAGAAAAGTCAGGAAAAAAAACATAAAAATCTGTACTGTAGTATAAAAATCATAATCATAATCGTGTTTCCCAAAAATATCCTTACCCCCTCTATGTAATTTCCAAAGAAAAAAACAGTATTTGTATGGAAAGATCAGGTAAATTGACGGCATTTCCAATCCCTTCGTAGGAGGGTATGGATAATATGGAACCAGACATTTCCAGAAATATCCCCCACAAAGAAGGGTAGAGGAGACCCCCTCCCCTCATCCCTCCAAAGAAAGTAAATTGACTCCCCACCCTCACCCCTCCGGGATTTCCAATGTCCTTCCATGACCTACGGATGGAAAACGGAAGACAAAGCAGGTCATTCAAGGTGTTAGAAAAAAAAATAAAGAACTGAAATGGAAGAGCAATTTTATCCTACCCAACTATATGAACTCTTCCATACCATAGAAATCAAACCAAAATCAATTTATGTCAAATGGCCCCCTTGGATGCATCACAAGAATAATGTTACTAAAATTAATAGAAAATATCCGAAAACATAGCAAAATTTTGTATGGGTGACCAAAACAGAACAAGAAGAACTACTTTGCAAAATCACTCCATCATGACAAGCCTTTGAACCCCCTCTTTGAACAATTAAGTGAAATTAAACAATCAAAATTAGGCAAAAATTAATGTACTTTTTTATATTTATTGGAGTTTTGCCAATGTAAATCATTATTATTTCTTACAGTTCCGAATAAAAACTATATCTAAGTATATCTCATTGTAGGGGGATTTACTGGAACTCCAGTGAGCAATGGTTTAAATCCAGTTTTAAGCCTTGTTCTGGTAGGGAGCATTCATTATTTATGCCAGTGGGTGGGCTGGCAAGATTTTTCATTCAGCCCCAAAAAAACTTGACGCCCCTCAAAGTATCAATAAAAACCTCAAAACCCCTTTAGGCAATTTTTATAATAATGATAGCCCCCTTCCCCCTTTAGATGAGGAAAAAATGTTGCGACATCTAGATACCAAGTAGACAACAACCAGTACTTTTAAGACATTTCCTGATGCGTGCATAAATAGTTTGTTGTAATTTTACAGGTGTGTAACCTCTTGTTTCCATATATTAAATTAACGTCGTTGCTGCCATAAAACGTAGATGAATCCTCACACTTGTTTTCATATTTTCTGGTGACCCTCTACTTGAACGTGCCAAATTTAACATGGTCCCCCTTAATAATTGCCAGCCCACCCCCTGGCATAAATAATGAATGCTCCCTTAAAGTAAAAGTAAACGAAAAACTACCAACAGAAAAATGAGCATAGCCCCCTTACCCACTATAAGGTGAGATCCTGCTTTGGAATAACATATCAAAATAGTTCCCTTGAAAAAGTGTCGACTTTCTCCAACTTCCTTATAAGGAAATATCTGCATACCATATTTGGAATTCCAGTAAGTTTTCAATATTTCTATTGGCCTAGAAAACTCAAAACTCAACCAGAACTCAGATACACTCGAGAAAGGATGATATGCACATTTTCCACTGTGTTTTTCATGGCCAAGAACCTGGAAACAAGGCAGACAAGACACCACAGGAAGCTTGGTTCGATATCTAAAAAGGAGGCATGTTTGAGTCACAGTACTGATAAAGTACAAATTCATGGTCTAGTTGAAAGTATAAGTACAAATAATCACAAAGTGTTTTGAAATTTTGCTTTTTTGCACTTGGGATTTCATAATTATGCGAACAACAAAAAGGAAAGAGTTTGAGTAGGCTATACTTGTGAGTTGATGTGTTGCATTCATTTTTTTGTTGTTGTTGTTGTTGTTACAAGATTGAAAAAATACTTCTGGAAAGGTGGCATGTTTATATGAACCAAGCCACAGGCAGGCTAGATATGACCTCTTAAATTCCAGGGTTTTTTCACAGTGCTTAGTGCAAATGGAGTCTAGAGTTACAGGATGGGTTAGCTGATGCCCTGGCAAGCTGATGCTCTAGCAAGAAAATCAGAAAATCATTCATTTCATTGAATCTCTAAGACCGGGGACGTCAACCCAGGGACTCTGGAGATTGTCTTGAAATGGCTAAATTTCCTGAAATATTCCCGGGAGAAATACAGTAAATGTATGGCAGTCATCTTGAAGTTGTGCTGGGAAACGAAGCGAAAACTCTTGAGACGCCTGGAAAAACCGGGAGAGTTGACATTCCTGTAAGACCCATGCAAGTAAAAAGAAAGATGATAGTATCTTCTGCATAATAGCATATTCGAGGTAGAAGTAAATAAGAAAATGTGCACAAGCGTTCCTCCCTGCCCTTTTGGAGTCAGATTGGTTGTTTGGTTTTACCCTGGGGTAATGTGCAAAATGTCCATCAGGGGTAATCTGCTTGCAGGGAAAAAAGTCCTGACCCAAATGATTTTTTTTTAATTGTCCGTAGGCAGGGTTTGTTTCTTTAGAATTAGCTTTAAGAAATGAGATCTACAAGCTAAATCGACATAAAAAATGCACAGTGAATAAAAGCGTCTTGGCCAACTGAAAGACAAACGTGTTTCCACTGTTTTAAAGTATTTACTGTTGTAATAACATTTTTTCTCAACAGAGATGACAGGCCGAGACATTTTCTTTATTTGAAGGCAGCTTGTTAGGAAATGTGAGCGATTTTCCTCCCACGCTCTATAGATGCTTGTAGGCATTTCGACTGTTGAAAACCAGCAACTGAGGAAAACCAGCAAATGTCCAGGGGTTGGGGGGATTTTTTTTATTGCCAAAGCCTGTTGTGCCTGGGAATTTTGTTATGCATGTCAGCAGATAAAATCAAGAAAATCCCTTGCATTTTCTAGCAAACTGCCTAATAAAAAAATGTCTTAGCCTGATCTCTGTTGACAAAAAATGACATTACCAGAGGATTAAAAGAGTGGAAAATGCTTTTGTCTTTCAGCTGGCTGTAATGCTGGCCACCAATTTTAAGCTTTATTATCATGATACAATGTTACAGTCAATCATTATTTATGTCTGTCTATGATTTCAAGCCAAATGCACACCCCTTTTCAGCAAAAAAGTTTTCACCAAAACACACAGTCTCATCCACAAAGCTAAGCTTCAAATATTGAGTTAATTAAATCTAATTTCCAGTAGTCAAATTAAAGAGAGTTGCTGAATGAATCACAGGGGACTGAAACACGATTCCAATGTGTATTTACAATTATCTTATGCAAGTACAAGGGATATGAAGTATAGATAGAGTAGTTTAAATATGATATCCTAGCGATTCATTTGTTGCATTTTCAATGGAGAACATGCGCCCTACTAAGCTCAAAGAAATCAGTAAAGCACTCAACTTTGGAACTAACTTACTTTAAAAACTCACCTGAATATCGTATCTTTTCTTCTTGAAGGAATCTTGATGCCAAAGCATTTCTGTCGTTAGAAACTTATTCAGCTCCAAGGATGTCCTTGAGAAGCGAGTCGTACATTTTCTTTCCATGTACAAATGTTGAGACTGCAAAAGGCTGGCTAAATTCCGTGAGAATTCCGTGTCTATGACAATTTAATTTATTCCGTGTTGAGCTGTAACAAAGCTGCAAATTAGTTTCCTTGTTTTTGTATTATCTAGAATGATTCATAGCTTGATTTTATAAACCTCTTAACTTAATTTCTTTCTGGTATGATCCCGGCTGAATAAACCACTTTATCGATTACTCATCCTTCCCTGATCCCAGTCCATTCTGTCAGCAACCAAAGACAGGTAGCCCAAAGGCTTCATGTATCTTTTCCGAACATCCCCGAAAGTTCAAAGTTTTGTGGCCAATAACAATGATACAAGCTACAAGAAACTGCAGATGGCGGACGAAATCTTGACTTGCACAAGGGCCGCCGGCCAAAAGTGAATATCGTAACCCATGGCAACACTCCATGTACGCACTCAGAAATAAGCCGACGGTACACCAGCAGCTGTCCAACGGAAAATACAACCACTCGAATACAACTCGATGGGTTACTTTTATTCATTTTGTTTTATTTTCACACATTAGCCTATGGGGCTCCACAGGAGTTCCGCTACAAACAATTCCGAAGTCAAATTGCGCTTTCGATTTTCACGGATTCTTTGACCGATTTGAGAGACGGACACACGCGTGATTTTGTCGCACCTGAAATCAGTGCAAAAAAAATCCTTTTGGGCTCTCTTCATTTATTTCGACATGGTGAGACGGAGTACACATGCTGATGGGAGGTTATTAGTAATGTAAATCCAGCAGTTTATGGAAGGGGGAAATCCTTCCCCTTCCCACATCCATATGGCCATTATGATTTTTTCCCGTTTTTTTAAACAGAGAACACTAAGTAAAATAAATTTCCCTCTTACACTCCGGCATCAGCTAGTTTATATATTAATACCGTAAGCAAAATCGTGCCTTCGCTCACTACACGTACAATGAGCGTGTTTTTGTTGGAAAGATTCACTTTGGGCGAAGGGACCAGTCATTATTTATCGCCGGGGGGGGGGGGGGGGGGGCAGAGGTTTTTGGGGCGATCACTTCGTTTTGGGGCGAGCGGAAGGGGGGATCTCTCAAACCCTGAAGCCCTGAAAGGGGGGACTACAAGAAATTCTCTAAGTAGTTATTACAAGAAATTCTCAAAGTAGTTATTCCAGCAACTTCTCTATCATTTGCATTTTTCTACTTCACTTCACTAAATATATAATAACAATTTCGCGCGCATAAAGAATATCATCTAATATAGTATTTGGCAACTCGCGCATCGAAGACACTACCTTCACACCGTTCACAAGAACAAGTGTATCTTGGTGAGGGAAAACAAACTCTACCAAAAGTGCCCTACAGTGATAGACCTGGCGGGCAGTCACTTCGAAAGAAGAGTGAGCGTGAGTTCGACGTTACAGGCATAGAAATTCGTCATTTGGGCCGCGCTTCGCGCAGATGAATAATAATAATTTCGTCATTTCGGCGCGCAATTGCGCACATGAATAATGAAACCTACAGGATTTGATTACTATATATAACAAACGGAATGTTCATCTGCTCTTTCTCCGAGGCTTGATGAAATGCGTATATCAAAATATTGCTTTTTCTGCTACGCACAGAAGGATGTAAGCATCCTAAGCAAAGAGAGAATACTCATGGGAATGCCACGTGATCTGAAATGGGCAAAACATTACGCCCAAGCCGAGAAGGTCTATTTGCAATTTGCTTAATGTCCCCCTGCAATTCGCTAATTTAGCTAGGGACTAAGACTCATGATTTCAAAAAAGAAAAAAAAAATGTAATTGTATGTTTATTAGCCTATTACGTATTTAAATATCACTAACTTTGCTGGTCGTATCTGTAATTCAGCTTTAGCTGCAAGAGATACATTAAACACATCTATCTATCTATCTAAATCGCTTGCCACGTCGAGTTTTCAAAACAAAATATTGAAGGACCCGCGGGGAAATCTACTACAAAAACAGTCACTTCGCTATCAAATAAAGAGTTATCGAAGGCGATCTGTGCGATGAGCAGAAACTTGAAATGTCTATTTTCTCTGTATTTGAACGAACAGCCAAGATGATAATGAGGCAACGCGCAAGTGGTTTCAGAGTTTTAATGTATGCGCCTGCCCATATGATCAGCTATTATTCCCAGCCATGTCACCGTCAGGCACTGTTATTCTAGATCTCCTTTATTGTTTTGATTAACGATTCTAATTCGAACGAGGAGGTTTTTGTTCACACCGAGCACTTAGTTTTCAAAATCTTCAGCCGATTTGTAGTGCACGCATCATTTCAATTTTCACTCAATCCAGATGGTAATGTTGTTTATAGAGGTTTCACAGTTTGTTACATCTCCATTAGGGAATGATTTCGCTTCCTCGACCACGACGAATTTTTTTTTCCCTTTTTGCACTGGGTCCCAGTAGTACGTATATAAGAGATCAACTCATTAGCATATGTCTCCGTCTCAGTTGGTTTGAGAACAAGCGCCGGAATGGCGTCCATGGGGGACGCCATGTGTCGGTGGCGGCTGTGGGTCCCATTGTGCTCACCCTTAGGATTGGTGGCGCCCCCTAGCTTTTATTCACTCACCCTCCCTCCCTTTGCTTTTGCCATTTTGTGCTCCGCCAGGCCTACATTCCCATAACATATATAGTTAGTATATAGTTGTATAGTAATGGGACCCAGTGCGAATAAAGTACTGTTTGAAGGTTCCTTTGCTTGAATGAAGTCTGACACGAGCCACGCGCGCGCGTTTTTGAAATGACGAGAAAAAATGCGTGCCCATAGGCATTACGAGGAGTTCTGCCCGCCGATTAGCCAATCACAGCGCGCGTAATATCGTTGCCATATAATAATATATTTTATTTATTTCAGTTTTTAGCATGGGAGCTTGTGCCGCAGCTAATTGCATCTATTGAACATGCTGTCAATAACTTCAGAAAGGTATGCAGAGCAAACTCGGTGACACAGTATTCAGAGTATTGAAGTGCACTTATTGCATACTTGACACGGTTTTCTTTGTTATTCATAGGCCTTTATTTCTATTTTAGTTTACAGTTGACGCGGTTTTCATTGTTATTCGTAGGGTATTACCTTGGATAATGACTCTCAACAAACTAAAAGTCGGGGAGGGATTTGAATTCGGAAAGGTTGGGGTTGATCAATAGAATTGAATTGAATTTCTAGGTAAATATATGGCTCATTATGGATTCATAGGTAAGTATATGGCTCATTATGGATTCATAGGTAAGTATCTAGATACTTACCCATGAATCCATAATAAGCCATATACTTACCTATGAATCTATAATGTGTGGTTCCAGAAAATATTTCGTCCCCCCCCCCCCGGAAGAGTGTTGAAAAGTGACCCCCACCTCTCTGGAATTTCCGAAGAAAAATACAATATTTGCATGGAAAAGATATCCCTTCCTATTATCCTTCCTATGGATAATTTCTGGAACCACACAATAAGCCATTTTTTCCTAGACTTCAAGGGGCACTGTCACGGTTGTTTCATCAAAATGTTTTAAAATAAGACCAGTGTTCTACAGAAACAACTCCGAACCTATATTATGTTTCAAATTAGTCTTAGAAAGAAAAAGAAACTTGTTCAGCCTGTTCGAAAATCAAAATGCAAATAAGCAATCCAATTCCATTGATTATACACGAAAATACTCCAAATTTGTATTGATCTAGCAGCTGAAAGGTTAGTTACAGCCGATTGCGTTTGAGCGTTTTACCCTAACAGTTCGCACGTTACGTTTGAAAGTTGCGTTGTGAGACAAAAAGTCGGACGTTTCCAAGGGCAACCGCCATGTGTATTTTTCACTGACCAATCAGAGAGGACAGAACTCTTTGGTTCGCCACAGAAACGTCTCGTTTCATCCTAGAAACGCAACTTTCAAACGTTCAAACATAACGTGCGAACTGTTAGGGTAAAACGCTCAAACCCAATGGGCTGTAAAAAAACGTAGACGGTTATTTTGTTGATTTCTAGCGAGTTTGACTGCATTTACTCAAAATGACCCCAAGTTTGGACCAAATTCATGATAGACAATGACAGCGCCCCTTTCACAATGACTAATTAAATTATCAACCCAAACATTTAACTAGTGAATTCAAATCCATACACTTACCCCGAGAAAAAACATCCAATAATCTCAATTTATGCATCTATACTGACTATCTGTCTATAACCAATATTTGCTCCTGATTATCCTTTATGCGAATCCCGTTGAACGCCACAAAACACGATTTCCAAGAACGCCTTCACTTGAATCATAATTGAGAAGCGTTTGTCCAGTCTACTTGCTTGGTCTCCTTGCCATAGAGTGTGTTTAAGCACAGGCTTACCATTCAGGGGAGTGTGACTTCGGGTCACGCTCTCCTGGTTGAGTTTGTAATGTGACTCCTTCGGTGGTTAGGTGATCAACGATCGGCTCACAAGTTGATAGCAAAACGCATCTCGTAATCTTCTCCTGAAACACAAAATGTCCTATAATAAAGGTTAGAGTAAACGATAATTGTCTTGTGTTTGTCCTCATATCGAAATCAGCGAAAAATATAAAGGTTCTGAGGTATTTTGACCACCCCTAAAAATAGCCTGCTAGCAGGCGTTGGAGGCTGTTTTATCGGCGGAGTTCGGCCCCCCCACCCCCTCGTTTTGTCTCTCGCCCCATTGTCACTCGGCCAAAAAATCCAAGATGGCGCTCGCGACTACGAACTCCGGGGTTTTCGCCGATAAAACAGCCTCCAACGCCTGCTAGCAGGCTACCCTAAAAATCGCCCTCAAAATACCTCAGAACCTTTATATTTCTCACTGATTTCGATATAAGGACAAACACAAGACAATTATCGTTTACTCTAACCTTTATTATAGGACATTTTGTGTTTCAGGAGAAGATTACGAGATGTGTTTTACTATCAACTTGAGCCGATCGTTGATCACCTAACCACCGAAGGAGTCACATTACAAACTCAACCAGGAGAGCGTGACCCGAAGTCACACTCCCCCAGAATGGTAAGCCTGTGGTTTAAGACGTAAACCTGAAAATACAGATAAAATCATGCCCAGGTTAATTGCATATCTAATCGTAGAGAGCAACCAACGAGCGCAAAATACCTGAAACTTGCCTTCAGTTTCGCCAACTTGAATCAGCTCCACAACGTTATGCAAATTGAGCTGTAGTAGCTGTAGCTGTCAGGGCGTGGTACAAACGAAAATAACCAGTGAGGACGTAGTTGCTTTTGTCTCTATTATTTTCGATCTACAAAGGAGTTCTTTTGTTTCTAGTCTATTATTCTCGTTCTTTGTGTTGAGGTATAGGGTATTGTTGTATTATCCAACAAGAGAGGAGCTTTAAGCAGCTACGCACCGACCAAAATAACAGCGAGTTGCGCTTTTACAAAAGGCCGCTTGATTGATTGGACTGGCTGTACGGAAACAAAAGACGCAATTCGTGTTCTGGATTCACTCAAGCCGTATATGTTTTTGTTTGGAAACCTTTGACAATCATGGTTGAATAAAAGTTGTCATTCATTTTCTTCGGCATCACAACTTTATTGTGCATGGTAAAAATTAATTGCAATAACTTTCTCTGGGGAACGCACTTCTATGAAAGCAGCTAAATAACTAACAATAGTTCCTATTGGAATCCGCTATCTTTTTCAATTGTAAACTGTAGTCCTTTTCAAAACTGTTAAATTCAATGAGAAGAATGCATTTTATTTGTTCCTGTTTTCTGAAAACCTTGTCAACTGTAAACTAAGTCCGTTAATTACCTTGATTCTCGGCAATAACCCAAATACATCCCGCGGGCCTACGGCCCTTGGGATGTATTGGGGTTATTGCCTCGAATCTCGGTAATTTACTCTAACATAAACCTCGTTACAAACTAAAAGGCGGGGAGGGATTTGATATTCATCAGGGAAATGTGGGGTTGTTGAATTGAATTCAATGACTAACTATAAATGTAAGGTTTATAAGTAGTAGATAAAATATGAGCGGGAGATCTGTATCGGCATTTACAAAAATAATAACTTAGCTACAAGATATGATAAAGGATTTCGTACTAGTACCACTTTAATACAACTATGGCGAGTTTGATGCTGTTAGTGAAAATCTAACCTGCTTCTCACAATCCCTCCTTTGAAGGCCCTAAAAAGGTGACCTTCCTGATAGCATTTTGGTGGTGCCATAACCGTAATTGATAACCGTGTCGTGTACATTGCTTATTTAAATCATTGTTGTACCACTTATTATTGTTTTATTGCCTTCAGTGCATCTATTTACGTTAGGTTTTAAAATAATTTCTTGGCTCGAGAACTTGAAGTAAAAAATTACAATAGTCTAAAATGTTAATGGTTTCTGGACGGTTATTTATATTGCACATTGTGTTTTGTTCGATCCTTTCTTAGACGCAAGCATGCGCAATGCTGTCCCAGTTGTTAACGCATAAGGTATGTGACAAAACATTCTCATACCCAGAGCTTCCCCGCTGTCTGCTCACAGGGGAGGCTCTGGGGACATCCATTTGAGGGCCGTCGCTGATTGGCTGATTTTGAGCGTCAGAGCATGCGCTGAAAGGTCTTTCTCTCAGCGGCTCTTTATTAAATCTCGCGCATGCGTGAGTGGCTGTCACCAGAGCCTCCCCCGCGAGGTTACGAACCGGGGAGCTCTGGTTTCGAGAATGGTGACAAAAAAGAAAGATGGGAAGACTATTTGTCATCAGATACAAAAAAAAGGACAAACATGTGAGAAAGCTTACATGTCTGTCTGTTTTTCATGTTTGACGTGTTTAATCTTAGTCTTGGTAACTCGACCAAACATTCCCTGCGCTGCCGAACATGTTTTTCATCAGTTACACATAATTTAATTAGAGCTTGTACTACTTATGTTATTTTCTATTTTTCAATAGAACTCTGTTCAGTGCGGAGTATACAAATACGTATATTGTATTTTATTATTCAGCAGATCGATGCACTGCCCAAATATGGTCATTGGAACGCCAATAGCTGTCTTGACAGCTATCCTGCGATATCCGTCTCTTAGGAAAATATGATGTTTTGAGCTCGTAAATAATACACAAAAGTAATTTTTTCCGGGGGGTTTTGTGCTATCGATGTGCTGAATAATAAAACCATTATCATCGATGTGCTGAATAATAAAACATTATCCTGCTCGATTTTGCAGAATATGGTCTGATTTTAGCCAACTCGGGACTTCGTCCCTCGTCGGCTAAGTATCAGACGATATTCTGCGCAATCTCGCAGGGTAATGGTTAATTAGTATATACCAGCTCGGCAACCTCCTAAGAACGAGCATTTTGATTGGTTTAGAATCTCGGAATCTGAGACATTATTTACCTCCGAAACAGTAGATGTTGTTGGCAAGCACTTTCATGTAGTGGCGAAGAAAAGTCAGTCAACAAAACTAAAGAAGTAACAAATAGATTTCTTTGTCTCAAAATCGGTCTCTCTGGATTTAATAAGCTCACAAATCGTCTGAGCGTTGTTGTGAAAAACACGCTTGCACTGAAACCCGAGTTGAAAAACTTTAGCTGGCAAAACATGAATGAAAATTATTTTTAGCCATGTATTTTCACTTTATTTTATTAATCTGACAAAAATCAAAACTATGATCTACAATCTGTCGAGAAAATACAGTCGAAAGAGCTAATTTTCAAAGTACCTGAGGATGGTTTGTGTCTTGCAACGACTGATCGGCAGCTTTCTTGTAGTTTTTTGCGAGCGAACTGTCCGCCACAAAGGAGACTTCTGTTAGTAGTCAGTTTTTCCTTCTTCTTGCCTAATGATAACCCCATAAAGCCTTTTCACAAGGTTTCGTGTAGCTGTTTTATCCTGCTAAATCGTTTTTTTTCCCTCAAATATCCAGTGTTTGCGGTGTTTGTTCACTCCATTTTTCCAGCAAAGTACTTGTGCAACGAGTGCCTGCCGACAAATAATTTTTATCTCGGAAACTTTTGGCGAATTGCTTACAAATGCTCTTCTTGAATTGAAATGATACATATATTGCTCGCTACATGTCCAATTGTTGAAAATCCCTTGAATTGTCCATTTTTCCCCCAGCTTTTCGAAGTAAACTAAATGCTTGCAAACTTTCTAGAGCTGTCAAAATCGACCAAAAACGTGCTTATGCAAATCATCTAAGTTTGCGTGAGTTTTGTCACGCGCGTATAAGTTTTAAAACGCTAACACAACTTTTCTTATTGTTTTCCGACTGAAAATTCGACAGGTTGCCTTGCTGGTATATACTAAAACACTTATTCTATTTCAATTTCGGTGGATAGTGGCTTTAGGAATATTTACCTCGAGCCTGCGGCTCTCGGTAAATATTCTGCCACTATCCACCTCAATTGAAATAGAATAAGTGCTAAGTATGCCATGTTAAAAATGCCACTAGCACCTAATTTGCACTTACCTGAAATTCGCCACACAAGTACTAGATACTATGAACTTCAGCACTACACCATTTATTTTGCCAGCAGAATGTTCGATGCTTTCGAGCGGAAATGGTATACGAATTGCTCCCAAGAGACATGTGCGCGTTTGACACGTGATCACAGCCCAACACAGGGAGCCCAAAGTGCAGAATTTAAATGCGTCTTTTGCCTGTGTTAGGGCAGCCCTCTATCAAATTAGTCGGATTTCATTTCGGATGGAAAATACTGCGCGTATAATATATAGATTTAGCCACTGGCTAAAAGCGGAACTTCCCCCCCCCCCCCCCCCCCCCCCCCCCCAGCCACTTAACAACTTCACCGAAGTTCGGTTGTCTGAGATTCAACCCTTCCAAACATATAGTGGTTTCAATAAAGTTTGTCACCCCCAAAGACTAAAGCCTACAAGCTGTCGGCGCCAAGCATTGTGGGTCATTCGTACTTTGAATAACAAATATTCTCCACGAGTCAAAAATGCCGCACGTGATGAGCGAAGTCGACCGAATAATTCGAGTGAGAGAATTGCACTGGCATCTAAAAATGTGCATTCTTAAGAGCGAATGGCTCATAAAAATTTCAGTAAAAGCTCAGCAAAGTTTGACATTTCACGGTCACAACCCGAAATCTAATTTCCCTCAAAATTGTTTGTTTGGATGATTCAATTAGCGTTTATTTTAGTTCGCTTCTCAAAGAAATGAAATAAAGACAGTTACAATTATAATAATTGTACTTCATTCCAATCCAATCCTCAATTTAAATTTTATTTTGGACTATTTATTAATTAGAGCGTGTTTTGAATTTCTACGCGAGTGTTTCGATAATTTTACTTTCATTATATCTTCGAAGGTGTATGATGACTAGCAAAAGGGACGGACGGAAAACAGAATAGAATTGGCCAAATATTTCTTTCTTTAGATATTTGTTCTACAGAATATTCCAGTTGAGTTTCAGTAGTTCGGGTCTCATGAAATCATCTCACAAAATATCCCGTCAGTATTTGATTTCCTCGAGGAAGGAAAATCGTAAAAGTAATGCTGTATACAGTACTGTCGTTCACGTTTAAGAATAAAGTTCTTACGCCCTCGAATTTGATATTTAAAGTGCACTATAATTTAAATCGCGCTGTTTCCAACACGCGCGTAAATCGAATTGAATTTTGATTAGCACGTGGGACAACAAATGACTCACAAGGCTTGGCGCCGACAGCTTGTAGGCTTTAGTCTTTTGGGTGACAAACTTTATTGAAACCACTATATCAACCTTTTCTCGTCTGATGACGTCCTATCACGTAACCCCGCAGTTGCACCCCCCTTGCCACTTAGATAATTTCGGCGCTGAGAAGTGAATGCGGGCGCAGCCGACAGGGCAGGCTTGCGAGCTTGCGCAAACGTCGCATTCCTGACATATTTTCATGCTCCGGGTAAACTAGCTCTTTGTTTTATTACATTGGCACGGATTTATTTTTGCGGTCGAGGCGGCCTAACAAAAGAAGTTTCGCAGGATATAGTAGAGTCTGTTAAGGGAAAAAATAGGTAAAATCGTGCACTTGTGCGTAAAGGCGCCAAATTTGGACCAAATGTTCCTTAGGTGAAATAAATCAGTTTTCGGGAGGGGTGCCATCGTTTCGACCCAGGGGGGTAGGGTAGGGGCAATTTTGTCTATTTCCTAATTTGCCAATATTTCCTTGATATTAAAGGGTTTTAGATAAACAAGACCATGACAATTCTTCCTGTATGGTGCCCTTCACATTGGACTAGGTGGGGTGCAACAAATGTCCGACAAGGGGGGAAAGGTGGAGTTTCGGGTCACATTTTCGTGCTATCCTCAGAGATCATGATTTCATCGTACAATCACAAAATTCGACATAAATGTTCCTTAGGTACCATTAAACAGTTTTCGGAAGGGGTGCCACATTTTTGGCCCAATTGGGGGAGGGCAGGGAGAATTTTGTCCATCACCTGATTTACCCTATATTTCAGCGGTATTTAAGAGTTATCAATAAACAAATCCACGGTAATTCTTCATGAATGGTCCCCTTCATATTTGACTAGATGGGGTGCTACAAACATTTGAAAAGGGGGAGGGGTGAGTAATGGATGAAATTTACATGCTATGCGCTTTTCAATTGCAATTTGATTGTACAGTTACTAAATCAGACATGAATGTTCCTTAGGCAACATCTAACTTTTTTTGGAAGGGGTGCCACAATTTCGGGCCAAGGGGGGGAGGGTAGGGTCAATTTTGTACTTTACCTGATTATCCCTATATTTCAGCGGTATTAAAGAGTTATTGATAAACAACACCATGTCGATTCTTCATGAATGGTTTCCTTCACATTTGACTAGATGGGGGTGCTACAAACATTTGTCACAGGGGAGAGGCGGGTTATGGGTGAAATTTACATGCTATGCGCTTTTTGATTTCAATTTGATTGTACAGTCACCAAATCCGACACGAATGTTCCTTAGGTAATATCTAACAGTTTTTGGAAAGGGGGCCACAATTTCGGCCCAAGGGGGAGGGTAGGGACGATTTTGTACCTTACCTTATTATCCCTTTATTTCAGAAGTATTAAAGAGTAATCGATACTCTGCATCCAATCTAGCCAAATGCGAAGAGAATCGTACTAACTATTATGCTGTTGTTTATAGATAACTCTTTAATACCTTTAATAAAAGTAAGGATAATCACAATGGGCAAATTGTCCCTCCCCTCCCCTCTTGGGCCAAAATTGTAGCACCCCTTTCTAAAACTGATAGATGTTGCCTAAGGGAATATTCATGTCGGATTTGGTGACTGTACAAGCAAATTATAATAAAAAAACATGTAACATGTAAATTTCACCCGTAACCCACCTCTCCCCCTCAACAAATGTTTGTAGCACCCTCATCTAGTCAAATGTGAAGGGGACCATTCAAGAAGAATTATCATTCTTTCTTTATCAATAACTCTTTAATACCTCTGAAATATAGGGATAATCAGGTAAAGTCCAAAATTGTCCCTACCCTCCCCCCCTTAGGCCGAAATTGTGGCACCCCTTTTGAAAACTGTTAGATGTTGCCTAAGGAACATTCGTATCAGATTTGGTAACTGTGCAATGAAATTGCAACTAAAAAGAGCATAACATGTAAATTTCACCCATCACCCGCATCTCCCCCTCGACAAATGTTTGTAGCACCCCCATCTAGTCAAATGTGAGTCAAATGGGGACCATTCATGAAGAATCGACATGGTGTTGTTTATCAATAACTCTTTAATATCGCTGAAATATAAGGATAATCAGGTAAAGTACAAAATTGTCCCTACCCCCCCCCCCCCCCCCCCCCCTTGGCCCGAAATTGTGGCATCCCTTCCAAAAACTGTTAGATGTTGCCTAAGGAACATTCATGTCTGATTTGGTAACTGTACAATCAAATTGCAATTAAAAAGCGCATAGCATGTAAATTTCATCCATTACTCACCCCTCCCCCTTTTCAAATGTTTGTAGCACCCCATCTAGTCAAATACGAAGGGGACCATTCATGAAGAATTACCGTGGATTTGTTTATTGATAACTCTTTAATACCACTGAAATATAGGGTAAATCAGGTGATGGACAAAATTCTCCCTACACTCCCCCCATTGGGCCGAAATTGTGGCACCCCTTCCGAAAACTGTTAAATGTTACCTAAGGAACATTTATGTCGAATTTTGTGATTGTACGATGAAATCATGATCTCTGAGGATAGCACGAAAATGTGACCCGAAACTCCCCCTTCCCCCCCTTGCCGGACATTTGTTGCGCCCCCCACCCATTCCAATGTGAAGGGCACCATACAGGAAGAATTGTCATGGTCTTGTTTATCTATAACCCTTTAATACCAAGAAATATTGGGAAATTAGGAAATAGACAAAATTGCCCCTACCCTACCCCCCTTGCGTCGAAATGATGGCACCCGTCCCGAAAACTGATTTATTTCACCTAAGGAACATTTGGTCCAAATTTGGCGCCTTTACGCACAAGTGCACGATTTTACCTATTTTTTCCCTTAACAGACTCTACTAATAGAACGTCAGGAGTAGACAAAGCTTGATTTCATGTCGAGTGAAGGTATAAACGGCCCTCAAAATATCCCAAGACAATATTTTCAGCCGACGAAACTTACAAAAGTAGGTCGGTTTAAATACAAGAATGAACCTGAGAAAGTTTGGTTCTGGTGCAAAAGCTAGTTTCTCGAATATGTTGATATTTTCCCAGAGGCCAAAACCCGAGGAGGCATTATAGAATCCCCCGCGTAAAAAGAAATATAAGGGTATATGGTACATATGCCAGAAAAAATCTCGATTCGTCGGAGCAGGGCCCGCAAAAGGTCTTGGGTAACGTTTATGATTGGATGATCAGATCACGTGACTCGCAAAGGGGCCGCAAATGGTGTTGGGTAACGTTTATGATTGGATGACCAGATCACGTGACTCGCAGCGTGGGTTTGAGACCTCTACTGTTGTCACTGGCGGACAATAAAAATTCTAAACATTCACAACAAACTGGTCGTGACATTTATAATATCACCAAAAACTCTAAGGAGACGCTCAGCCGAAGTCAGTCAGTGCAATTCATAGTTCAGAATTAGCAAATGTTGAGCTGCTGTGGCTGTGTAGTCTAGAGAAAAACTTGAATGTTCACAAAGCTAAGAGCTCTAAACCTCATAATAGTAGTAAAGCATTCAAAATGGTTGCTATTGTGCTTAACAATAGGTCAGCTCTATAAATCCTCTCTAGCTTTCGCTACGAAAGAATGTGATAATTTACCGACAAGATTTACATTTCATAAGTTCACAAAACTCAGAAAGAGGACTTTAGAATTATATTTTTTGCATCAGCACAAGGGAGAAGTAGGCGTTTTTGTCTTCTTCCGATGTGTGCGCTGTCTGCTGTGTAATGGTTGCCTCTAAAGTATACTAAGTAGGTTAAAATAGTACCTTTGTTGACCGGAAATCTGGCAAGGGCGGAACGCGTTTTTTAGTTCTGTTAAATTAAGTTCTATTATAAGCTCTTTAGCAGCTTTAGGTGATAGCTGGTATAAAAACGCAGATATAGGTTATTAGGGAGCAGCGATTGAAAAAGAGCAAAAGCAGAGAAGTCGCGAAGCAGAGACAGCCAACGAGAGTCTAAAGTCTTGTGTTCTGTTCTCCGTTGTAAGTATTTCCGGAAAGATCAATTGGCTTTAGGCTTTCAAGTATTCATATTCATAGAGTTTTCAAACAAGATTTTTGTGCGCAAGTGTTTGTGAGTAAGAATGAGTATTAATAGTCGTTTTGGAATTGTGACACAATAGTTTTCAGAAGAGTTTTCGGTATTTCGCTAGAGTTTCGTAAGAGTTTTGACGGCTTTTAGTACTTTTGGTTAGAATTGTTTGTAGAGTTTCGGCTTATAGAATTTCACATGTATCTTAACGGTTTTGTAATACAACTGACAAACTCCAACAAGCTGATGACGGTGGGTTCGCGTGTTGTCTGAAACAGCTGTAAAAATGTTAATTGAATACTTATTACATCTGCAGTTTAAAAAGCACGGGGGCAGCTCTAGTGAGAACTATTACTAGTATATTTTTACACTCAACATTTGCCGGGAACTAGGTACGAATACAAGTTGAAGATCTGAGGAGCAAACTTAAGAACAACGATCGCCCTGGATATTTTTACGCGTTAAATGTATTATGTTTCTATGTGTTTAGCCCTCAGGGCGATCAGGGCACGTATGGCTCATAATTATGATTTTGTTGTTACTTTGTTCCAGGCAGAGGTTCGAGAAACTAGCTTTTGCGCCAGAGCAAAACTTTCTCAGGTTCATTCTTGCATTTAAACTGACCTATTTTTGCTAGTTTCGTCGGCTGAAAAAATTGTCTTGGTACATTTTTAGGGCTATCTATACCTTCACTCGACATGAAATTTGGCTTAGTTTACTTCTTGACGTTCAATCGTGCAAAACGTCTTTTGTTAGGCAGTATTGACCGCAACAAATAATCCGTGCCGATGCAATAAAACAAAGAACGAATTAACCTACCCGCACGAAAATTTGGCAGGAATGCGAAGTTTCCGACGCTAGCATAACTCACAAGCCTGGCCTCACTTTGAGGTGATGCGCATGCTCTATACAAATTTCCCACCTGCTCACGGATACGACAAACGCGTCCTTCAATATGCACGCGCGAGATTTGATACAGAATCGTTGAGAGAAAGAACTTTCTGTGCATGTTACCAGAGCGAGGTTTCGATCCGAGAATTACGAGAGTGGGTTATACGAATTTCAAGTCATATTTTGATTAACGCGCCATTGTCGTTTTATTTTGCAGTGCCCAATGCATTCCATACGGTTTAAGAGAAATTCTGAAGCGCTGTGCAAAGCCTTGGAGTCTGTGAGTAAATTATGTTTAAAGTGGCCCACGCCTATTTCCCGGAGAAAATCACCAAAATTGAATAGACATTTTGACCAAGATTTTTGCGACCTTGTAAGGAAAGGGAAAAAAACTTTGGCATTATTGTGAAGGAAAAATATTATAAAATAGTTACACCGATCGCACAAAAAATTATTTTATATTTTTTCGATGTTACATGAATTTCCACTTTTATTGATTATATAAACTTCTTTACAGATCTATCTTTTGGTAACAGTAGTTTCAATTTCTTTCATCTCTTTTGTTCTTTATTGTTACGTTTTATTATCTTGCTTATGATGTTACTTATTTGTTTCCATGTAGTGATGTGATTCTGCTATAACTTTTCAGAATTTCCGCTGAGCTTAGCCCGTTCAAAAGCTCAATTGGAATCTGGTCAGATTTATTTACAAATTTTCTTAAGTTCAAGCGAAAGTTCTCTCCAACCTAATTAATTCATTACGTCATAAAATTCATGCGAGTCTATGTACGCGCGTTACAAGCATTTCAAAAGAATTTCTTCCAAAAAGGCAAAAAATGTACAGCTCATAAGGAGTTCAGTAGTAATAGAGCGGTTTTCATATGACTGTAGTAAAACCAATCGCAAAGTAATGACACCAATTCTGAATTAAACCTATGGGAGAAATTACAAAGTAAGTGCGAATTACTCACGACAGTCATCTGAAATCCGCTCGAAGTACTAATCAGTCCATTAGTAGAGTTAAATTCTGCTAAGGAAATCAGCTCTCTCGTTGCGTGTTCCTTCGATGGATTCGATAGGGAACTTATAGTTCTGTAAGTACATAGCCAATCTCATGATTCGGTCGTTAATAAACCTTGTCTTGTTTAAATTCACCAAAGGTTGGTGATCCGTCTGGAGAAGAAATTCTTTCCCGCCGATAGCTGGGTGGGGCGAACACGATATATTTGGCCGTTTCTTTCGCCTCCATGGTACCAAGCTCCAATAACAAACCTCTCTAGCTTCGCCCTCATTGAACTCAATGATCGCGGGTTAATTTAACGATGCCAATATCGCCATTACACGGCATCGGATAGTATGCAGATAAAATGAACGTTTCCCAATGGAATGAACGATTGGTAATCGAATAACGTTTCCTGAAACACTTGTTTAGACGCGGCTCGACTGACATTTAATATTTGACTTTGACAATATAACATAACACATTAATGGACTTATCTGTTGGGCACATCAAACCGGTTACTGAAAAATAATAGAAAGAAGCGTTAAACACTGAACATAAAGCTACATGGCGATTATACAGTGCAATTCTGGTGCGATACTTACAAACGATGTGTTGCAGGACGGTGAAGCCGGTTATCGATGTGCTTATAGGTTAGATGCGCTAGTTCGTATTTATGCAGTATCGGTTGTGAATAACTTACGTAACAAAGTACTAGTGCGTGAAGTACAAGTGCAAAGACAATGCATACAAAGTACAAAATATTTAAAGAAGGCAATTAGCGTATAAATGTTAAATGAGAGCGTAATTGGCGTTAACATCTGGCTCCCCTAAGAGTTTGATACTCTTAATAAATATAATGCAATCTAAACTAAACTATATACTAATAACAGCCCAGAGTTCTTTGAAGAAACATCATGAAACGTCCGCGTCGTCTCAGGCTCCTCGACGGGATTCAACCCTGGTTTTGTCGTGCTTGTGTCGTAGGTCGACATAGGCCTTGCCATCTGAAGCTTGTTGTGGATCTTGTCCTCGGGAATTTACATCTTCTGATCTCCCTCATTCTCTAGGATCAATATCAGCTTCGTTATTGGTCTCTCGTACACTGAGCCAGATGAGCGAATCTTTACCATTCGTACCAATCCTTTGTTGTCCGCACGAACATCGATGACTCTAGCCAATTTCCATTTACCTCTTGGACTACTCTCGTCTACCATTAGAACGACATCCCCGACTTTGAGATTTCGTTTGACCCCGTGCCATTTGATACGTTCTTGTAAGCTGTGAATGTACTCTCTCCTCCATCTCGTCCAAAAGAGGTTAGCTAGATATTGTACTCGTCTCCATCTCTTCCGAAGATAGACATCAGCTTTTTGAAAGCATCCGGGGGGAGGCATCACGACTTTGGACTTCATTGTGAGAATATTGTTGGGCGTTAACGGTATCGGGTCGTCTGGATCGTCCGATAGATATGTGAGCGGTCTGCTGTTAACTATGCATTCACATTCAGCCATGAGCGTTCGGGAAGACTCATCATCCAATGCATGTAATTGCTCTCTGATTAATCCAGCGAGAATGGCTCGTATTGAACGTATCTGCCTCTCCATATTCCTCCCATATGTGATGCAGCTGGGGGGTTCTTCTTCCACTTTATCCAATCGGCATTGAATTCGCGCTTAACGTCATCTGCTATTTTGCTGTGATTCAGCTCTTCTAACGCTTCACGAAGCTCACGTTCGCTGCCAACAAAATTGGTTCCGTTGTCTGAATGTAATTCTCGTACTGGTCCGCGACGCGCCACAAATCTCCTGATCGCGTTGATGCAAGAATCGGTATCCAGGCTATGAGCAACTTCAATGTGGATAGCTCTTGAAGTCATGCAAGAGAAAACTACACCATATCTCTTCAACTCCTTTCTTCTTTCTTTGATGATAAATGGTCCGAAGTAGTCAACTCCGCAGCTTAGAAACGGCGCAGCAGCCGTTACTCGTACTTCAGGCAAATCGGCCATTTCTGTTCACCAACCTTTGCTCGTTTCCCAATGGAATGAACGATTGGTAATCGAATAAACGTTTCCTGAAACACTTGTTTAGACGCGGCTCGACTGACATTTAATATTTGACTTTGACAATATAACATAACACATTAATGGACTTATCTGTTGGGCACATCAAACCGGTTACTGAAAAATAATAGAAAGAAGCGTTAAACACTGAACATAAAGCTACATGGCGATTATACAGTGCAATTCTGGTGCGATACTTACAAGCGATGTGTTGCAGGACGGTGAAGCCGGTTATCGATGTGCTTATAGGTTAGATGCGCTAGTTCGTATTTATGCAGTATCGGTTGTGAATAACTTACGTAACAAAGTACTAGTGCGTGAAGTACAAGTGCAAAGACAATGCATACAAAGTACAAAAATATTTAAGAAGGCAATTAGCGTATAAATGTTAAATGAGAGCGTAATTGGCGTTAACAGCAGATGTTGTCAACTGTTTCATGCTTAATAATCTTTACACTTCTCTCATGCACTGCGTTCCAAGGTCGCTCAAAATCTCTTCTGGTATCCCCAATCTCCAATTTATCCACCAGAGCTTCTGCGACGTTTTCAGTCCCATTGGCTTTCAAGTGCTAGGTAATATATAGATTTAGCCACTGACTAAAAGCGGAGCTCCCGGTTACAATGACGTCATCGATGACGTCATACCACGTGACAACGCCATCTCACCCCCCTTACCAGGGTGTTCGGAAGCTTGGTTGCTAGGGAAATTTGAAACAGCTCTAATCGGCGAAACTTTACAATCATGACCAATTTTGCGCCATGACATCATCAAAGGACAACAATACCAACGATGACGCCATCGGGCCACGCCCATGGTCACGTGACCGGGAGTAGGAAAAGACTAATTTGACTTCAAATAGACGTTTTTCGAATACTTTTTGCGATAGATATATTTTTCATGAGCATCATCATAAAGTTGAGTATGGATTTGCAATTTCGACTTAAAATAAGGAAATGACGAGTGCATAAAGTCGTTTTTTGGCTATAAATTTCGCAATTTTTATCCTAAATGCAAATCCATACTTAACTTTGTGAACAATATGCTTTTCTATCGATTTGCTTTGAATTTTTTGCGAAATATTAAGATTCGCGTGAGAAAATTAGTGTTTTAAAGAAACACGAATTGATGCGCTAGGAGGCTTGGTTACCAAGGAAGTGTAAAACAAATTTATACTTTATTTTCCACCAGAAAATAGAAATCAAGCAAGGAATGGAAGATAAATACATCGTAACATTGTTTAAGAAGCGAAAAAGAAAGTTCAAACCCGATAAAGAAAAAAAATCAAAAAGAAAAAGAACGCACGCAGGGTTTGAACTCAGTACCTTCTATTTTCTAGCCCAAGACCTTACCAATCGGCCACGAAAGCTTGTCAAATAATGTATCTTCAGAAATTTGTATATAAACCTTCACTCGAGAGACTGCAAGGTCGTAGGCTTAACGAAGCTACATTTTAGGCATTTTAGACTATTTCTTTCTTCTTTAACGCCGTAGAAACAAGAACGGTATGATTTCCTAGCATGGTATGATTTTCTTCTATACAGAGTTGCTGATTACTTTTCAAAATGGTAATATATAGATTTAGCCACTGGCTAAAAGCGGAGCTCCCGGTTACATGTTTCCGTGAGAATAAAACATGGTTGTCATGGGTACATTGTTTGTCACTGTGGACTGGCTGTGTGGAAGACTATAACCTACCCAATGGAATGATTCTAACAAAGCACAAACATACCATAAAGAGAAAAGCTTTTATTTGTCAATATATTCATAAAAGATTCAAGAAAATACCCATCATGGAATGAGCAGAGAAATTCAGAAAAGTTGGTTGTCAATTTTGGTATTTGTATTTATCCTGCTTTGTATGTATTGGAAATTCCAATAGTAAGGGAAGGAATGGTAAGGGAAGGGCCATCCCAATTCGTGAGCTTTTCAGGGGAGGGACCATTTCCATTACATTAATGGTCCTTTTAAGAGCTACCACTTATGAGTTACGGAATTGTTCTCGGAGGGCTTGGAACATAACATTACACAAAGGTGAGTGAAGAGTTGTACCTTTCCTAGTCGATCCCATGCACATTACATGGATGTTTCCCTAAAAGACGCATGAGAGGGCATTTTTTTAATTGTGTGGTCCCAGAAAATATCCATACCCCTCCCTCTCGAAAGGTTGGTAAAAATACAGTACTTGTATGGAAAAGATCAGGTAAATTGATCCCCATCCCTCCAGAATTTCCATGGGGAGGGGTATGGATATATTGTGGAACCACACTTTGCTGAAATTCCCAAAGAAAAAAAACTACCTACCCTATGTTCAAAACCCATCATGTATGATGTATGGTTAATTTAGTTAACACAATGATGTAACAAAAGATTTTAACAAGCTGGAGATTTATATGGCGCAAATGAGGAGTCTTCAGTTCATGGAAATCTAGAGCAAGTAATCTATTGTTTTAATGTTCACAAACCAGATGATATAACAATCATGGATACATTTTCTTTTCAAAAACACAAGACAGAGTCATGAGCAGGCTATACTAATTTTTATGTATAATATCATCTTAGTACCTCAGCTATAATTGAATTGCAGCAGCATTGCATTCTCACTAGATGGCATAGGCTAATTGTAGACAAAGTTGGTTGATGCATTTACATCCCCTTAAATAAAGCACTGCAAATGCATTAAACTGATTCTTGACAAGTATTTAGAAATCATAATACATAGACATAGATAGTCATTATTGTGACAGTACACCATGGGATGCATGTGCCATTATTACAATAAAGTATTAAAAAAGTGTAATAAATGTAAACTTGGAAAAGAAAGAGGAGACAAGGCGATGCCATTACATATTGTATTCTAATTCATGGATGGCAGGGGGGAGGAGGGGTAGCCCTTGCCCTTCCACTGTTTTCTGTAAAGTTTTCCCTCTTATCTCTCATTGCCATACATAGTCTCTTATGAACTTCAAAGTCTGTTCTGCAGTCCATGTATACTATTTATATAATTTTTGGCCTGTCCAAGAGCCATTTCTGGCTGCTGCTTTGTCGCTGAAATTGAAAGAGAAAAGCAATAAGTATGATGAAGCTTAAAGACAAATCTTCTATTTTACAGTCTTAAATAATACCATGCATGGCTAATTGGATACTATACATGTACATTTTAGTGATGAATTCATGAAATCAAGAATGAATGAAATGATTTCTAATTGTTTAGTCTATGATTGACTAATTCCATCTCGTTCAGTTTCGAGAGTGGTTTTCCTAGACCCATGAAGACATATGATATTCAAAGTGTATTTGTCAAGACAGCACATTAGAGAACAAAGAAATTAGAGTGCATTAGTGCTAAGTATGCTATTTCACGGATTTATCAAAACCAGTTTACTGTATTTGGCACATCAGATATTAATATTAAGGAATGTTAAAGAGTGGAGGCCAAGAGGTGTCCATGGAGAAGAAGAACCGGGATGCTTGACATGGTAAAGGATGCAAATTGCATCACCACCGAAGAGACAGGAAATTCCAGAGGGGTGGGGGCAGGTCAATTACCTGATTTCTTCCATACAAGTACTGTATTTCCTTTGGAAATATCAGATGGGTAGGGAGATCACTTTTTCAACACCTGCTCTGTGTGTGTGTGTGGAGGGGAGGGGGGGGGGGGGGGGGGTATTTTCTGGAAGCACACATTGAAAAAAGATTTGAAGCATTTCAATCTGTCTTTCAAGGGTAAAACAGTACTTGATGATTTGGTTGTTTTACATTTTTCCAAAGGTTATTTGTTGACATCTTTTTGCCAAAAAATATTTACATGACCAGAACCTAAATTCTAGATGCAATCACAAAAATCTTGGCAGTAATGTATGCTCAGTATAGATGAGTTATATAATAATAAATAATAATTTATTGATTTATAGTGTGCTTTTTAACATATAATGATCAAAAGCGCATTACACGGTATCTAACTATTAATATAATCTAACTCACATATTATGTACAATTTAAAATATATATACAATAAAATATAGGGATATGGTAGATACAAAGATAATGAATAATATAAAATACATAATTATTAAAAAGTTATATTTAATATATTGACAATTCTAATAGCTCAAAATTGTTTTCTTTAAGATGTTCTAGGGCTTAATTTTAAGCAGGAGCTGAAAAACTCTACTTAGAATTATACTTATGAGTTTGATAGGAATACAAGAAAATATTTGAGAGGTAATCTGGATTCCTCCATTTTGGGTTTTGTACATCATCAATGCTAGCTGTTTGTCCCTCCTAGTCTCAAGATTGTCCCACTCCAGCTCATTAAGTAAATCTCTCGACCATTTATCATAATTTGAGAAGGTCAAAACCCTGGCTGCCCTGTTTTGGAGTATCTGGAGGGTGTTTGCCATCCCTTTGCCACATGTCCCCCATACAGCACTACAGTAATGAAAATATGGCTGTATGAGGGAGTTAAAGTCCTGAATGGATGCAAATACAATGTTGTTGTTTCTGTATTCACTAAATTAACATGCTACCTATGCCAAAATGAATTTTTTTTTTTATCCCAGTTGGAAATTCACACATTCCCACTTGGATCTCAGATTTAAGCTTCGATCCAACCTGAGTTTTCATTTAGGTCAGATATAAACACCTTGGATATCTTAAATAGTCCAGTCTGGTATTATCTTCCCTTCAGGGTCATACTACCTCCCAAACAGTTGGGATAACACAGGGGAGGAAGAGCACCCTAAAAAGTGGGGGTGCCGAACAGGCAAAAAATGAAGTGTGGATGTAATTTCTATTTTCCATTTTTCACCTCACATATATTTTGATGAAAATATGTCACAATGTAATCTTAACCCCTACTGAGCCTAATGTCACAACAGAAACAAAAACAACAAACAAAAAGGTTCTTCTGTTCCTTTTCTTTTTTATGTGTAAATACAAAAAAATATAGTTTCAAAAGCTAGCCCGCACTGCCCCCGGGTCCACAGCTATTTAGGATTACAGTTTAGTGTTTATATTACCTGGGTACTAGTTTTATGTTACAGATGTACTACTGTACCAGTGTTATTATGATGCACAAAAAATAAGTGTTCAATAATAAAACTCAATTAGGGAAACCTTTGTTTTTTGGGCATAGAAACATTAATATGGAACAGAATAAAGTGTTTTGCCAAAAGCAAGGTGAATACAGTGGTGACCCACCCCTTTATTGCAGGAAGGAAGTTCAGAGAAAAGGGATTAGTTCATCAATAAGTACACTGCCACTGCCACTACATTACCGTAGTTTTGTAATTAAGTTTTTGTTTTCTTGAGTTATAGATCAATTTCAGTTTTCTATTTCTTAGACATGTCAACTTGTGAAATGCAGAGAAGAGAGGCCTGTGGTAGCAGAAAACAAAAACAAATGACATAATTTTCCCATCCTTACCGTGTTTTTCTAGAAGGGGAAATCCAGAATGTCGAATTTTAGGCGAGGAAAACCGCATAAACCGCAGTTGTGAGAGGAAGTTGGCAGGTGTCAAAAATACTAGCTTGCCTTGAAGTCTTGTTTTTCTCTTCTAGTTTTCATTTTTGTGACATTCCTTCGCTTTCCAAAACATGTCACGACTCGGTCGTTCGGTCTTGGACTATTAATTAAATAAAGGTTTCTGTTCTGTTCTAAGTTAAGTCAAATCCTAAGTTACTCCTTTCCGATCCTGCCGATTCGCGAGTCGTCTCGGATTCAAACTATATCAAAATGCAATGTTCGATATACACAATGAACAGCGACGTTTACCTTTATTCCTGTGTGTAGAAACAACTTTAGTGTATCCTGCCTGAACTCCCATCTCCCTAAAAAGAAATTACAAAGTGAGTTTAAACAACTCGCAATGGCCGCCATTAAACTTAAGATTTAGACTCGTCTCCCCTCACACTTTTATTTCTCCTACTTATCAAACCGTATCGACTAACACTTAACTACCGTTATGTGGAAATCAAAACAAGTTTTATTCAATTAACCAAGTAAGTAATCTAGCAAAGCAGTATTTGGGTAGTTCATTACTTTCATGTGGTCCAGGCTAGCTTCGCTCTAGAACAACAAATACGGCGACAGTCGACAACAATAAAGTGAATAAAAACCCACCTTTTACGGTTCCTCCATGTAATTTTAGTCCCCAAAAAGCCACTGTTCTATTATAAACGCCTCGTGTCCGCTAGACCACGACTGTAGTGCTTCATGTTTGTCACCCGTTTGTCATAAGTTGGCTGCTCGCCGAATCTCGCCTCTCGGCTTTTTCTTGTTGTCAACGAGAAGAACTCTTTTGACTTCTACATACACTTGTTGCTCCGAAATTTGCGTAGTACGATTCTGTTGGTTCTCACAGCCGCTCCCAAGTGTAGTTTCGTCTTCTGCATTGGCCACGAATCGAAGTAACTCAATATTATAAATCTTTCTCGGTTTCTTTCTTGGTTTCCTGTAGTGTGATGTCAGTATCGAGCGAGCAGCGCCCCCCTGACTACCTACCCTCCCCCTGTCGCGTCGCTCGGCTCCATGTTGTGACGTCACCGGCGAGTGATCGACCACCCACCCCTCCCCAGTCATTCGGGTGTCACTCACTTGGCGGCGCCATGTTGTGACGTCATGCCAATCTGTGACGTCAGTCCTCACGACACGCACGGGAAAATGGCGGGAAATCTCGACGTCGAAAATTCACTCGCATCCCTTTGCGACCTGTGATGCTTTGGGTACCCTGTGGGAATTCATACATGCGCTATTATTTGCGACCGTTTGGACGCTTTTTCCTTAGGTATGGTGCTCCGCTCTGCGGCCTTCGGCCGCAAAGGAGCTCCGCTATAATTTTTGTCAAAGTAGCCAACTTTTTCGATCGCCGAACGGGCGCCGAACGATATGTTCTCTTCACAAAAGCTACAAAAAGTAAAGAACTCCAGAAAAAACTGAAATGCAATAGATACAACAATGATAGAAGATCTATATTTGATGCTAGTTTGGCCATAATTTTTGGTACTTCGGCGGAATTTCGGGCAGTTTCCAGTGGCGACATTTTACAAATCCCGCGCTATAGTTTGCACTTCGACAACAAGTCACGGCAAAACGCTCCAACAAAACTATGTTTTTCAATTCTTTTGACAATGAAAATGAAAGTTTTTTTCTACATTGAACCAAAATAATGAAATAAACTTTAGGAAATGAAGTTACTTTAGAAAAATCATTCCTCCAGAATTAACATATGTTGGAAATAAAACCATCTTGTTGTTTGATTTTGAGAAAAGACTGCCGCCGAAGTCACGCAATCTTCGCTAGCAACGAAACGTAACTTAGCAACCAAACTTCCGAACACCCTTAAACAACTTAACCCAAGTTTGGTTGTCTGAGAGACATCTCTTCCCAAGATCTATACCTTTTCTCGTTTGATGACGTCATTGATGACGTCATACCACGTGACTAGACTGTTGAACCCCCCTTGCCACTTAGACAACTCCATCCAAGTTTGGTTGTCTGAGGTTCAACCCTTCCAAATATATATACCATTTCTCGTTTGATGACGTCATCGATGACGTCATACCACGTGACTACGCCATCGCAACCCCATTGTCACTTAGACAACTTTACCCAAGTTTGGTTGTCTGAGGTTCATCCCTTCCAAAGATATAGACCTTTTCTCGAAGTTCAAGAAAAGAATTATCTCTCTGTGATTCACGTTGAAAGACTAGAGAGACTACATAAGTTAATTGAGAAGGAGTTTTGTTGCGTTTTTGTTTGCGTAGGTCATTTAGAAAGTAAAAATATCCGAACCACTTGCAGTCGAAAGCATTATCCCGAGATTGAGGAGCCCGATCTCGGAATAATGTGGCAATATTCCGGGATAGCGAACCAATCAAAACGCGCGTTCTATGGAGGTTCCCGTGTAGTATATACTAATTATCATATAGTTTTAAAAAGTATTTTATATACACTTTGAAGATATTATATTATTATGTAAACACCAATGAAATACCAGGTGATCTCCCGCGCGAAAACTTGATATCTTCACACGTGAAAATATCATGTTATTTTCACATGTGAAAATATCACACTTGCCTTTGCTGAATGCTCGATTTTTAAGCTTAACTCAAATAAAATTTGAATTTGGTATTTCATTGATGTTTATATAAAAAACAGAACATTACATGACCGCTTGGAGATACGAATTTAATATCTTCTCGTGTTAAAATTTATCTCACACTTTCGCTGCGCTCACTCGTGAGATAAATTTTCAACACTCGAAAATAAAATTCGTATCTCCGCGCGGCCATGTAATATCCTCTATTTTATCTTCACTCTTCGCAGTGAAGATAACACACATAGCTTTCTAGTTTTCAGATTTTCGTAAAGTAACGTCGACTTGGTATTTCACTGATGTTTATATAATAAACAGAACATTACATGACCGCTTGAGATACGAATTTTACCCCCGAAGAAAGATAAAATTCGTATCTCAGCGTGGCCATGTAATGAATTCTATTTGTATGATATTTCCAAATTAATATTATATGATTGGAATATTTAAGTATTCAGCCTTTTGGACTGCAATTCTTAATGAGTAATAAACTATCTATTTGAGTGTAATACTCACGTGCTGATTGCTGTAGGCTGATTGGTTGATTCGAAACTCATTAATAGTCATCAGTTCTGTAACTGATATTCATGAGTTCTGTAACTAACATTTAATAAACATAATTTCTGTAACTAAACTGATACAGACACTCATTTGTTAGTTACAAAATTCATGAACATTAGGTTACAAAACTCATCTATACTATTAAAATCGCATTGTCAGTGTTCGGGTCACCCCCCGCCAATCAGAGAGCGGCATTTTAGCGCGTTTCTACGGGCAGGCGAATGTAAAAAATAGGACCATCTTATATATAATACGTGATGTGGGCGGGGTCAAGGTCAAACTGTTAACCCAGCAGCCTGGAAAAACGGCTGCACCACGGAACTTCTAAACCACGCCATTTTCTTGCATACTTGGGAACTGTGTTATAGGACATTTTATTCGAAAACGATGAAGTGGACGGAATTTCCCTGATCTAATTCAAGCGTTTTCGTAAGCGAGAAGATCGAGTTCGCAAAGGCGCCATTTTAAGTCTTTCCACAGAAACCAAAAATAAACAATTTCTCGCAGCCGAAAGCAACAAATATTTCCAAACCTACGCGATTCTCTCACAAATAACATAGTAATGTTCAGGCAAAAGTCGTTTTTCCAAAAAGTTTAGAGTGAACAATATATCCCATTCAAAGGTTTTGGCGCGTTGCACGAAGCCCCGGCGCGCCATTTATAAATAAACAAACACTCAGTTCACAAACAACAGTCCTTTGACAGCCTATTTATTTCGAAATCTATACTAATATAGATTTAGCCACTGGCTAAAAGCGGAGCTCCTGGTTATAAAATTTTCTGTGTGAATGAAAGGGATTCCCATGTGTACATGGTTTACATGGTTGCTTTAGAGTCTTCCCCTTCACGAGATATTAATTTTTCAAGCATAGATGACGTCATCGATGACGTCATATCACGTGACCACTTCATTTCGCTCATCTAGTGACCTACACTACACTACCAAAGTTTGGTTGTTTAAGAGTCTTCCTTTCATGAGATATTCATTTTTCAAGCGTAGATGACGTCATCGATGACGTCACATCACGTGACCACTTCATTTCGCTCATCTGGTGACCTGGATTACATTACCCAAGTTTGTTGGTTTACAGTCTTCCTTTCATGAGATATTCATTTTTCAAGCGTAGATGACGTCATCGATGACGTCATATCACGTGACCACTCATTTCGCTCATCTGGTGGCCTAGACTACACTACCCAAGTTTGGTTGTTTTGGAGTCTTCCCTTCACGAGATATTGATTTTTCAAGCATAGATGACGTCATCGATGACGTCACATCACGTGTCCGTGTTACAGCACCCCCTTTGTGGCATAGACAAAATATCCCAATTATGGTTGTCTTAGCATGTTCCCTTGAGGAGATTTAATTTTTCTTTGCATACCACAGGGTTCCCATGTGTACACGGACGGACGACGGACGGACGGACGGCGTACGCTATAGGTTTAATACCAGAAAAATAAAGAAAAAATCATATCTCCCGAAGGGTAGCTTCTATAGAAGCCAAACTTGGACAAAGTTTTAAAGACCATAAGATGACTCTACACCAAAGTCACGTGCCCTTACGTCATCAATGACGTCATCAAAATGATCCATAATGCCCGTGACGTTCAAAAATGAACTCGATAGTATAATATATAGATTTAGCCACTGGCTAAAAGCGGAGCTCCTGGTTATAAAATTTTCTGTGTGAATGAAAGGGATTCCCATGTGTACATGGTTGCTTTAGAGTCTTCCCTTCACGAGATATAATTTTCAAGCATAGATGACGTCATATCACGAGACGACCTCATTTCGCTCAACTGGTGACCTAGACTACACTACCAAAGTTTGGTTGTTATAGAGTCTTCCCTTCTCGAGCTATTGATTTTTCAAGCATATATGACGTCATCGGCGACGTCACATCACGTGAGCACTTTATTTCGCTCATCTGGTGACCTGGACTAAATTACCCAAGTTTGGTTGTTTTAGAGTCTTCCTTTCATGAGATATTCATTTTTCAAGCATAGATGACGTCATCGATGACGTCATATCACGTGACCACCTCATTTCGTTCATCTGGTGGCCTAGACTACACTACCCACGTTTGGTTGTTTTAGAGTCTTCCCTCCATGAGATATTAATTTTTTAAGCATAGGTGACGTCATCGATGACGTATCGATGACGTCATATCACGTGACCACTTCATTTTGCTCAACTGGTGACCTAGACTACATTACCAAAGTTTGGTTATTTTGAGTCTTCCCTTCACGAGATATTAAGTTTTCAAGCACAGATGACGTCATCGATGACGTCACATCACGTGACCGTGTCACAGCACCCCCCTTGTGGCATAGACAAAATATCCCAAGTATGGTTGTCTTAGCATGTTCCCTTGAGGAGATATAATTTTTTCTTTGCATACCACAGGGTTCCCATGTGTACACGGACGACGGACGGACGGACGGCGTACGCTATAGGTTTAATACCAGAAAAATAAAGAAAAAATCATATCTCCCGAAGGGTAGCTTCTATAGAATCCAACTTGGACAAACTTTCAAAGACCATAAGGGGAACTCTACACCAAAATCACGTGCCCTTACGTCATCAATGACGTCATCAAAATGATCCATAATGCCCGTGACGTTTAAAAATCAACTCGATAGTATAATATATAGATTTAGCCACTGGCTAAAAGCGGAGCTCCTGGTTATAAAATTTTCTGTGTGAATGAAAGGGATTCCCATGTGTACATGGTTTACATGGTTACTTTAGAGTCTTCCCTTCACGAGATATTAATTTTCAAGCATAAATGAAATCATCGATGACGTCATATTACGTGACCACTTCATTTCGCTCATCTAATGACCTAGACTACACTACCAAGTTTGGTTGTTTTAGAGTATTCCCTTCACGAGATATTAATTTTTCAAGCATAGATGACGTCATCGATGACGTCACATCACGTGACCACTTCATTTCGCTCATCTGGTGACCTGGATTACATTACCCAAGTTTGGTTGGTTTAGAGTCTTCCTTTCATGAGATATTAATTTTAAAGGGTAGATGACGTCATCGATGACGTCATATCACGTGACCACATCATTTCGCTCATCTGGTGACCTGGATTACATTACCCAAGTTTGGTTGCTTTAGAGTCTTCCCTTCACGAGATATTGGTTTTTTAAGCATATATGACGTCATCGATGACGTCATATCACGTGACCACCTCATTTTGCTCATCTGGTGGCCTAGACTACACTACCCAAGTTTGGTTGTCTTAGAGTCTTCCCTTCACGAGATATTGATTTTTCAAGCATAGATGACGTCATCGATGACGTCACATCACGTGACCACTTCATTTCGCTCATCTGGTGAACTGGATTACATTACCCAAGTTTGGCTGGTTTAGAGTCTTCCTTTCATGAGATATTGATTTTTCAAGAGTAGATGACGTCATCGATGACGTCATATCACGTGACCACTTAATTTCGCTCATCTGTTGACCTGGATTACATTACTCAAGTTTGGTTGTTTTAGAGTCTTCCCTTCACGAGATATTGATTTTTCAAGCATAGATGACGTCATCGATGACGTCATATCACGTGACCACTTCATTTCGCTCATCTGGTGACCTGGATTACATTGCCCAAGTTTGGTTGCTTTAGAGTCTTCCCTTCACGAGATATTGATTTTTCAAGCATAAATGACGTCATCGATGACGTCATATCACGTGACCACCTTATTTTGCTTTATCTGGTGGCCTAGACTACACTACCTAAGTTTTGTGTCTTAGAGTCTTCCCTTCTCGAGATATTGATTTTTCAAACATAGATGACGTCATCGATGACGTCACATCACGTGACCACTTCATTTCGCTCATCTCGTGACCTGGGTCCAGTTGCTCGAAAGGTTCAGAACTAAACCTGGTTTAAATTTAATCTACCTTTGAACAACCCGCACCTGGATCGATTACATTACCCAAGTTTGGTTGGTTTAGAGTCTTCACGAGATAGTGATTTTTCAAGCATAGATGACGTCATCGATGACGTCACATCACGTGTCCGTGTTACAGCACCCCCCTTGTGGCATAGACAAAATATTCCAAGTTTGGTTGTCTTAGCATGTTCCCTTGAGGAGATATAATTTTTTCTTTGCATACCACAGGGTTCCCATGTGTACACGGACGGACGGACGGACGGACGACGGACGGACGGACGGACGGACGGACGGCGTACGCTATAGGTTTAATACCAGAAAAATAAAGAAAAAATCATATCTCCCGAAGGGAAGCTTCTATAGAAGCCAAACTTGGACAAAGTTTCAAAGACCATAAGAGGAACTCTACACCAAAGTCACGTGCCCTTACGTCATCAATGACGTCATCAAAATGATCCATAATGCCCGTGACGTTCAAAAATCAACTCGATAGTATACTATACGTTTTTCCCTTAGGTATGGTGCTCCGCTTGCGCGGGCCTTCGGCCCGCGCAGGAGCTCCGCTACTATACGTTTTTCCCTTAGGTATGGTGCTCCGCTTGCGCGGGCCTTCGGCCCGCGCAGGAGCTCCGCTAAAAACAGAGAAGTTCGAGCCGAAAAAACGAAGCTCTCAAACCCGACCGGAAGGAGGAAATGTATGAAATCTTTGAAATCTATACTAAAAACGGAGGTGTTCGAGCCGAAAAAACGAAGTTCACAAACCCGAGCGGAAGAAAATCTCTCCAGTGTGCATGTTTTTGTTGGAAAAGGTTTGACTTGAGCTAAGGTCTAATTCAAGCGATTTTCCCAAGTTTAACTGATAAGCTTAGATTGTTTAAGCTAAGTTTTTAAATCACACACACTTGAATTCGAATTGACCGATTTGTACAAGTCTTTAAGAAAGTCCAACATGATGAGCAGTGCAAAGCAACTTTCCATTGAAAACAGCAAGAATCTAAAAAGTTTTACTTTACCTTTCTGGCGCTTCCTAAACCTCCTATTCACTCGACGAGGGACTTCTCTTGATGTTATTTACATCTAAAACCAATAGTTGTTGAAGTTCGAGTGGTACAGCTCAGCCTTTTTCTTTCTTGACCGAAAATACGACCATATCGATCGACACACGCGCGATCTTTTCGCGCAAAAACCACAAGTGAAACCAATGCCTCAACACCTTTGTTAGGAAATATTTAGGGGGTTATTTGGAGGGTCTCGAAGAACTTTTGTTTGTAGAATTTCTCAGTTTCTACGTCGCTTTGTTATCTGAGATTCCACGCTACACACCCTCAAATCTCCACATTTTTATTTCGATGGGTTGACGTCCCTGCAATAGTGAATTTGTTTGTGCTGTTATGTAGCTCATATCACCTGATTTGACATGGTGACATATGTAAGACGCATGAGGACGATTCGAACATTGTTGACTTTCTCATTTCTCCGCTAGATTTTGTGTTCTTCTAGATTTTGTAGTTTTCTTTCCCCACTCGAGTTCCCCATTCGCCTTTGCCATTGAAAAGAAATCAAAACTGTAGTGTTGTTTGCATTTAGCCACTATGCTAGATTCTATTTGTAAACTCTGTCGATTTGATTTTTGATTAGGTTCAATGTTTATAGTTATTCAATGTGGCATTTTTGGGGCTTTGTTCAAGCACACGACAACTGATTCGCGCGCGTGCATAATTTTCGCGCCAAAACCGAGGAGACACCACAGGCCATGCATAGCCAAGGCCAAACAACGGCGAAATGCACGTGACGCTTTGTTTGGCCAAAAAAAACAATACTACTTTATTTCGGCATGGGGGAGGTGTTTGCTAGCCATTGACCAACACCATCAACAACCCGTAAATTTAAATGCATATATAGCCTTTTCAAGAAACGTTGTCGGTGCCCAAGAGAGAAGAGAAAAGACTGAAGAGTAGACCGAAAGTGATCATGGGACTGCGAGGTGATTTGTTTAGATCAATAAGTGCAAACGGTGAATATATTTTTTTTTCAAATATCACAGACGTAATAGAATAGATTTCAGAAAATTTATTTCCCTGATTTTTAGTTTTGATAAGCAGATTTTGATTTTCCCCGCTACCAAGAAATGTGTTTGGCGTGATCTAATTATAGTCTCCAACCCAAATTCATGTTGGTACGTGCTAAGAGAGCCTTCATTACCTCTGACGCGTGCTTAGAGAGCCTTTACCTCAGAGAATTCATAGAGATTACTTCATGGTTGGTGAGCGCGTACGATGTTTATTCATGAGTTGCAAAAAAATTGGCTCTATTTGATATCTAGAGGTAAAAATATGAGCCGGTCACAGGACACATCTTTGTCTTGTCAGTCATTTTGATCCGTCACTTTTTAAAGCGAGCTTACATCTCAATCCACCAACTGATAAGAAATTAGGTACGACCAAGCACAAATCGAAGTACTGAGATATTACAAAATAAAGTCGAGAACAGATTGAGATTCCGACTTTTTACACGAACCCGACACTAACAAACCACAGAACAACCACAACAATTCACAACAAAGCATCTAAAATGTTCTGTTATTGGCTGAACGTGTACAATAAATAAATAAATAAATAAATAATATAGCGACCGACTCCCCAGAACTTGCAGCTCGTAAGCTGAATTACGCTGGAGTCTCAACGGTCATAAGCACAGACACTGAGGGTGGTAACTGCAAGAGGGTTTATTACGTCCCCAGTGGTTCTTTAATGTCCCCCCTGAAACTGGGAAGGGTAGGAAGACGAGACGGGACCTAAGTTTATTGTCTCATCCGAAAGACGTGAAACACAGTAGAACAACGTTCAACTTGCTTCTTATGCTTCTTATGTCAAAAATTTCAAAGTTAAGCACCTAAACAGAAAGTCTTTTACAGCGATTTCTTAAATTGAATTTCTTAAATAGAAAGTTTCTAAATTGCTAAATGGCTGACAAGAATGACAATGATATCAATGAATAGCAGGTTTCTCACAGAAATATCGCCCATTTGCACAATCAAGAGGTAACCTACAATTCTAGTCAGAGTCTGATTCAATAGTTTTCAGTCTTTTGTACCTTTTCGGGGGAGATTCATGGAAAGGCAACTTTGGCGATTGGTTGAGGCTGTTTATGGAAATGCTGAATTGACCTCCGTGGATAATTGCACCGCTAAAAAGCGACATCGCTTGTTGACTGTTTTGATATTCGGCTGTCGCGGAACTTGGTGAATGAGCTTCACTCGAGCAACCAGCATGTTGAAATGGATTCCGTTTTTCTAAGCTCCCTGTCGTCAGTCCGCTTAAAGTACGGGACATTTTAGCCTGTTGTTGGTCAGAAACTACTGAGTAGTTCGTCACACTTTGGATATTTTTATGACCTGAAAGCTGCTAATTTCTGTGGCTGGGATGTCGTGGTTTGTCAAAGTTTGAATCATGGTCTTGCGACCGCTGTGGTTCTTAATATTAGACCCTAGTCCAGCTTTATCCGCCATTGTTTTCATTATGGAATTTAATTTGTTAACCCAAACAGCTGACTTCTTAAACCAAGGTTTACAAGAATCTTGTGTTGTTTTTTTTTGCAGCTATTTACGGCAAGATAAAATGGCGCGTTGTCATCGTTCATTTCTGACGGCCTTTTCTCAGCGTATAATTTATACATCGCAACGGGATCTCTGTCACTTCCTGGAACTGCAAACATTTCGGCTTAATTTGTCTGATATCCCTGGGATTTTCTCCAGTTCGTGTCTTAGTTTGTCTCTCATTATTTTCCAAGACCTCTTCGCCAGTTGCAGTCTGCCTTAGTTGAACATCACCCCAACACATATCGCGATGCTCTTTGCAACCTCTAAGTCCAAAATGGACTGTGTTATTGAACCAAATTGTGTTGAGAAGGGCATCAGGAGATGATTTTCCTAGCAGTTCTTTTTCATACAGCAGTTGTATTTCTTCTTCTGTGAGCGGGGCTGAAGCATTTGGTTTGCCACCTTTGCCCTTCTTCTTGAGATCTTTTTGTTTTGATCTCAAGGCCGCTCTTGCTTTGTCAAATTCCGGGTCTTTGATAATACTTTAGCCATAATTCTTCTTTCTCAAAAACCGCTGAAAACTTGCAACCATGGCTCGTAGTGAAGTAGGCTCATAATCCTCGTTGCTTTCTTTTTTTCTCACTGTAATAATAAATTCGCTGATGAATATATTGAGCTCGTTCGGGGGAATTTCTTCGACACACCTTGACTCTCCTTTCAGCGTCAAAAATTCCTTCAGCAAAGCGACATTCTGTTGAGTCTTTTTCTTGGTATTTTCGTTTTCTTGTTCTTCTATAAAATCCTCTACCGAAGAGATATCTGCAAACCTTGAATCGCTTGAAGAGACAGAAGAAGTCGCCATGGTGCATTCAGCGTGCAAAAGGGCGGCAAAAGTGAATACGAATTCTGTCACTAGTGAATCGTTTCGAAAGCCCCGAAAAAAGACGAAGCGATATCATTCGCCAACGAAGGTCTTCGCTGAAACTGTATTTTGTGTACAGCAATAAAGCAATTTGCACGCGGTTTCAGACGTCTTATTTCCCAGCGTAATTGCTCGGAGCGAGTGGAGAGCAAGTCTAATCTTGCTGCTTTGCACGTTTCTTTGCACGTTGGTATGCATTTTTGCAACAGAATCTCTTTCCGTGAAAATTCGGCGTGGGTTACCTGCGGGTTACCTGTGGCACGCGCTGCGCACGACGTTCATATTTTCGGGAGGCGATTTCGATTTTGGGCGATGCACCCTTATAGATTCCTTCGTAGGCATTTGCAATGCGAAGACGGCTACTAATTGCTTCCGGCTTCCAAAGTCCTTTGCATACTCAAACAGTTTACGAAACGTGGGGTTTTGATCTATCGATCTATGTGGATGTTTTTCAGTAGTTTGTTGGGATGAATTCGCTCGGAAATTCGCTTAGTTTCACGATTTGGGAAGGAGTTTGGAACAGAACTAGAAGTCCAACAGTTTACGAAGCGTGAGGTTTTAATCTATCGTCTATGTGGCGAGCTTGGAACGGAACTACAACTCGAATGCGCTTCTAGCGATTGGCATGCTCAAGTCTGTTATGAAGCTATCATGTGGCTGATATTTATTGGAACTGAATCAAAATGGGAAAATGGCTACACAGCTAGAATATTCAACCAACACCAGAATCCAAGGTTCTGCAATGACAAATCCTGCTTTAGAATTTATATTCTAACCTGGGACCTAATTCCTGAAACACATATTAAGTTTAGGTTTAGTTGGATATTAATTAAGTAACTACCGAGAAGCTCACAAGTTTAGAAATCAAATCACTGTGCTTGGCTCAAACAGCTCTAGAAACATTTCTGCAACAGCTACCGGGCATGGCAGCCTTCAGGTCAGATACAACAGAACTATATATTATAACACTGATCAGTCATATTCTAAATTATGTATACAATTTATGCACCTATCAATGTTAAGCCCCAGGGAAAATATTTCACACAACAACTCTCCTTTATTGTAATAATTGTGTGGTTCCAAAAAATATCCATATGTTGAAAAGTGACCCCTCTACCCCTCTGGAATTTCCAAAGAAAAATACAGTATTTGTATGGAAAAGATCAGGTAAATTGACCCCCCACCCCTCCAGAATTTCCAATCCCTTCCGTAGGGGGAGTATGGATAATTTCTGGAACCACACATTGCACATTTACTTTTCCTGGACCCTGTTGTATTAAAATACACAGGGTTTAATAAAACGCTGGTGTCAAATTGAACAGCACTAGTACTTGTCAATGATAACACTACTAATAATAATGACATTTATATCAAACAACGATTAAATTTACAGCGGGTGTTGATAGAAAAGAGCCTATTAACAATATTTACAGTATGTACACTTTTTACACAATTTGAAAATCACTACAACAACTCGAGGATTAAATCTACATATTCCTTACCTCTATCACTTATTAAACACTTTCATTGAGAACTACTCCTATAATAATACGTCATTTTTGTGTGGTTCCAAAAAAATATCCATTCCCCCTCCACGGAAGGGTATTGAAAAGTGACCCCTCCACCCCTCTTGAATTTCCAAAGAAAAATACATTTTATTATGGAAAAGATCAGGTAAATTGACCCTCCCCACCCCTCAGGAATTTCTAATCCCTTCCGTAGGGGGGTATGGATAATTTCTGGAACCACACATTCATCTTTACATTCAAAATTAAAACTTTACAAAAAGGAAGCAGAAGCTTTTACAAATAATGGCAATATACACATCATTAATCAGGTTGGATGAATTTTCTTGATAATACATCTGGATTTATGCATTCACTATACATGCATGCATACCTTTTCATCTGAATGCCATCTTGAACATACATGCATACCTTTTCATCTGAATGCCATCTTGAACATGCAGAGAATTTCTTTAGTGCCCAATTATCTCTATCTGGATTGAGCATACGTCCCCACCCTAGGGTGAGCCTTGAAGGTCAAATCCACACCATGGGGCAAGAAGGCCTGTCAAGCCCCCATGGGCTTAACATTGATAGGTGCATTAATAGTGTATTTTAAATTTTAAACACTAGGAAACAAATCCCGTTCTAGATAGAGTAGCTTCCTGCCTCCGAGCACTTCACTATCTCAATAGATACTACTAGTTACTTATATTGTTTAGTGCCGCGGGATACGCGCTGAAATGTAAGGGGATAGAATATATACAAGCAATGTTGTGTCTGAAATTATATTTCTGTAACTAGGACGAGAAAACTGAGTTAAATTAAACTGTGAAGACACTAAACGAGTTTTCAAAAGTTTTTCGTTCTACCCGGCTGCTATAGTTTTATTTATCGTAATTCTTTCTTTACCCAGAGCGCCTTTCGGTCTTCTCTTTGGTCTTTTCTCTTTACTCTTGGGCACCGACAATGTTTCTTGAAAAGGCTATATAAAATAACTGTTTGCAAGAGAAAATGACGTCTGACAGAGTGACGGGTCATTTTCTGGTGACTATTATGCAGGGCTCGAAGACAAAACTCCGACGTAATTTTACGTTCAGAATCACAACTTTAGACACAATTCCAAAGACATTTAACCATAAATGCAATCGAATGTGAATTGATTACATCAGCCCCACACTAACCTGCGATTTATTCAATGGCGCTAACATGTTCTTATTTCTAGGATACACAGATGAATTCCTCTTCCATGATAAAGCCTGTAAATCAAGTTGCAGGAAAAAACACTAAATAAGAACTGGGCATATTCAAACATCATAATCAAATTCTTCGTTTATCGGATTCTTGCTGCCTCTCTGCAACTGCCACTCACGAAACACATTTACGGACCACTTTGCACTGTAGTTTGTATTAGATGGGACAGCACCTTCAAGTAGTTTTTGCTTTACTTTGAAATCTTTGGCTTACGAAATTGACTTATTTCGACTAGCTTTGAATGACTTGATAAAATAACAGAGGAGTATTTTGCACATGCCATGCGCAACAACCGCTGCCGTCCATGTTAACATTGCAGACTCAACTCAGGGAAAAGCACTGTTAAGTATCGCGAATTTGTAATCAAATAGCGCGCTATTTCTATTTCTCGTTTGTTTTGCTTTTTTTATTCTGAAAGCGGGAAGGATAAAATAAAAGGTTTATTCAGCTGCCTGTTTAGTGCAAATAAACTTGTTTGATTTGAGGATCTGTGGACCTTCATCTGCGACTGATTAAACTGATTCAGACTGAAATTTCAGACTGCAAGAACCGGAAAAAAGACGATGTTTAGCAATAGTAACGATTTCATTTTTTATCCTATCAGTTTTAATACCCTGATATTTCGGAGTCTTCCAGTGAGGTTAGATAATAGCTTTGGGTTGAGAAATATAAGTTGACCCGTTGTTCTGCACTATGGCGCAGAATAACGCGACATATTTTGGTCACGTGATACCGTGTGCCGCGCTTGATTTAAAATGCGAGTTCGATTGTCTTTTGTTTAATACAAAGGAACATGACCAAAACACGACATTGCCCGATACTTGAATTAGAACTTGAGCCTCTGAGTGGTCGCTGAAATAAAACGCACTACTGATTATTGTTAACCAAAGAACAATCTGTGTTATTCGCTGTTTTACCGAGATACTATGTGTCTTTTTCAAGTATTATTCTTAGCTTTTTAGTATCATCAATAATTTTATCATTTCCACTCACAAGTCACCAATTATAGCCATTTAAGAGCCAATGTCAGCAAATACCAGACCTAGGCTGGCCACAGTCGATATATCAACCTGCACTCATTTTGCTTCTGGTAGTAGATGTTAATGAACTTAACAACGTTCTTGGGTTCATTTTTCGAAATATGAACGAATTTCTGAATTATTTGAGAAATCCGATTTTGCCTCCCCGGGCTCTGGAAAACTGCCCCCGAAGACGCGAATTCGGTCGATCACAAAAAGTCGCTCGCGTTAATAAAAAGAGTTCAATTTATGCTATTTAAACACTTTATTCCGAGAAAATAGATACTTATCATCTTATATGCAGTGGTTTACTCATTCCAAATGTTGATTTTTGTATTCTTTTAAAACGAATTCAAAGAGCAATTTTCACCTACAACGGTAACGATGGATTTACCTCGTAATTGCAAATCAAATTTTCAGGTAATGGCTAATCTCCGATCAGCTTCAGCATAAGGCTGTGAATTGCCAACAAGTTGTCCTTGAAGCCCATATAATTTGCTCTCTGGGTTTTTCAGCAGCGCCTCGAAAATATTCGCTGGAAGTGATCGTGAAGTTTTATATTTGACGCCAAGTTTTTAGTGTGTTGACATTTCACCGGACGAGCAAAGAGCGATTTCTTAGAACAATTCAATTATTTTCCGTTTGGATAAGTATCAATCAATTAGGCAGATATCTCAAGCTTTCAAAATGTTTACTTTTTTGCCTGAGAATATCGGTTGCACTCTTGATACAGGGCGATCATGTGGAAGCAATTATTATAGGTGAACGTGAACACAAATTGATATACTTTTAATGTCTGTCCTGCTTACTAATTCATTGACTTTGACAAGAATACAGACATCAACTTACTTGTGAAAGGAACCGCTGCTTTTTGTTACCAGGGATTGTTCACAAGAGGATTTAGGTCAACACATTTGCGATCGAAGTTCTAGCCTTTTTGCCGGGAATGAACAGCATACACAGCGTGACAAGGTAAACGTGACACCTGTGTCGTAGTTATTTTTTTCGTAACTCACAGTAGCTTTATAAATTTTCCAGCACATAGTAATTATCCCTTGACTCTATCTTAGAATGTCTTCTAACCTTTAATAAACAGTTTCCATCGCCCAAACAATGACTACTAGGTTATTTACTTGTAATGAATAAAACAATGAATTTTGGACCAACACCAAATAAGGTTTCCAAACTATAGTAAATTCAAGCACGACTGCACGGTTGAACGATTCTGTCAATCAAGGTTTTACGTACGTGGGAACTTTATAATATTCGGAAAATGGTAAATCCTACATATAGCGAGGTGCGATTTTTCTAGACTATGTCGGAATATACCCCTCAAACCTGTTCTTTTTATGCTGTACTTGGCAGCAAATGTGGTTATGACAGCAAGGAAAAGGCGCGTTTGGCGAAAATTGTCCTCTTAGTGGAATGCGCAAGGGATATCCGTGCACACAAATCAGAGTTCTCATTCAGTGGCGTCGAAACTGAGGTAGAACTAATCCTTGCAAGGGCATCCATGTTTGCACCACCTCGAAATTTGGAAACGTGGACTATTTGTCCTGCCCATAGAGCTTCCCTTGGTTTAAGTTGGAGTCGCAGTTCTATAGCAAATGCGTCGTACCCGTTAGTTTGTCGCACCACAATGTAACTGTTTCGAAGCGTCCAAAGGCAGAGAGAGGACTGAGCAAAGCGGCGGCCCAAGACATCTTCAGAGAAACAGGCATTTCTCTAGCAGTTGGTTCAGGTACGCTAAGAGAAAAACACACAGAAAGAGTCTGGAAAAAGCGGAAGCCATAGCTTATTTCCCGCAACAGCAATTAGCAAAAATGACGACATAAAGCATCGTCTATGGCAGCGAAAAGACATTGAACAGAGAGCCACGGAGATCTCTTGCGTTTCGAAGCTCTTGCGTTTTACTAAGTTAAGGCTTCAATAATGTTATCGCCATAGGCATATGGAAATATCCCGCCACCGATCGATTTTTTAAAGCAAACGGTGTCCGATTAAAAGCCACTCTCAGTATTTTGGCCCCGCCCCCAGTACGACCTACCAACCCCACCAAAAAATATTACGAAAACGAAAAACGAGTTGAAAAAATTAAGATAAATGATTGTTTAATCACTAGGCGTGTGCTCTAAATGCCGAAAAAGTTTGGCCGGGCTTAGTAAGCAGAAAGCGGTGCTTGAAACTGCTGAGGTCCAAGAGGAGAAAGTCATTCGAGGAATAGAAGAAATGTCGCTGGTATGTATTAATACAAGTGTGTGATATTGCGAGGAGCGAAGGGTCTCATTTATTTCGTGGTACAATTCTTTATTTCAAGCGAAGACGTCATGTCTCATTTTTTAGGAGGACGACTTATCCACATATTTAGAAGGGGCCAAGAACACTTTATTACATTGTATATGGACAGGCGATACCCCACCCACGCCCTAGGTGTTCACCATTGATGTGCGTCTAACACAGGGAGAAACGCAGCTATGTCTCCTTATTCCTACCGCCCTTACTTTCCTTTGCCTAAATGCTATTCCTCAATTTTTTAAAATATTTTGATATTAAAATGAAAGAAGGATAATTATTGATAAATGCGCCTGTACACCTGCAATGATATTTTTTAACAGTTAATTAAAGGGTCGAATGAAACCGCGTATGTGTTGGCCCAAGGGCGGGCTGTATATTCTAGATGGAAACACCTCATCCCGACTTTATACACTCCAGAAATATGACCCAATCACTTTATGTCTGTTTTATTTGTAACGTAGGAACACACAATGGGCGAGTCTCTGCCAATTGCACACAGTACCCCGGCACCTTTTGCAAGTCGCCCTGACGACAGTATAAGTGAGACCCTAGCAAGAAGCCTTTACATTCCATCTGACAAGAGCATCCAAGAACTAACGGCTGGTGCACTAGTAACAGAAACACCGCTGGACAAGCTTAATACCTTCCTTAGAAGTAGAGACGTCAGCCCAGTCAGGTGGACACTCAAAACACCGTGGAGAGATGCTAGCGAGAGAACGCAGCGCCGCCACATTCGGAAGGCCAAACAGACAGTAGACGCTGTCTTAGACGAGGTTGCCCCTGCTCAATCAGATTACTTGTGGAAGGCTTTGATAGCATCAAAACCAATTTCAAGCGCAGAAGAAAGCGATGAAGAAAATGTGGATACAGTCTTAATGCAAGCTTTATGTGAATGTTATGCCAACGCCAGCACATGGGAAACTCGGCGGCAAATACTTTCTGTTATAGCAGATAAGTTCACCTTTCATACACTTAAAAAGTGGATCCCAGAATTGACAAAATGGCGTTTCACGAGTGCAAGAAAGCATGCTCTGACTCATGGAAGAGGAGTTCCTCTCCCTAAGGCGACCCAAACAAGAATGTACGTAACACCAAAGCAGGTCGATCACTTCCTTGAATTCATTACTAGCACCCACGTGATACAAGACTTGCCTTTTGGCGAGAAGACCATGAAGCTTTCAACAGGGGAAGTTCTGAAAGTACCTAATGTCATCAGAGTGATGATTCCTGAGTCGATCGTCAGACAGTACTTAGCGTATGCAAGTGAGAGTGACTTCAAGCCTCTAAGTCGAAGTACACTCTTACGTATCCTATCAGTCTGTTCCGCTTCAGAAAGGAAATGTCTTCAGGGATTGGACTACATAAGTGCGGCTGGGGCACAAGCTTTTGAAGAATTACATGAAGTAGTAGAGAAACTAGGAGAGGTGTTAGGTATGTCGTGGGCAGAAGAACAGAAACAACGATTGAAAGTATCTAAACGTTATATAAAAGGGGACTTTAAGGTAACTATCATATATTATTTGGACAGTATTTTGGGTGTGATACCTGTTTACAACGCACGGTATAATGGACCAGACTTTCGCCCTTTCGATGTGGGGTGTGGTAGGGGGAGATAAAAACGCTTTTTCTGTACAGATATGTCCTTTTGGCTAACAAAGTTCATTTTGTTTAGGTACATGTGGCAAGGGAATCCACTGTGGCTGACCACTGCATGCAATACGCCCTGAGTGATGCGAAAGACCGTGACTACCAAGTAGTCTATGCGCACCATCATTACCACTCATGTGATCGCTGCGAATTGCTGTCCGCCGCTCTACGAGAAATAGATGACGCTTTGGGGAACATGTCGGAAAACAGCATGTCTGAGGATGACCGCGAGTACCTGAAGTTCACGGCTAGCCAGGCCAAGCAGAACATACTCTCTTGGAAAGCTCACTTGCTTCGCAGCATCAACCAGGACGAGGCACGACTGGACGCTCTCAGCGCTCTGGATCAGTCTGCAGCACTTCTTGTACAGGATTGGGCTATGAAGTTTCTTCCGAGGAAGTTTCGTGAGAGCCAAACAGACTGGTTCGGAAAGAGAGGCTTGTCCTGGCACCTCACTGTCGCCACTCGTCGGACGCCGAGCCAAGAGTTAGAAATGATGACCTTTGTGCACATATTTCAATCATGCAACCAAGACAGTGGTGCTGTGCTCGCAATAATGGGTGATACCATTGGCAAACTCAAACAAACCATGCCAAGTCTGGAAACGGTATCCTACAGGCAGGACAACGCAGGATGCTATCGATCTGGGGCGACCATCGTTGGTGCACGCAAGGCGGGTCAGCCACACGGAGTCTCAGTGAAACGGTTAGATTTCTCTGATCCCCAGAGCGGTAAGGGCGCCTGCGATCGAAGGGCTGCCTCTATAAAAGCGCATATGAGGATCTATTTAAACGAGGGGCTCGATATTGAGAATGCTGAGCAAATGGCTAGCTCGATGAAGTCAGACGGTGGTGTGGCCGGACTTGACATTACACTGTGTCATGCTTCACCTTGCGTTCCAAATGTGAAGCTTGATGGAGTTAGCTCCCTTTCTAACATTGAGTACGGTACAAACCACCTGCGTGTATGGAAAGCATATAAAATCGGACCAGGAAAGAAAGTCAACCTCAATAAAATCGGAGAGAATATTCCTTGTACAGCATTGTCTACAGAGAACGATGACGTTTCAGATAAATTTCGCGCTAGGCCGCAGGCCAAAGCTGCGCCTGTAGTACATGAAGCGTCTGTCGCGTGCGATACAGTCACACCGATTCTCATTTGTTTTGTTGTCCTGAGGAAGGATGTATGAAGTCTTACCAGCGACTTTCATCTTTGCAGCACCACTTGGACTGTGGAGAGCATGAGCGTATGCTAGAGTGTCAAACCCTTCTGGATAAAGCCGCGCTTGGTTATGCCACGAGACTTGAAGGACATTCAACGGGAGTGCCACATTTGCAGGAGAGCTTTGCGCGTCAGCTGGAACAGCCTTTATTGCAAATGGGATGGGCACTGAGGGCTGGTCATACAGGTACGAGACCGCGTTTTAGCGCGAACCAGAAAGAATATCTAACAAGCAAGTTTCAGATCGGGGAGCAGACTGGGCGAAAATTTAATCCTGCTACCGTCGCAAAGTCAATGGTGACAGCTAAGAATGCGAGCGGAGAACGTCTCTTCTCCAGTTCAGAATTCCTGACGACTCAGCAAGTCGCAAGCTTCTTTTCGCGACTCGCTTCCAAGCGCACACTTGTAGTACAAGACAACGATCATGACTTGGACACTGATGAGCGAACTCGAGAAACTGAAACAGCTTTTAGCACTCTGAGGGAGAAAGCTTTGAATGAAGTCATGATAAAGCATCCAATTTACTTCGACAATTACAACATCTGCGAGCTCGTGTCGACTGGCAAGCTGTCTAAGTTTTCCGTTACAATGCTCAAGGAGATCTGCCATAATTTCGAGATAGCACGAGACGGCATGGGGCGACTAAAGGCACCTTATGTCTCCAAACTCGTTGACTTTGTGAAAGAGTCGTGCACATGCAATGCACAGCGTTAGATAGCTTTCTGTGAGGAACAGCAAATGCCTTAACATGACCTAATTGCAAACTCTCTGGTTAGGAATTGTATGTAGATTGTTCACGCATAGTCGTACGAATGACCATAGGCAGGAGGGTACCCCTCATAAAGTTGGAACTACATACATAACTACATATAACTGGACTAATTTGTTTAACGATTTGTTTTATCAGAAAGGACAGTACTCAGATCAGCACTGACCTTTCTCAGAACCCTAAACAGATAGAGTGGTGTAGGTTGCAACTCTGAAAGTGATGTTTACATCTTTTTGTGGCTGTTATAGTGAGTGATAGCTGGCGTATTCCTTCGATCAGGGTGACACAAGGGCTACGCGTGATTTGGACTTAAATCAGAGCGTAAACCGTGTAAGCAGCCAACATTGGAATTGTGCAGAAACACATGGCTGAAAATTAGACCGGACCCCCTCCATCAGACCCCACACTGACGTGCCGTATCATATCGCACCCCTCTCTCTGATTTTCTTCCCCGCCCGTCCTGGTAATCATTTCACATTGCACAGATGCTTTTGAATTCAGTGATTCGCCAAGCTGAACTTTTTCTCTGGAACTGTTCTGAACGTAAGGCGTTTTGGAAATACTTTGGAAATGAACGACAGAGGAACGCTTGTTAGATAGATAGATAGATAGATAGATAGATAGATAGATAGATAGATGTTTTATTTAGACACGGTAGTTTCATCAGCATAGCTGGTTTTCATAAAAGCCGTGTGTAAACTATCATTTACATAAAAAGTGATATAAATTGAATATAATATATAATAAAATTTGATAAAAATCTAGAGAATAGTGGATATATTAAAAACTGTCAAAGAAGCTGGGAGGTAATTTTCCCAATTCGGATTTAAATGTAGCTAAAGAGCTACATGTTCGGGTTTTTCGGGCAATTTGTTCCAAATTTGGGCTCCTCTATATTTGAAACATTTTTTCCCGTAGTTAGTTTTCGGGAGAGGTAACTGAAATCTAGAGGAAGAACCTCTAGTGTCATAGGGGGATGCATTATTGGAAAATTTGCTCAAAAGATATTCGGGGGCTAGGCCGTTATTGATTTTGAACATTTCAGTGGCTAGCAGCTTTAGCCTACGAATAGACAATTTGTCCCAACCCAACTCATTTAACAGGGGCTCCGAGCGAGAGTCGTAGTTCGAAAATGTTACGATTCTAGCTGCACGATTTTGTAGCTTCTGCAATTTTGATGATAACTCAGCCCCAATCCCTTCCCATACTACACTGCAATAGTCAAAATATGGCTGTATGAATGAGTGGTACATTGTTTGAAGAGTTGAGGGAGGGACAAACTGTCGTACCCTTTTCATAGCTCCTATTGCACTCGACAGTTTTTTAGAGGTCTCCTCCACATGCTTTGACCAATTGAGAACTTCATCAATATAAACACCCAGTGACTTTGCTGATTTTACTCTTGGAATGTTAGCACCACCAATGGTGAGTGATGGGCAAAGCACACGGGAAGACCTCTGTCTGGATCCAACAATTAGTAATTCAGATTTGGTTGCATTCAAACTTAATCTGTTGGCGTGGAGCCATTGGCTTATATTTTCGAGGTCTTTGTTGAAATTGCACTCGATTTCCTGGCCGTTATCCCCGGCGACAGTAAGGTTAGTGTCGTCGGCATACATTTGGGGATCGGCAAATTCTAAGCAGGCAGGTAAGTCATTAATGTAAATAAGAAATAATAAGGGACCCAGTATTGTGCCCTGCGGAATGCCACATTTTAAGGTCATGGTGCTAGAAAGATTACCGTCTATCACGCAGCACTGCCCTCGGCCACTAAGGTATGAACTAAACCAGCGTATGGTGATATCTGATACACCATAGTTCTTGAGCTTTTGAATAAGTATTGCGTGATCCACGGTATCAAAAGCTTTTTTTAGGTCTAAAAAGACTATTGAGTTTATCATACCTCTATCTATATTACGTGACCAATTATCAATGGCATTCAGCAGGGCAGTTACTGTCGAGTGCATTTTACGGAAGCCGGATTGACAACTGGACAAGATGTTATTCTCTTGCAAATATTCATAGAATTGGTCATAGATAATTCGTTCAAAAACTTTAGCTATAGTTGAAATCACAGATATTGGTCTGTAATTATTAGTATCGGAGCGTTTGCCAGATTTATAAAGAGGTGTAACTTTAGATAGTTTCCAGTCATCTGGAAAAACGCCATATGTGATGGACGCATTGAAAAGAAGTGCCAGAGAATCAGAAATGATGCCAGCACCTATTTTCAATGCCTCGCTTGGTATATTGTCTAGCCCTTTTGCTTTAGAGATAGATAATTTATTCAAATGGGACTGGACAATTTTGGTAGTTGTATGTGCAAGAGTAAAAGAAGATGAGCACGGGGGTATGTAAGTTGTGTAATCATGCGAGCTATCGTGTGCCCCAAACTGCTCCTCGGCTAGTTTTGGGCCGATGTTTACGAAGTGCTGATTAAATGCCTCTGCGATGTCCGATGGAGCGGAAATTTCATTATTCTCACATTCTAGTTTTGTTATTTGCTGAGATTTTACACCCCTGCCTGTTACTTCGTTGATTACTCTCCACTTGTCTCGCGGTGACAATTCACTATCTGAAAGTTTCCCATTATAATATTCGGCTTTAGTTAATCTTATTAGCCTATTAAGCTCATTTCGTGATTCTCTATATTTTGCCCAGTCGCTCTGATCTTTTGTTTGAATTGCAGTTTTTTTCAGATAGTCGCGCTGTCGCATTTTTGATAACAGGTTTTGAGTTATCCATGGAGAGTATTTTTGGCGCACTCGTCTCTTACGCATAGGTGCGTGTTTATCAAGGACGCCTAAGAAATTGGATTTCCATTGTTCCCACATGGTATTTGGATCAGTTGCGTACTCCTCAAGAGTTGACCAGGGAACATTAATTAGATCGTTTTTGAAATTCTGGGCATTAAAATGTTTAAATGATCGATTGATTGAATACTTGTGACCACTGTTGGTTGAGATAGAAATACGACGGTATGCGTAAATCACATCATGGTCGCTTCCACCAAATCTGATCACCCCAGAGCACACAACTTTGTCGGGGGCGTTGGTCAAAATATGGTCAATTAAAGACTCTGAGGTGGGCGTTACCCTGGTTGGCTCATTTATCAGTTGAGTCAATTGATAAATGTCTGCGATGTTATTTATGGCCCTGGTGGGACCATCAAGTTGCTCTGGCAACTCATTACAATTGGTGTCACCCAACAAAAAAAGATCTTGATTTAAACAGTCAACCAGAAAACCATGCGGTTGATAACATCACCTGAATAATAAACATACTTTTTTTTTACTTGCCAATCTATTTGGATAAATATCCATGTACTCTATGTATAGTACACGATGCCAAATAAAACAATTTATCTTTGTTTATCTTTGTCTTATCCACTTCGTAAATCGTCTAGCTCCCCCACCCAGCCCCTAACATTTTTCGTGGAATCGTCAATACACGTGGGGCGTGTAATTAGCATAATTAGCTGTCACGCAATGTTGAGCTTGTTCATGCAATCGCTGTTCAAGTTGCGAATGGACAGCCTATATTCGACTTTTTAGTAACAAGAGAAGATAAAAATGCTCTGCCTTCATTTCAAGCAATTGAAAACTAATTTTCGAGGTAAGAGTTTGTTCATTTTAGTAACACGATTATGTGGAAACATTGACCTCTGGATGTTCGCTGTGTCCGCTGTGCGTGTTGACATGATTCTGTGAATCACGTTCCTCCCATTTCATGGCTACGCGTGAATTTGGGCATTCCCAGCTATATCTGCTTGCAAATAGTTCTTAGAATTATCAAGTACAGAGCAGAAAGAAAGGAAATGATCTTTTTATCAGGTAAAGTTCACTTTCCTGCGTTCGCGTAAAACACTTGACCTCGACCAATTCCATTTTCAATGTCACTCGTAATTTTCTGCTGAAATAATCCCATTTCAGAAAGAAATTCAAACTTTTCCTGCTATAGCATTCCTCTCTTTGTATTTTGAAGGGGTTATATGAATAAAGCTACTCTTTAGTCGCGAAAACTCGGCATTATTCTGAGATTTTACGCTCGGCTCGGAAGTCAACGAAGTGACAATTTAATGGAAATCTCAAATTTTACAACAAATTCAGCGAATAATTTCGGAGCGCTCCCTCAAAAACCCAAGACAATTTTTATATGACGTTCAAGAACAACATATGAACACTTTGTAGCCTGACGCACAGGATGATCGGAGATTAGCCACTACTAGAAATAATTATTTTTGTTTTCAAGGTAAAATCACTGTTGCATCGCTAGTTGGAAATTCCTCTGCAAAAATGTATTCCTAGACTTTTAAAAAGATAAATAGATAATTAATTCTGCTGCTTGTGAGCTGATTAGGGTCTATTTTCTCGGAATTAGGTGTTTATTTGGCGGCATTCGAGCTCCTTGTGTTCACGCGAGGAACTTTTTGAGATCAAGTATTTTGGCTACCTCGTGCGGCTTTTTTCAGGGCTCGAGGCCGCGAAATCGATTTTCTCATTTAATCCTTAAATTCCTTCGTATTTCGCAAAATAAACACCAGAACGTTGCTAAACTCATTAATATCTACCTGTAAACCTAAAATAAAGGTAGATTGGTTTTTCATCACTGGCCAAGAATTTTGATTTTGACATTGGCTCTTAAAAGTGAAAAATGCACTATCACACAGGGGAACGTTTCATTGTTTGAAAGCCATCCTCATGGTAACCAGGGAGGACTGCTGGCCATAGCAAGATATGAACAAATAGATTGCTTTGTTCTCTTTTTTGGATATATGTGATTGCGTGACTGGGGAAGCAGCATATCAGGGGCCAATATTAATGTAGTACAGTAAAAAAACCTCAATTATCACTTCTAATACATCACATGCAACAAAGTGATGAAAAACCAGCTTAAAACAAACAAGTTTTATAATGTTTTCTCCGATTTTGCCAGCTAATTCAATATGACAGGATGATAATATTATTAGTGAGGCTCAGCATGATAGGAATACTTGTGTGATACTCTTTCTAGATGTTCCACAATAATACAATAATAAATATTCATTAGCAACGAAATTTTAGGCACAATTTAGCAGGCAATATTCTCGAAAATATGCCACCGATCACTTTGACATAAAAAGAAATACTTAGTAATAAGTTCGATACGCGTATCGAACTTTTAACATGCTTGCCGAGTGTGAAATTCAATAAAAATTTTACCAGAGACCAAACTGAGTAAAAGTGTGGTCATACTTCCAATAAATAATCGGAAAATTTTGTCCGATTTTGGGGCTAATAAAACCCAAAAAGAATAAACAAGGAAAGGACGATAAAACTAGTCCAAATGTCCGAACTGTGATACTCTTTCTACGATTACGGGAAATTCACTGTCAACTTAGAGAATTCATTGGGCCGGTTTTATGTTATTCGACTTTTTCAGGCTCCAAGATGGCAAAGCTATTTATGCCGCAAATATTTCCTTGAAGAAAGAATGGCTAATATCTGCGGAATTAAGAAATCCTTGCCGCCCGAATAATCTACAAACCCAAGGCAATGTACCAGCCAAATTTCACTTCTTAGAATGCTTCCGATTTTGTTTCGCATGTGTTCAAGGAAACTGCAAAATTTGAGAAATTATATTATAAATCTTCCGTTTGTTAAAAAACTTACACTTTTCGCCTCTGACACAAATCTCATATGTAAAATTTTTGATACTTCCGTAAATTATTCTTGAATATATACCAAAAAAAACCTCCAAGTCTTGAGTTCCTTTAAGTATTTTAAGGCACCGAGAAAAAATGCTAAACTTTTTTCGGTTTGCTCGAGCCGGTTTTTGTCATTGTACTTGAGATATTACCATACCTCATTACCACACTCGGTAATCTTTCTCCGCCATTGATAACCAAACAAGACAGGTTCCTAAGATGCAATGCACATGTCCGGCAGAATACTCCTCTGCTTGATGAAATATGCCGAAAAGCTAATCACACAATAGAGGCAATTAGGTCACAATGAACTGAAACCCAACTCTGCTGAAGAATACTTTCTTTTTAAAATAGTCCCTGCGGGGTTATGTTTTAGAAGCCGTTTACAGAACTCGCGTCCGTGCTGTATCGGGTCTACAAACACTCTCCATGCGCGCTCGTGTTTGTAAACCCGATACAGCACGGCTGCTCATTCTTCAAACTTTACATCTATCTATCTAATCTATCTATCTATATCTCACGCAATGAAAAGTCTGAATGGGCGCTAAAATGCAAATAGCAGCGCGAAAAGTAGCGATCGCAGTCGTTTATTCGGCGTTGGGAATCTCTACACGGTCTTCATTTTCAGCCTTATTTGTAAAGTCATATCTTTTATTAACTTCGATGTTTACCTTTGTATTTAGGTCTTGTCAAGCAATGCAAATCCTGAAGCGATGTTAAAGGCCAAACACATGAGGGATATTTTGAAACTAACAGGGAGGTTCATCAAGGAGTGCGTTCAAAACCAGGTAGAAGTCCTTTTCACATTTTCATTTCAGTTTGTTGAAATTGTTATTGCTACCAATGTCATGATCATGATTGCTTGATCCTCAGCAGCAATTTATCGCATCGCAGCGAGCGGAAAGCACATGCGTGGCATGTAATTAATCCAAAGCCTTCTTTTTTCTGGCTAGCCAGCCAAAGCTTTTGAAGAGCTCAATTTTGTCAAACCACGACTCTGGGACTTTATACCACTTCCTTTTTCAATTCCTACAGAGCCTTTTTCTCGTCGCACTAGTTGGCCAGAGATCGCAAGACTCTGGACACAAGATCAGGGTGCGATTGGCATGCGCTCTCTACTGACATGTCAGTACCTTGAGTGCAGTGTGATGCCTTTTGCAACGCCAGTTATTATCTTGTTTGTGTCGTACGCAACCCTGTGCCCGCGCGTTTGTGTGCATTTACACGGTTTTGTAACGGTTTTTAGTCGCCCTGAAAGGTTGGGATATTATGCCTTTTTCTTGTGGTTTCCCCTTCCCTATCATCAAAGAAACACAGTCCCAATGCTTTTGAAGAGCTCAATTTTGTCAAACCACGACTCTGGGACTTTATACCACTTCCTTTTTCAATTCCTACAGAGCCTTTTTCTCGTCGCACTAGTTGGCCAGAGATCGCAAGACTCTGGACACAAGATCAGGGTGCGATTGGCATGCGCTCTCTACTGACATGTCAGTACCTTGAGTGCAGTGTGATGCCTTTTGCAACGCCAGTTATTATCTTGTTTGTGTCGTACGCAACCCTGTGCCCGCGCGTTTGTGTGCATTTACACGGTTTTGTAACGGTTTTTAGTCGCCCTGAAAGGTTGGGATATTATGCCTTTTTCTTGTGGTTTCCCCTTCCCTATCATCAAAGAAACACAGTCCCAATGGTTCGGGAAAACGTGGAATAAGTTAGCATTTCTCTGCCGTTATCAACAAATCAATAAAAGAATGGAACACATTCTATGTGGGGAACCCTGAATGCCGTAAAACAGTGGAGTTTCGGTTCCTTCTTGCATGGATGATTACTTAATAGTGCTCTGCATATAATGTTACTTTTTCATGTTTGTCTCATTCTATTGCGAAGTTTCGTGTCATCTGTAAGTTCCCTAGAACTAACATCAATCCTTCAGCCGGTTTTATGGAGTAATCAACCCGCTGGGGTCAAGGAACTGACATCTTCAGGTCGGACGAATGTGAAATCGATTAGGACGTCATTACGCTTAACACCAAAACTCTGTCAACTTACGCAAACCTGCATGTTAGCCGCGCTAGTTTTACTGGCCGGTGACATATCTCCGAACCAAGGATGGTCATGCTCACGCAACCAAGGGGAAATATCTGGTTTTGCAAACTGTTTGGTGACTAATACTCGCAGCTTTAAAAGCCTCCACAAAGCACCTAGTGGAGAACGCTTTTGCAATCTTCATAAGTTCCACGAACTTGTCTATTCCGAAGACGCGGATTTGATCGAGGACAAGGCAATACTACGGAGTGGCTATGTACAGGAAGGACAAAGAGTATAATCGAGCGGGTGGAGTTCTATTGGCTGTCAAAACCGATTCGTTTATTTCATCACGCGAAATGAAGAACCTGAGCTCGGACCTAGAAGTGATTTCGGTAGAACTGATCACTACTTCAAACCACAAATTACTTGCTTGTTGTGTTTACAGTCCCAGCGAACCTGACAGGAAGTGGCTGGACTCTTTCGATGTTTATTTATCGAATTTAGAATTGAGTTACGAAAATACGTTAATATGCGGAGACTTGAACCTGTGACTTATCTCCATGATTAGTTATTTATGTGTGAATGCTGTACTAGTATATGGGGTAGAGCCCACAAATGTAATAACTAACCACAAATGTAATAAACCCACAAATGTAATAACAGGCTGCCCGCAAATGTAATAACTTATTACATTTGTGGGCAACCTGTTATTACATTTGTGGGTTTATTACATTTGTGGGTAGTTATTACTCACAAATGTAATAACAGGGTTACCCACAAATGTAATAAACCCACAATTGTAATAACGGTTTATCCACAAATGTAATACACCCAAAAGTGTAATATACCAACAAATAACACAAGGTTTCTACCAACTTGGCAACAAATCGCTTTCTCGAGGAAAAAAACTTTGTTTGGACTTGAACTTGTTTTATTGCGAGCGAGCGTTAGCGAGCGAGCATACTAATCTCGACCCCTTGCAATTATGACGTGGGTTACCTGTGGTGCACGATAATTTTCTAGGCGAAGTGATTTTGGGTTCCGTGGCCCATTACCCCACCCCTCACAGTCCTTTTGTTTGCCCGGTGAGTTAGCGAGCCATTGACGTCAAGATGGATTCACCATTTGTCGATCGGTTTAAAGAAATGCTGTTTAGTTTCGGTAAGTAACAGTCATTAATTGCTTTTGTCAGTCTTAATTGCATTTGTAGATGTTTTTAAAGTGTATTTTGACAACCATTTCACGAAAGATTTGCCGAAAATTTCCTCAACTTAAGCTGCTCGGTCATAGAGAGGGGAGAATTCTCCAGAAGAAACTTAGCTTTTATTGAGTTTTAGTTCCCTGTGAGCAGAGGCTACTTTTTATTTCGCTGCGTTTTCTTTTACTTAAATGTTTTCTTGGTTTTTACAACTAAAGTAGTGGCGCAAAAGTAGTGGCCTTTGCTTGCAGGGAATAAGCTTTATAGCTAATGTGAATCTTACAAGTAGTTGAATAATGTTTCAATGGTGAAATTTCTCCAAAACATGGCTGTTAAGTTATAAAGTTATAAATTTATATCAAGAAATAGGGGGACTTCTAACCCAATCAGTATCCAATAGTATCCACTTCCTGCAAACAGTGTGATGGTAAATAAACTTGAATGATTGAGTGGTATTTTTATGTGTGCTCACATTTGGATTTTTTTATATTTTCTTTTTGTAGACTTTACCCAAGAATAATTCCAGTGATGTTTAACTAGCCATCCTAAAAAAAAACTGCTAAGCGATTACAATTGCAACCACATTATTCGGGAATTAGACTAGACGAAATATCAGAAAATTGCAATATTTAAGGTGCATGAGGCATTTTTTAGTAAAAGCTGGCAACAAGAGTTTTCTTATGTAATTTTTCACGCTGAATCCGAATTTTCTTGTTGCCATCGCTGATTTGGCCTTTTAATGGGTGAAAATGACGTCATCATGATTGACAGCTGTTCGCGAACCCCTTAAAATAGTTTTGTCGCTATATTTTAAATTCGAAGTGAATATTTAACTTGAACAGGATAGTTTAGAATATTCTATACGAAAAAGTGTCGTATTAATCGGATATGGTGCTGCTGTGATATTCAAAATGGCGGATCCAAGATGGCCGCCGTATCGTCAAATTTGATTTTTAGAAACCATCAGTCTGGTAGTCAAAAAAGACATGGAAATAAATAGCTGACAATGAATTCAAGGTATTACAGATGAAATACAATGCTGCTAGTCGAATGAAGCCATATTACAGTAAATATATAAAAGGCAATTCAATATAAAAAGGTGAACCACATTCACCGCCGCTTGATCTAAACGATATCCCGATTTTTCGATTATCATCCTTGGTCCCGGCAACAAAACTGTGCCTTTGAAGTTCTTATATCAAGAGTTCGTTCACAATGATCATGCAATCTGCAGCCCCCGTGGCATAATCTAAAAATGCGGAAACCTCGGGAGCAGCAGAAAACCTCAAAAGGAAACCTCAGAGAAGAGAAGGGTTGGAATAGGAGAAGGCTTTCAGGCATAGAGAGGAAAGCTATTCTCCGAGGACGAATTAAAGTCTTACATTCGCTACTTTTGCTTATAAGTTCAAAGTTGCCTACACCAGGCTATAAAAAATACGGAAAACGCTGGAACAGCGCCTAAATTGTCACAGATTGATTTCCCCCTTTATCCCTGCTTTTTTTGTTATCATTATTATTCCTGTGTGTGTAAGAGGGATATTCTGCATGCATTTAAAACAATAGTCGTAGATGTATTTGGCTCAGTGATAGGATTTGAAAGCAATAGTGAGAACTTTTACAGTAGGAGCGACTAACTTGCTATTTTGTGGATTGCGCTTCCTACCTAAATTCACTCACAACAATCATATATTTGCCTATATAGTATTCTCTTTCCACCATAATCGTCTGTTATTATTTTTTTGTATTGCAAAATCGTTTAAGTTCTTGTCTTTTATCTTTTTAAGTTTAGCCTTTGAACGCGATGGCCTCAAACAATCACCAGATTTCAAAAATGGCGGCACGGCGGCCATCTTGGATCCGCCATTTTGGATGCCGTTCTACGCCCATCAAGCACCCTATCCCATAATATACATACATTTTTTTAAATATCACGTTGCCACTTATCCATTTGAATTTCACTGGCCGTTAAAATTTGAAAAGAAAAAATCGGCGAAAAATTAATTGTAGAGGTTTGTGTGACAGCTGTCAATCATGACGTCATTTCACCTCTTAAAATGCAAAATCTGCTTTGGCAACAAAAAAATTCGGATTCAGCGTAAAATTTCACATAAGCTGGCACTTGTTGCCAGCTTTTACTAAAAAATGCCTCATGATGTACGATTTTCCGAAAGTTCGTCTAGTCTAAATAATAAACAAGAAAATCTGATGGATATATATATCCAATATTGCTGGTGGTGATCTTTATTAATCTGGGGCATGGAAACTTTAATTAAAAGCTATTTCTGAAATTATATAAATGTTTCTTTTTTATTGTATTCTTACAATTCATCCCCATTTTTGATTGTCTAAATTTCTGGCAAATTTTTATTGTCTTTTAAGCACACCAAGAGAATATTTATCTCATATTCAATCTAAACCTCAGCTACATACAGAGGATATTACATGGCCATGCGGAAATACAAGAAGATAAAATTTGTATCTCCCAGTGGTCATGTATTATTCTGTTTGTTATATAAACAAATTGTAAGTTTATTTGAGTAAAGCCTAAAACACCAGCATGGATCACAGGCAAGTGTGTTAAACAAAATGATGATGAAAAAAATCCTTTGCCTTGGATATTGCTCTTCTGATGATTTCTATTGGTTGATTAGCATACCATACTGAGGAGCTGTGGCCGCAGGATTCCTGTATTTAAGCCTGGGCACAAGAGGTGTGCTCGGGGGAATCCGCCATCTTGGTTATAACAGTTACGTGGCCCCGATATACTGGCCACAGAGCCACAGTCTGTTGCTGCGAGCACTTCACTTTCTATTAGAAACTTCTAGTTTAAACATATTATACCACGTAACAGCTGCTCCAGAGGGGAGCACACTGGCTGTATATTCCGCCCACTAGTTCCAGTAGTATTATCCGTGCTCACTGGAGCTGTGGCGTTCGGGCAATTGGTGGGAGATATTTGTTGTGGAAGTTGTTTCAGAGGGCGACCTCACTGGCTGCATATTCCGCCCACTTTTTCCAGAAGTGTTATTCGTGTTAACTGGGCAGCTATGCCGTTCGAACTATTGGTGAAGATATTTGTTGCGAAAGCTGTCCTAGAGGGCGTCATGCCTCGTATATATCGGAACTCCCCGCGCCTCATACGTATCATTGAACGTCGCATGAGCAAGCAACCCATCCAAGCCGAAATGGAACGTTCAGCGGTATGCAAAAACATCGGCGGCTCTTATTTACGCATGCGTATTTGCGTGTTGACTCGTGTACACAGCCAATCACAGTCCGTCTTGCACACACTTTGAACTCCAAATTGTTGCATTTTGACGCCAAACTCCCCCCAAAATGCATTGATAATCACAGAGATTGATCTGGTAAACAGTTAGAGATGCAAGGAGACAAAAGGGACTGAACTGATAACAAAATGAGAAAAATATTTGCTAACTCTATGTTGCTTGTGTAGCCCGCGATTGTAGAGAGAACAATCTATTTTTTCAACTCAGTCAATCAATCGGCCATCTACAAGCGTAAAATTCCAGGTTGGGTAACCACAAACTGCAGGATGATTATTTTAAAATTCACTGAAATGCCAGGCTTGATATCCCAAGCCGGCTCCAAAAGGGATACATTTGTTAGAAGAATAAACCATACAGTAAAAAGTGGGCTGTCTATGATTGGTTTCCTGTGAAGACATCGATGAAGTCATACCACATGACTAATATATATATCTGACAGTTCCCACCTGTCCATGCCCCCAAGGCGGCTTTCCATAAGTTCGGGCAAAGTCCCCATTGATGGGCTGAGTCAAATATCCAAATATGTTTCCATAAACAAAGTTTTCTTTTCGAGAAAGTGACTTGCTGCCAATTTGGTAGTAACCCTGTGTTATTTGTGGGTACATTCCATTTCTGGGTGTATTACATTTGTGGGTAACCCGTTATTACATTTGTGGGTTTATTACATTTGTGGGCAACCAGTTATTACATTTGTGGGTTTATTACATTTGTGGGGAACCTGTTATTACATTTGTGGGTTTATTACATTTGTGGGTAGTTATTACATTTGTGGGCTCTACATATGGCTCGGAGAGCTTTAGCGGTCTTCATAAAACTGGGGATCCAATAGACAATGTTAGGGTGCCCAGTATCCGACCATCTTACCCCAGTATCCGGCCACGGTGTATTTTTAGTAAATGAATCGCGATTTTTGCATGACTTTCGATTGAAAGGATGTCTCACACTTAAACATGATTTAATACAGTTCGGGGTATTACATTGGACATTCTACAACGCTAGCGCGGTAGCCAGAAAGACAGAAAAATTGAATGAGGCAGTATCATATTACTTGCTATTTTTTTCTTTGATTGTTATTTTTCCCCACATAAATCCTACACAAATGTTAATAGCGGAGCCGAAGGCCCGCGCAAGCGGAGCACCACACCTAAGGGAAAAACGTATACCATTTGAGTTGATTTTGAAACGTCAAGGGTAATTTAATTCATTTTTTCATTTCATTGATAGCGCCATGCCTAACTGATTAGTGCGTTGAAAAGCAATCACCCCATAGATAATTGTGTCAAAGTTTGGTTGCCATAGGTGGTTCCTTTCGCGAGATATAATTTGTTTTCTTTTTTCTGTATAAAAACCTATAGCGCACGCCGTCCGTCCGTGTACACATGGAATTTGTACACATGGGAACCCTGTGTTATTTCTTTGAAAATTTAATATCTCGAAAAGGATCAAACATGAGAAAACCATTCTTGGAGAGAATTATATAGAGAAAAAGAGGCACATAATGCCTGGCTGACGTAACGTGACGTCATTACCAATCCCGTGAAACTTCTTTTGGCGGGAAATGTTGAGAGACGGCGCGCGCGCCTGCTCATATGGAGGACTGGGTACTTTTATTTTGAGAAGAAAATTATTCGACGCAGAAGCAACATTTATTTCACTTTCCTAGTATATTTTAACCATTTACCTGTGCTGAGGTTAGAAGTCTGAGCTTTTTTGTATGCATTTTACAATCAAAGGGAGATGCACGGCAGTCAAGCGGACTTAAGGTGGCCCGCGGGTAATTTTCTCAAAAATGCATTCCTTTTCAAATCATATTTTAAGCCCCTTGCAAACATCCGACCGATCTGATGTAAAACGCATATAATCATCAATGCTTCTAGTTTATGAATATTGAAACAAATATTAGATATTTATAATTAGGCAGGTGCGATGCACGTGCAGACAAAACCTCGTTTTTAACTCGTGGCTAGTTGCGTAGCAACAGCCAAAGAGTTATCGTGGTGACTCGATGTCACTCGCTCACTCACTCCTACGTTAGCACGATATTAGCATAATTTATGCTGAAGTCATCCATCCAACGGGACTCTCGAGTTGCGGGACCATACGAGCTATCTGCGGGACATGGCGTAACTAAAACTCAACCGAACTCCTTGTTACCTTTATACTTTCGCCAACGTATATATAGGTCTCATGGCCACTAAATTTCTCCATGTGGGGTGTTACCTATCTTTGCAGAAAACTGATTTCTTTCAAATCGATATTTTTTTAGTCATCTTAAAACCTTCACTGTGTGAGGATTTTGATCCGCGCAAACCCAGATGCAGGGGGTTACAAAACGTGGGAAAATGAAAAATACGCTACCAATGACGTCATTAGCGCATGCGCAAATATCTAATTGTTTTAAAACGCTATTGTCTAGTTATTTTAAAACCTACATTTAACGAGGACCTTCCAGTGAAGCAAAGCCAACGTACCTAGTGCAGGGTTATGAATTCGGGGGGGTGTCTAATTCCCATTTCCCAGAAATCCCAGTCCCATTTCAGTGCATAATCTGCACACAAAAATAGAAACACCATTCCCCCGCGGCAACTCAACAGCAAGAAGACAATACAACGCGCGGGTCTCCTGCTTGGGCACCAATTCGTAGTAAAAACAAGGACTAATGACCGACCTGCTCCCCCCTAAACCCTTCTGCTATACCACAGGGAACCCAAATCTAATAATATATAGCGGGGAGATCTGGGTTCTAGAATGGCACGACTCATCAATGTATTTCGTTCTATTCTCTTTCGCTTCGCTCAGGCGAATAGAAATTATTTCTAGTCTTTCAATTAACAATGACAACATAGGATGAGGAGCATCGCGCCTGGGACAGCGTCATTTATTAACAATACGAGACGATTTACATTACATTGGTAATGAGCGGGAATACATTTGTTCAATATCAACTATTGACAGAATCCTGGATATTGAATAGTGGAAAAAATTTTGGCCCGCTGTAACAGGGAAAGTGCGATGTCAAGTGAGATACAATAGAAAGGAATTGGTTTATATCTGATTAAGCGTCCCCACGGGGATTGCAGCGTCATAGCGCTGTGTCAACAAGAAAAAACAATTCTATTCTCTTTCGCTTCGCTCAGGCGAATAGAAATTATTTCTAGTCTTTCAATTAACAATGACAACATAGGATGAGGAGCATCGCGCCTGGGACAGCGTGTCAAGTCAGGAAAAGTGTGGGGCTGAAAAGGAGATAAAACAAAGTTAAATACCAATATTAAGAGTGACTAAAAGTTGCTGCTTAAGATCTTCCCTGCAGTATAAATCTTTGCTAAACTCGCTTTTCCAACCCCCGTGTTTCTTAATTATCCTGTCTGGGAGATTATTGTTAGCAGCAGCAGAGGCACCCCCTATTCTTAATGAATGCAAACCATAATGCTTGGTTTCAAGACCAATGCTGTTAAACTTAGAAAGAATGACTGAACGAGCGCGGGAGTAGGAAAAACGGGAACCCGGCCGAATAGTATAAGACCCGTCTTTATGCGAGACCAAATTTCCGAAGATATACTCATTAGAACTGGTGTCTTGTTTTGACATACCTGCATAGCGGAGAAGCATTTTATAAGGACAAGTAGGTTGGTTGGTCCTAGCAATAACTTTAGTAGTACCATACCCCAGAGGGTCATTTTTACATTTTGGAATGAAAATAGAAAAATGCGTATTTGCAAAGTGAATGTTGGACCACTTAAGTCCAGCTGTCTCATCATAACGCAGGAAACCCGCAAACGATAACAGACAGAAACAAACATCCCGAATGTCAGACAGAGACGCATCAACGCCAGCAAATTTGGTTACTAAGGCGTGCAAATGTTGAGGCAAAATAGGTAATTTCTTGTTATTAGGGGCAGCTAGGGACAACCTCCTAATGGAACTAAGGACAAGCTTAAGGAATTCACTTTCGCAAGGATTAAATCCACTACAAGCGTTGTGAAAGAACGAAATAGCATAAAACGTGGATTGTATAACATTACACGAGGAACCAGACTGTACAAGGTTAAGTAAATATAAAGCTACATGGACATCCTGCGCGGGAAAACAGATGACTTCAGGGAAATTTTTGGCCCAAGACTTCCATTTCTTGAAGCGAGCTAAATATGTTTTGACAGTGGATGGAGCTCTTGAAACAGATAGCAGGCCAGGCAACTCGGCAGCAAGATTCCTTAGCAGTGGGCTACGAATGCCATGGAGTCTCCTTGTAGAGAAATGGAAAGGAAAAAATTAGAAACAAACACAAGAATGTAACATGAAATTATTTATTCGTATAACCTCTAAATTCGGTTATGGGCAATTGTTAACCAAGTTAAAAATAAGCTACAACACTAGTAATGTAGTAATTTGATTTAAACTAAAACGTTTCTGATTCTACACACCATACGGGTGTGGTAATAGTAATACAGATTCACCATACAGGCGGCATCAATAATAATTATCCCATCGCCATACAGGCGGCAAGAATCTCAAACGCCATGCGGGCGGTAACAATCTCAACACCATGCGGGCGGTAACAATCTCAACGCCATACGAGCGGGTATACTACGAGTCGAAATTGATTTTATTTCTAGAAGCCATGGTAGAAGCTAAAGAGATGCATCCAAATGAATGACTAGGACTGGGGCATGGAAATTATATTGACTGAATATAGTATCAAGGCCCGGCCGCGCGGGAGCAAAAATATAAGCTGGATCCGAGAATTCAATTATACGCGCAACACAATATCTAGGCTTACCCAAAGGAAACATGACTGGCCAGAAAGGGGAGGAAGGCCACTTGGGAACAACGAGGGTACCCTTGGCGTGGCAATCTTCCAAATGGTAAATGACGCGAGGTACCAAGTAAACAGGGGGCACGAGCCAATTGTTGGCGTGCGACCAGTCACGGCTGAATGCATCAACACCTTCAGTGTCCGGGCACCAAAACTTAGAATAAAATCTGCTGCATTTAGCCGTGTGCGACGAGGCAAAACAATCTACTTCAAAAGGACCAAAAATAGAATTAATGTGATGAAAAAACGGTGTAGAAACTTCCCAATCATCGAAATCATTGATACGACTGAGAAAATCAGCAAACTGATTGAGAGAGCGAGGGATCCACTCAATTTCAATGCTAACATTATTTAAAGCACAAAAACGGAAAATTTGTAAAGCCAACTTATGCAAACGAAGACACATACTGCCTTTGCGAGCAATAATAGCTGCATTCATATTATCGGTATACATCTTCACTAATTTACCTGTAACATGTGTTCTGAAAGATTTCAGCGCATAAAGAATGGATAACAATTCTCTAGCATTACTGTCCTGTACCGATTCCATACTATTAAATGCTGTGTAAAATAGATCAAACTCATGAGAGTCGAGTACATATACTGATCCGCCGCAGGCTTGGGCACTAGCGTCAGAGTGAATAACAATAGTCGGTTTGCAATAAGGAAACAACACTCTAGAATTAAGAGAACTACAGTTATCCAGCCAAAAATTAACTTCATCCATACACTGCTCAAAATACTGAAAATGGCTCAGATCAACCAAAGAATCCCATTGATGATCACAAAATGAAATAGCAGCTTGGAGAAAACGAGACATAATTAGACAAACGTTGCCTACAACAGGTCCAAGAGAAATAATCCGACCAACTGAAGCTGCGATTTCACGAAATGTAACCAAAGGCAATTTAGATTTGAGTTTCAAGAGGGATGACAGGGTTCGGTCAATTCTATCACGCGGGATGGAAAACGAACCGGAGGAAAGATCCCAGTTGATTCCTAACCATTGCAGGGAATGTGTAGGAACCCAACAGATTTTTCTTTATTGGCTACAATACCAGCACGCGCAAGATCGGAGCGGACCTTGGAGGAAACAGCAATAGCAGAATCAAGTTCTCGTTCACAAACAATGCCGTCGTCTAGATAAAGAACAACTCTATAACCTAAGTTTCTCCAATGACGAACAAGTGGGCGAAAAAATTTTGTAAACAGAAATGGAGCTACAGAAAGGCCAAAAGGCAAACAGAGAAGCAAAAGTATCGAAATTTATCAGAATTGAGGCGCCATCTAAAGCCTAAATACTGAATGTGATGCGAGCAAATATCAATGTGATGATAACCAGACTTCATATCAAACTTAATAAGATATCCGTTAAGTGAAACATAATTGAGAAAAGTACGCCAGTCCTCCATTGAAAATTTAACCTTAGCAATAGATTTGTTTACATGTCTGAGATCTAAAATGAGTCTTGGTTTACCATCAGAGTTAACGGACACTGACAATGGGTTCACCACAGTTGGGGGGGAGTGTACCTCTACAACAAGACCGAGTGAGAGGAGATCGGAAATAGCCCGAGAGACGAAATCGGAATGAGTAAAAGCTGACTTATTATTGCCAAGCAATACACTACTGGGTGTTGAAGTAAATGGGATAACAAAACCGCGAGTGATAGTGTCAAGAACCCACTGTGGTGCTCCTATTTCCAGCCAAAAATCAATATGTGCTCTAAGTCGCCCTTTAACAATAGGGACAGATGTACCAGCTTCATATTCATGTAAATTTCTTTGGTAGAAACTACTAGTTATATTACTAAAGTTTATAGCACACTTATCTTCCATCAGGGATTCAATTTCTTGGGTTACTCCAGGATTAGAAGTTGCGGTTGCTGGACCCAGAGGCTGATTGCGAGGCGGTGTTGGTACATGTTGAGGTGTATTGACCTCCAATTGGCGCAAAGGAGGCTCTAGCAAGACGGCTTGGGCAGTCCCGCCACCAGTGACCCGGGGCAGAACAGTAGCGACAGGTGCTTTGGCGACGGCTGGAGTTAGGCTGGTAAGGGTGGAAGTACTGGCCGCCGGTTGAGTCTGAGGGCCCGAAACCGCGCCGGTTGAAGGGAAGAGCATCTCTAAATCTTGCTTGAGAGCGTTCAGCATTTCTCTTCGAGATGGACCTCGACTTGGCTCTTAATGCTTCTCTCTCTGCTGCACGAATTTTCTTTTCGTCTTCAGCGTCGAGGCTGCTGGATTTTCTTCGTAGTGACGGACTGTAAGCCAGCCAGCTTCAGAAGAATCGGCAATGCGAATTTTCCTGTTCTTTTCCTTAAGAAGGCCCAAAGCTTGTTCATGAGTTCCTTAGCGCCGGGTATCTTGTTGTCGTCGAGAGCATTCACAGCTTTGTTTAGTACAGTAGAAACTTCCAAATTGAACTTGAAGTTACGCTCGTTGCCCTGACTTTTAAACTTAACGGCGAGATCCTGGTTAGCTCTTTTGGACTCTGAAAGGGCCTCGTCGGCAGTTTCTTTAGTCTTCAGGAAATTATTTTCAAGTTCAGCCTTATGGCTCCTAAGTTTGTCAAAAAGAAGAGTTCTAAACTCGTTCAAATCGTTCCTAGTAATAGGAGAATCAGAATCTTCTAATTCACTGGAGTTTGATTCTCCGAAAGGCATAACGACGCTGTAACAGGGAAAGTGCGATGTCAAGTGAGATACAATAGAAAGGAATTGGTTTATATCTGATTAAGCGTCCCCACGGGGATTGCAGCGTCATAGCGCTGTGTCAACAAGAAAAAACAATTCTTTTCCCGGAAATTCGACTGATTAGATGGCTGTTTTCTCGAAATAATAGAATGAATAACCAAGTCCATACTCAAGAACTCAAAGGCGATATTATCAAGTGGATCTGGTCGTGTTTGAGGTTTCTTCAGTAAATTAGAGCAGGAGTGCTTTGACTTAATTACAGCGATGCCGAAACTCTATTGCTTTTCCAATCTTTTGAAAACATTTCAATCTGCACCACGTGACAGAAGCAAACTCGGGTTATGACCCCGTTATGACGGTGGACTGTTATCGCCTATAAAGCTACGGATAGCACTATTTAGAATCCTTGAAATCACACAGAGACAGCAGAACAAAGGTAGGCATGATTCATGATTCATCGTATTGGATCAGCAATTTCGGACATTTTATGGAGTATTACCATCGGGCATACGAGTTGTGTGTGTCAATACAAATTGAAACAGATTTAACTGAATACAAGGATCATGAGCTTGGGCGCCCTGTGATATTATAAAAGGAAAATTACAGTGGCTTGAACATGAATTTTATTTTCTAATGTTAAAAACAATATGTTACTATTGCTGTACTTGTCAAGATATCCTTCTCGTCACTCGAAAATAATACTCATATCTTCACACCTCTATTTACATGTAATCCTCTATAAAAATTACAGTGGTACGTACCTCTATTAAGCAGCCACCTTCGGGACTGAACCAAGTGGCCACTAAATGGAGGTACTTTCGGAGTGGCTGCTTAGGGACTGGTCATAAATTAGAGGGGGAGGGCTGGTGCAAATATGGGAAGTGCCTCTAATTTTCATGCAGGTGAAAAAGGGAGGGTAAAAAAAATGGTGCAAATGATAAAGGGAGGGTCATTATTTTAAATGCAAACGTCGTTAGGGTAATACAGGGCCGTAGGCTTATAGGGTCAGGGGGGCCATGCCCCCACATATTTTCTCCAATCAATCCTTAAAAACTCCCATTTTGCACCAGTCATATCAAAGTTAAATTTAGTTTACTTATATTTAATTGTAAAGCGCTGCTGGATTATAAAAATAACATATTATTATTAAGCTCCCCCAAACGTGTGGTAATTTCACAGTTTTTTTAGATAATTTCACATGCTGGGCTCTAAATTTTCGGCTAATTTTTGTTGCCACTTAATAGAGGTACCACTGTATGTGCACACATACTTTCAACCCAAGAATTCTGAAGCCCTCTGTTAGCTGGGTAAATTTTGATATTCCCATAAAAATCAAGAGTACATAATTAAGATTATTATATAGCTCGTGTTTATTCGATCAAAGCGCGCGCTCTGATTGGTTCTATCATGGTCACGTGGCGGGCTACAAATTCAATGTAGCCCGCGCGGGCTACAATTAAAAAATTGTTGCCCGCGCGGGCGACATCGCTAGAGCGAGAAATTTCGGCGGACTATTTTTACATGTTTTACACCGAATTTTCTTTTTGCTATATAATAAAACACTTAATGACTGCGTCTCGGGAAACATCGAGATTCGAGGGAAAACAAAACTCGCTGTTTCCCTCGGAAGCAGTCATTAAGTGTATAGTGAACAACTCCGATATGGTATTCGTGAGAGATCCTTTGCACAGACCTAGTTATTTTAAGAACTATTTTTCTCGCCAAATTGCAAAGCTATTGTTTTGTAGCCAATCAAATTCAGGTCTGTCTAAAGGTTCTCTCACGCCCTATTGTCATGTTGTACACTCTTATTTATGTACTCTTGTAAAAATATACTACCTTTATCCCAACATCCCAAGAGCAGCATTTTTTTTTGGGCTCCCATAAATCAGACACAAATACTTTGAGGTAATGGGCACAGGCAGATATCAGAATTAGCATAAAAATAAGCCTAAAAAATCATGCCCAAAGCAACAAAAGCAGAAGGCAATATTGATGTATATCCAGGATTATAACAACAGCAAAATGCTACAAAAAGCCAAACCAAATCAATCAAGTCCGATTCACTAACACTGTACTTTGTTGCTCTGCTTTAAATAACACTGTTTATGTAAACTGTATAATTGGAAATGCCTGCATAACATGTATGGCAGTTGTTGCAAAACTAAGCAATGTACAGTGTTATTGTAATCACAATATGCTTTAAGGTATACAGTGTGCTTCTGACCCATTTTGAAATACTTGACAATAAATTATATGCTACTTTGTTGATCATTCTAATAGAAACAGAAAAAGCACTCACTAGGTAGTTGTAACTCAAGCTAATACATGTGTCAAATACTGCAACAATGCATTTGTTGACTAAAAGAAGAGATATGTATGTATGTCACAAATCCAGGTGACAAAGAATTACAAAAACAGTGTGACATGTTCCCCCCAAAAATACTTAATGGTATTTTTAGGAATACTTAATGATATTTTTAGGGGCTACATCGTTTTGGTGTCAGTTAGTAGGGGTCAAATTTGTTTTCTCGTTGAGCACTCTGCCCCCAAAATATGGGAGCCTTCTAACTTTCCCCTTAAGGTGGTTCTGGGGGTATGTCAAAGTCTTTTTAAGCGACTAATTTCCAAAAGTTTTTTAAAGGAAAACAGCCACGAGTTGACCTATGGCATGCCTTTGATTGGGTTTTCGGTACAATTTCTAGAATACTAAAGTTGCAAACCACTGCATTTTGCGTGTATGTGGTCATTGTTAATTGAACTCTAATCTGACAAACGTATTGCCGAATTGGGACCTTGCATCTATTGGAAAAATCAAGGGACAACTTATAACCAAGAAATTTTAAACTTATGAATATGTAAGAGTAGGTCAAATTACAAATTATTGAGGTCAAAATCAATACTCACCATCATCCTGGACGTGTTCAAATGGGTAAGGCGAAAGCGATGCGACAGGAACATGCTTTGTAGAGATACAAATTTATCGCCAAATTATTCGTTTTCCTAAGGTCAAATAACATTTTACTTATGCGAGCCAAACACGTCATTCTAAGCTCTCCCTCGCTATTGCAACGGAAAATAACAGTTAGTAAACTACCTGAGTAAGTGTGAGCGTGTTTCGTCCATACGGTTTGAAGAATTAGGAAGCTAAAGTTTGCCATTCCACGACTGTGAAATATAGGCAACTGGACTGTTATTGATAGTGGAAACTCAGCCAACCCTACGTATGCATAACGAAACGCACGATTTATTTCAGTGCATTCCCAGGAGGGATCTATGATGATTACTGGTGCATTTCATGAGCACGATCAAATAAGTAATAGAGCGGCCCACAAAAAGAAAACAATACACTATTTAAAAAAAACTTGCGTCTTGAACCCACTACGAGAGAAACTTCAGCTAGCCGCGTGGATCATATCCGGGAACAACTCGTTGACCAGGGCATTTCAAATGGGTGTGCCCAGATTATCTGCCAATCCTGGTCAGCGGGAACATCTAAACAATACGAGTCTTGGAAGGCCTTGCGTCGCTGGTGCAGTCAAAGGTCGTGTGATCCATTTCAAGCGACTATAAGTATCTTCATTGAATTTCTACACCACACCTCTCAACAAGGAAAGTCTTATAGTACTGTCAATTCATAACGGTCAGCGGTCTCTTCTACTGTCGAGACAGTTACTGGTAGAAAGATGGGAAATCACCACATGGTGACTCGTTTCCTGAAAGGTGTTTGTGGGGAAACCCCCTCAACCAAGATACAGTGTGACTTGGGACGTTAGTTTAGTGACTAATTATTTAAAGGGTTTAAGTAGCGCTCCGTCTTAGAACTATAGCGGAAACAATAGGGCTGCGGAAACAGTGGTCGTCTAGTGATGCCCACACTCGATTTTCTTCTTGAACAACGAAATGCTATGAAATATCCGGAAGACCTATTTGGAAATAATTCAGCACTGCAAACGAAGTATTTCGCTACGAAATCGGTCAAAACAAATTTCAACCAATCAGAAGGCCAGGATTTGTTGACTAAGCCAATTAGTTGTTTAGAAATTTAACAATTTAAAATCTGGACAATTTATCTATTTTGGATGATAAACTGGTGTTTACTATAAATAGTCGGACAAAAACGTCACGGCCAGGAAAGCCTTGTCCTATAGTGGAAATTACCCAGTTTATTGTCACTTTATTGTAAGCCGCATAAAACAGTGCAATCAGCTACAATTGCTAGATGGGTGAAGACTGTTCTGAGCCGTTCATCCATTGATACTTCCATTTTCAAAGCACATAATGTCCGTAGTGCGGCAACTTCCACGGCTATCTTTAAAGGAGCCTCTCTTGATGATGTGCTTAAACTAGCAGATTGGTCTACAGCTAGTACATTCAATAGGTTCTATAATAAACCTTTTACTAATGTGCCTGTAAGCACATTAATATTGTCATGATGTGGTGATTAATGTGACGTATCCTACACAATACTTAATAAATGTCGAGTTAAGGTGGATCGACCCAGTAATTTTGCACCCATGCCAACCAATTTTGAACCTATCATATAAAAACAGGTTGATTTCTATCGCTCAGCCAATAGAACATACCTACTACACATAGACTGAAATACATGTCGTACAAAATTTGGGGAGATCGGAGTTAGTATCACGTGACAATCAGGCCACGCCTAATTTTACTCTCACCCCAGTTTCAGGCTGTACCGATATTGCTCTATGGTACCTCGAGATTGAATGATTGCCTACGTGTAACCGAAGTTTGACTAAATTCTACAAGCCCGATTTGAAGATATTTCAGGATTTCTAAATCATGGCTATAATTTATGTAACATTCAGTGCAGTGAATTAACATGGCAGAGTTTGGTACTTCTTGGTTATAAATTGAAGGTTTTTTTAGCTTCTATTTGTATATGTTCAAGGAAGGTCATGCTTTTTATAAGAATTACATATTTCTTTGCGATTTCCAAAAAGATACAAATGTAATTATCAACACAATTGCCCCACGCATCAGCTCGCCGCGAAATTTAGGCCTACTTTCAACAAATTTGGTCTGATTTTAAAATCGTAGTTTTTTCGCATCAAATTTTTGGACGACACAAATGAATCAATGTAAAGTTTGTCTCCGAAGTTTCATATCAATTGAAATCCTCTAAGGCGTTCTACTGGGAACGCAGAGATCGATAAACATTGGATCGAATTCTGTAGTTTCTGCTCTGGGATTTGCTATTGTTTCCCGTTCGGCACAAAATCGAAGTTCAATGGAGGGCACGTGGGCTTGTCCTTGCTTGGCTACTCTCCGACGTATTATAATTTTCTTAGGCTTTTCGAATTTTTGGTCCCTATATTTTCACTATCTGGTTCACACTATCTGGTTCACTATCTGGTTCACACTTTGTGAGGATATCAAACTCCTACCCTGAAACTTTTCGTTGCCATAGGGAACCAACATTGTAATTGCAAGCTCGATTTGACCAGCTGACCCAGGAGTTCAAGTAATACTTGTCAGAAATATAACAATCAGAATAATTAGCACTCATTATGTCTGATCATTTCCTAAATCCACAAAATTTGTGCTCTTTTTCAAAGGTCCCTGGTTCACTCCTGGGTTTCGACAACACAATTTTGTGGATTTAGGGAATGATCAGCAGACTGATTGGATTTGAGAGTACAATTGATAAGTTAATTGGGAGAATTCTGGTTTACGAAGTACATAATGAGTTCTTAAATTATTCTGATTGTTATATTTCAGGAAAAACTCCCACAAAGGAAATTTGGTAATTCTAGGTCTCAAGACAACCAGAAATACATAAAAATTTGTAAACAATTTTGCACTCACCGATGAAATTGTCTATGAAAACACCCAAAAACCACCAGCTATGCAGGGGCATAACCAGAATTTTGTCAAGGAGGGCACAGAGGGGAGGCAGGCTTTTTGGTGCTATATTCTCTATACATTTAGAATGTTTCCAATATGTTTCCAGTAGTGTTTGACTATGCTGGCCCTGCTAGAGTATGTTGATTTTTTAATTACTTTGCTTCCCATCACTAGTTTAGAAATTTTTACAGTAGAAAGTTTGCATGGAATTCTATTTGCAAGGATGATCTAAAAGCATTAATAAATACTGTAAACTTCACAGGTTTTTTGTACTATTTATCAAATGAGTTGCCGTGTTCTATTGCCATATAAAGATTCGAGCCAAAGCGAGAATCTTTAGATGAAAATAGAACACGGACACGAATTTTATAAATTGACTTATCAAATCAGTCATGATAAAGCATTGATGAATAAAAGATTACGTTTATATCGTTTTGATAAAGCATTGATGAATAAAAGATTCCGTTTATATGGCTTTTGATATAAACGTAATATTTTATTCATCAGTTGATATAACATAATATTTTACTCATAAATTGTCAAACAAGTCCAAAGGCTGAAGGGGACCACTCTAGTGAAGTCCAAGTATGGTCCTCTCTCTAGTGCAGTCCCTGGAGAAGGCTTCATCTTGGAGACTATATGTTGTTTTAGTCCGCCTAGCTCCATGTGGGACATGACATTTTGTAGCAAGCATGCGCATGCGCATGAGCCCTGTTCCACATGGATCTAGCCGGACTAAAACAACATATAGTCTTTCAGGTGAAGCCTTTTTCAGGTACTGCCCTAGAGAGAAGACCATATTTGGACTCCACTAGAGTGGTTCCCTTCAGCCTTAGGACTGAGGGGTTGCACTGGAAGGTGTCTGATAGAGAATACTAATATGTCCAATTAGTATTCTATATCAGACAACTAGCCATTCTTTATAGGGGGATACAAGTGGTGTAACCTGATACGAATCCAGTGCAGAGATTGGATAAGCATCCTATGAATAAGGGATAATTTATTTGATAATTATGTTATAGAGCTTTCACAAAATGCAGATGCAGTTATTAAAGTTATGATATCAGATTACAAAATATATGTTTCTAAACCTTGATACCTTTTTTCATTTATTATTATCACTTGGAGCTCCGCTTTTAGGCAGTGCCTAAATCTATATATTTATGAAGAACTTCATTACACAATTACACCCTTTTAAGTCCTATTCCGGGCTTTTAGAACTGTTTTAGGTCGCCCAAAATCGTTTAAGATTGCTCTCTGAAATATAGCGTGGTTGTTTTGATTTGCTTCCGAACAACTTTGCTAACTAATAAAAGACTGACAGAAAGTAAAAATCATGAAAGCTCTAAACGGTTTCAAGCATCGCACTAGCAAATACAGATAAGTGAAATAAATTTATAATATCTAACCCATGAGTAACAGAAATGTAGTTGCATGGAGAAAACATGTAAGGTCGAATAATTAACAATTAAATTCTTAATTCAGAAGTTTAAAATGACAACAAGGTGAGTTGTGTCATGCTTTTCTTGTTTAATATGGATATTTGAACAGAATTATCGGAATCACAGCGAGTAGAGAGTAGAGTCATCCATCTGGCAGTGCTGTGGTCGGAAACTGGCTCCCCAGCTGAAATGCCAGCAATGTTTTCTAAAGTAAACTGTTCGACGTACAGCAACCTTCGAGTCGTTCCTGACGAATTATTTGAAAATTCAGCTTTTAATCTGCAAAGAACCTAAATATCAAGACTTTCCCGCGAAATTTTAAGGTTTTAGAGACCGAATCTAAATCTGTGATAGTTTCACTGCGCAGTAAAATGCACCAAATGAATAGAACAGTTGCGAAATCACCTGTGCAGAACAAAGTGCTTCTCGTCTTTTTGAGGGTCAGAATCCCGTCAAAACCACCATTCGGAAGCTTCATTGTTCGGCTTAATTTCTGAAGAGTCCGTTCGTCGTAAAACAATACTCGCGAAGAGAAAATACGAATTTTAATCATTTTGGTCGGATACTGGTACTGGTCGGATATTGGGCCCCATACTGTATAGGTAATCATACGACTTCGAGTTCAATTTGGGATTAAGGAGGCTGCCTACAGTTTTTCTTGGAATTAACCTCTCAACTTTGAACGACCGCAATTCTGAAATATATATTCCCATTAATTTGAAATTTTGACCATTTGCTGTAGAAAGATCAAAGTTCAAGATGATTCACGATTTATTGTCATCGGAGTTTTCATAGCAACGAAACAGGGGGACCAAGTTCCACGTGAAATTCGATCCAAACTTTTAAAATGACACACCAAGCGCTAATCCTTAGGTAATTGTCTATACCATAAGGGGCCCGATATATGACCGAGGTTTTCTCTACTACGCTCGTAGTACCGTGGTAGCCTAGTGGCATATCTTACATACCTTGCATTCTTTAGCCGCTTGTGTTTTCACTTGCTTTCTAATTATTATGAATTTAATGGCTTTTGAAATAGGCTAGCGAAATCTCTTACTGCAAAATTCATCCCAAGGTATACAACTACTCGTTTGCCAAATTTGATGCCAGGAAGTGCTTTTGATTTTCCATAATGAACATCGACGCAAACTTCAATTTTTTTTAGCAAATTCGCAAAATGTCATTTCGAAGACAACTAAGGCTCCAGAGAAAGTTCCTGATGGCGAATTTTTTTCTCGCGCTCTTAACTTAACATTGACCATATTAGCGTTGCGCATGTTATTACATTTTGCGCTAGTATTACATTTTGTGCCAGAAGTTATTACATTTTGTGTTAGTATTAAATATAACATTTCGTGGCGTAACAAGCCTTAGTTGTGTTCGAAATGATATTTTGCAAATTTGCTCAAAATTTTGAAGTTTGCGTCGATGTTCATTATGGAAAATCAAAAGTAGTTCCTGGCATCAAATTTGGCAAACAAGTAGTTGTATACCTTGGGATGAATTTTGCCGTAAGAGATTTCGCTAGCCTATTTCAAAAGCCATTAAATTCATAATAATTAGAAAGCAAGCGAAGCATTTTGAATTTCAAAGGCAAAAAAAAGTCGCCTGGAATATCTTGAAATCGGCTTCGTGAATCTTCTCAAAACTTCGTATATGTATAGACAATGACCTAGCGCTTGGTGTGTCATTTTAAAAGTTTAGATCGAATTTCACGTGGAACTTTTGCTAATTAAAAACTGTAGCTGAGGCTTGCGCACCAGCTGGGATCACGGCGACTGTTGAAGGGCCTCAAAGTCACTTGCCAAACAATTTGTCGCGGTAAAACTTTAGCTCACGGGAACTGTTTTTCTAGTCGAGTAAGGTCAGGAATCACGGGAATCGGCTAGGACGATTTAGTGTGATATATTTGACGATTATCAAACAAGTAAACTGAAATACAATGCGGTAAATAAACTAATTACAAAATGTTTAAAGTTCACAAAGATAAAGAAATCACGAATCAATTAGTAACATACATTCCAATCATAGTTTCGGCCTTACAATCTTCTTGTATAGAAGGTTGCCAAATGCACAACAATACATAGTACACTAGGTTTATAACAAAGACGTAAAATAGGTAAATAACATTGACTATGAATATAAGTTGATAGCGAGACTACGAAATAAAGCGTGATATTGTGACATTGCGTGATACAATTCTGATAAGGCTTGCGGGAATGCCACTGCAAGCGATATTAAATCATGGATACAAATACACTAACGTGAAAGGGCTATGATTCTGGAATATATCATAAAAACAAGTCAAGAACATGTAGGGTACTAATTGGACTAATGTAAGTTCACGGTTTAGGAAGTTGGCTAATAGGATCTGGGCGTTGTCACATGTTATGTTCGAGTGGTTCTAGTCTCAGCGGGAAATCTTGACTTTAACTAGGTCTTGGTGACTAAATATAGAAATAAGTTTGTACTTACACATCGGTTCCCGCTTGCACTCTAAATAGCCAAGGGTATCCAAAACACAAACCACTAATTTTTACTTACAAGATCACGAACTAACAAAGTACTGGCAATATGCCACTCAAGTATACTACACTAACGCAATGTTGGTGACGTCATTATTAAACAAATATGATTGGCGAATCAAAGGGAATCAACTATCTGATGAGCGTAAATATAGAGGAGCATTGTTCTAGAGTTCATTACATGGCTCCCCTGAAATATTTATATTTCACTAACTAGCGTTCATAATGTGATCAACTACAACCTGAAGTGTTCATATCATAGTTCATAGTTCATAGTTCACGATAGACTGACCTGTGAGGCTCCTTGGCGGGGACATCCCCGGTATCTATACTCACTCAGCTTTCATCAGAAGCACGAGTTTCTGGACAGGACGGTCGAGGTACCGTAGTGGACTTGTCCTCTTGCCCTTGTTGTTTAAGTTGCTATCCGCAAGAGCAACTTGAACCTTGCGCACTTGTCCATCACTGCTAGGGTACACGTTTGATACTTGGGCCATCTCCCACACACTGCGGGGTTTGTTGCTGTCTTTCACTATTACTACATCACCGATCTGAAGATTCCTGCGGGGGCGTATCCAACGCTGACGTTCTTGTAGACTAAGGAGGAATTCCTTCCTCCAACGATTCCAAAACTCGTTCGCCAAGTGTTGAACGCGTCTCCAGCGTTTCCTGCAGTACAGATCAGCTGACACGAATCTGCCTGGTGGTGACAGAGCAACCTTCGACTTCATGGTCAGCAGGTGATTTGGTGTTAAGGGGGAAGGAGAATCTGCATCAGCTAAGCAGTCGGTGGTGAGTGGGCGGCTGTTTACTATAGCCTCCGCTTCGCACATAAAGGTTCGGAGGCATTCGTCATCTAGTTGTTCACCGTTCCCCAGCAGTAGAGAGGAGAGCGCGCTCCGCACCGTGCGTATCTGGCGCTCCCAAACTCCACCCATATGGCTAGCCGATGGGACGTTCATTTTGAAGGGAATCCAGTCGCACTGTTCCTCCAAGAGTGATGACTTGATGCGCTCGTGGTCCATCTCGGCTAAAGCTTGTTTGAGCTCATTCTGGGCTCCCACGAAGTTTGTGCCCTGGTCGCTGCGGAGCTGACGAACTGGTCCACGTCGACATACAAATCGTCGGAGGGCATTGATGAAAGAATCTGTATCCAGTGAGTTGGCGACCTCGAGATGGATTGCTCTGGACGCCATACACGTAAAAAGGACTCCATAGCGCTTGATCTGCTTCCTCTTTTCTTTCACGATAAAGGGGCCGAAAAAATCTACCGCACAGAACGAAAACGGAGCGTCGTTCTCTAGCCTGTCCTCGGGTAGGTCAGACATCTTCTGCTCCTGTACCGCTCCGCGCAGCCTCTGACATTTGACGCATGACCCTATGGCACTGGTAACGGCAGACGATCCTCCAATTATCCAGTAGCCACTCGCTCGGATCTCATTCAAGGTCATGCCTCTGCCTTGATGACATGTTTTCTCGTGGAAGTGCCTTATCATTAAAGTCGTCGCGTGACTTTTCTTTGGGAGGATGATCGGAAACTTGGTTGCGTCACTGAGGTTAGCTCGTCTCAGACGTCCTCCTACTCTTAGAATACCGCTTGAGTCTTGGAAAGGGTCTAATTTGTAAAGAGAGCTGTGCGTCTTCAGAGCGCTGTTCTTCTGGCGAGCGAACTTTCTATTCTCTTGGTCAGTTGCCTTGGAATTCAGCGTTACTAGCGCAGCGATCTCCTTTTTGAAGACACTGGCCTGCGCCGACTGAACGATAACGCGCTCGGCAGACACAAGGTCACAGACTTCTATGTCTAACGCTCTTCTCTGATCCCTTTGTTTCTTGCGCACTCTGTCACGCAGACATTCAATGTAACGCAAGCATAAGGCTACGGCGCGCTTTGCGCGATACCAGGTTGAGAAGTACTCGATTCGTTCTTCTAACGACGCTAATGGCTGCGGTGACCGCACATGACTTGTTGCCATGACGACGGATTTATTGACTTCCGGGTCTTCTTCTTGTAAGATCCGATTGCTTTTACACTCCTCGTCACTCGTGCTTGGCCATTCGCTCTCCGGGTTCCAGAGAAATTGGGGGCCAGTCAGCCATCTCGACTCCTTCAGCTGACATGCCTTTAAGCCACGCGAGGCCTCATCGGCCGGATTGAGCTTGGTTTCGACGTGTCTCCATTGCTTGATTGATGAACTGTCTTGAATTTCATGGACACGATTTGCGACGAAGATATGGAATCTTTTTGTCTCATTTGCGATATATCCTAAGACCACCTTGCTATCGGTCCAGAAATACTCCTGGTCTATCTTGTACTCTAATTCTTCTCTAAGTTGGTTACTGACTCTGACGGAACACACTGCGGCCGTAAGCTCTAACCTCGGGATTGTCACCGGCTTGAGGGGAGCTACGCGTGATTTGCCCATAACGAAGGCGCAGTGGATTCTGTCCTTGTCGTCAATCATTCTTACATAACTGCACTGGCCATAGCCTCTTGTGCTGGCATCGGAGAAGTGATGTACTTCTGTCTTAACAACGGGGCCGAAATCTTCTGGTTTATAGCATCTTGGGATGGTGACGTTCTCGAGCTCTTGTAGCTCCTCTTTCCATCTTTGCCATTTTACCTTAATATCGGCGGGTACTGGATCGTCCCAGTCCATTTCTAATCGACACAACTCTTGCAACAGAGCCTTGCCTTCGAGCAGCAAGGGCGCCACAAATCCTAGGGGGTCAAAGATAGAACTTGTTGTTGACAGGATTCCGCGTCACGTGCAGGGCTTGTCTTGAAGAGCGATCGTGAATTCGAAGTTGTCGCTTTCGGTGCGCCACTGAACTCCGAGGGTGCGCTCTACCGGGAGACAATCTAAATCGAGGTTGATTTGCTTAGTTCCTTCTGCTCTCTGAGATTCAGGAATGCTCTTCAGGATTTCTTTCTTATTTGAAGAAAACTTATGAAGGTTAAATCCTCCTTCCTGGCACATGTGCTTGGTGTTCTTTATGAGCTTCATTGCGTCTTCAACTGAGGGAACGGATTTCAGTCCATCATCGACGTAAAAGTCGTTGCGAATAAAGTTGGCAGCTTGTACACCAAACTTGTCTTCAAAGTCGTCAGCAGTTGACTTGAGAGCAAAGTTCGCGCAGCTGGGCGAAGAGGTCGCTCCGAATAAATGCACAGTCATGCGATAATCCACCGGATCACTACTCAGATCGTTGTCCTCCCACCAAAGGAAACGTAATAAGTCGCGGTGCTTCGGGTTGACTCTCACTTGGTGGAACATACCCTCTATATCGCATGTGATGGCGACAGGCTCTTGTCTAAATCTCATCAGCACGCCGGCTAGGCCATTTGTCAACAAGGGGCCTTGGAGAAGGTACTTGTTAAGAGACTCACTCATACATTCCTGGCTGCAGTTGAAGACTATTCTTAGTTTCTTCTTCTTTGGGTGTACTGCTCCGTGATGATTAATGTAAAAGATCATGCCTGGTTTTTCATCTGCTCCGTTCGGAACTTTCTCGGCGTAACCGTTTTCAATCATGTTGGTCATGAACTTTATGTATTCTTCCTTGTACTTATCCCCGTTTGGCGACTGAAAACGTTTCTTAAGCTGGCGCATACGGCATACTGCGGTCTCTCGGTTGTTTGGGAGGCGCACAAAGTTCTGCTTTAGGGGAAGAGGGAGCTCGTAATGTCCGTCGTCGCATCTGTGGATTCCTGTTGAGCATATTTCCATGAACTGTCTATCTTCTTTGGACAGACCTTGCGGGGTCATGGACTTGCTTTCGGAAAAGTCGAGCTCGAACATCTGCTTGATGGCGGATGGGTTGACAATCTCCTTTGAGGTCTGATGCACGATAAAGTTTACACTCTCGTTCCTCTCGTGCACATTCTCCCGCGCTACGATACGGTTACACGAGGATTCGGTTGGTTCTTCGGATACAGAAGACTGGGCGCTAATTGGTCCTACAATGCACCAACCGAGTAGGGTTCTCACTGCGTATGGGTCTCCGCATTTCCCTGCTAAGATTTCCTTAGGCTTGATGGCTTTGGGACAATTACATCCGATTAAAAGGCCGATCTCGAGGCTGTTATCTATCTTAGGGATCTTGTCCTTGATCTTTAGGAGGTGTGGCCATTTCTCAGCTACTTCAGGTGTGGGGATTTGGTCTTTCCTGGAAGGGATACTCTCGCGGCTGTAGGCTTTAGGTAGCTCTGCCTTTGCACGCCTGTCTGGTCTCTCGACTATGAGTCCGTCTACTCTTGTAACTGCGATGACCTCTTTCCCCAACATGGTGCTTAGAGTTAGACTTGTTTCGACTCCTTTGATGCCGAGAGCTTGCTGTGTTTTAGTGGTGATGAAGGTCGTATCGCTTGCATCGTCTAGGAGCGCATATACCTTGTGTTCCTTCTCTGGATGATCACGGTGATGCACTATCACGGGCACGATCTTCGAATTTGTAATGGCTACTTGCTCACTGACCGAGGAGTGAGAGACACTAGACGCGTTGGAGCTTGCTTGCGGGGAACTTGCTTTGTCTTCACTACTAGCTTGCGCGTCATTCGACTCTGATTGGCGTCTCGTGCTCTGGCTCGGGGGCTTGGCTCCATGTAGGAGGGTGTGGTGTCGCTTTCCACATTCGCCACAGGATTCCTTTGAACGGCACTTAGACGCGATGTGAAAACTCCTGAAGCATCTAAAACAGAGCCTCTTGCTTCTTATTATCTCATTGCGCTGATCCGACGTTTTCTCTAAAAACCTTCCGCACTTGTCGATTGAATGCCTTCCGTTGCACATGGGACATGAGGGGCGATCAGGAATTTCTTTGTCCTGGTCCTTGAGTGTTGTTGGATTCGGGTCGACGGGGGCGGTGGAGGTCTGGAACGAGTGACCGCTGACGCCACTTTCTCGCTTGTTCTGATAGCCACCTTGCTTTCTATTCGCATTGGTGAACGTCTTCTTTTTCTCCCTCTTGAGAGCGTCAGGGGAAAAGACTGGGTCATTCGCAAGTTCTGCCTCTTGTTTGACGAACTGCACAAAGTCTTTGAATCCGACTGGCCTGTCGCGCTTTACTTGTTGCTCGTGGGCGGACCTGCACCACTTGATGCCTGAGTACGACGGAAGCTTTGCCGACAATGTGAGGAGAATCTGACTGGAGTCTAGCTCAGCCATAGTTTTCATGGTCTTCATGGCTTCTTCACAGCGCACGAGAAAGTCGGAAAAATCTCGAAGTCCTTTGGAATCGCCGTCGTTAATCTGGTGCCAGTTCCTCAGGCTAGACTTGTAATTTTCGGCGACGACCACAGGGTTCCCATAGCGCTGGTCCAGGAGCTTTCGAGCTTCTTGATATGCCGTGTCTGAGCTTGTTGCTAGGAAACCTTTAATCGAGTCATGAGCCTTGCCACTTGTGTATTTTTCAAGGAAAAACAATCGATCTTTATCTCCTGAAACGCTAGCAGTTATTATAGCATCAAATGCGGTTGCGAACGCCGGATATTCAAAAGGGTCACCAGAAAAGGTCGGGGGCTCTTTAATTGGTAGATGGAAAGATTTCTGCTGATTTATCAACAGCGAACTCAACTCTGTCTGACGAGCTTGAAGGCCGACGATTTGGTTAAGGGCAAAGTTTATATCGGCCGATTGAGTAATGTTCTGTGCGCTAAGCGGCTGTGGGTAGGAGACGCAAGGCGGAGAACTCGAGAAAAAGGGAGCGTTATTCGGGTTCACTTCGGTTTTTACAACCTTTTGCGTGACTTGTGGCCTTTCCGGGCTTATCTCAGGCTTCACAATCTCTGTTTTGATTTTAGCCTTAATTGTTTTCGTATCTGGATGCTTCTTTGTCTCATCCATAAATTCGTCAAAGGCACTTTCTCCTGCTTTAGCCAGCGCATATTGTTTTTCAAGTTGAACTCGCCTAAGCTCGGTTTCCTTTTTCAATTTGGGCTTTGGCGGCCTTAGCGGAGGCATCGGCTTTCGCTAGTGACATGGAACGCTGGGTTTTGCGTGACGTGTTAGTATTGTGAGAGCCTGTTCGTCCTGTTTTATGGCTAGAAATAACACTGGACTCTGCGCGATAAGAAGCCCTTTCTAGAGACTGAATAAGCTCACATAATCGCTGTCTCTGTTCTGTAAACTCTCGGTCCCTAATGTCAAACCACTGGTACGACTGCTCTTTTTCGGGGATAGTGTCTAACAATTCATCGTACGCATAATGAGCGTCATTGAGCTGTTCTTTCAGGAAATCTAACTTATTTCGCTGAGCTTCTAATGAATCTAATTGAACTACTGGTTCTTCGCAAAGTTTTCTGGTGCGATCTAATTCCTTCTTTAATTTCCGGAAGGCGCTTTCTCTATTTTTCTGTCTTACTCCTTTCATAAAGACCTTTCCTCTCTCTGAAAATTGTCGCTTACGATGAGGAGAGATATAGGGGAATTCTGATCTAGTGACAAACTCTTTAGAATTGTCTGTAGTCGTGTTTTCGTCTACCAATGCCAATTCTTCGGGCGCGGACAATGCACTCATTGCTTTTAAGTTTGTTTATTCTGGTCTGAGTTCGTTCACGGCAATTACCAATGACCGCCTTAGAGTTTAGCCACGATGTTTTACTGTAGCTGAGGCTTGCGCACCAGCTGGGATCACGGCGACTGTTGAAGGGCCTCAAAGTCACTTGCCAAACAATTTGTCGCGGTAAAACTTTAGCTCACGGGAACTGTTTTTCTAGTCGAGTAAGGTCAGGAATCACGGGAATCGGCTAGGACGATTTAGTGTAATATATATGTGACGATTATCAAAAAAGTAAACTGAAATACAATGCGGTAAATAAACTAATTACAAAATGTTTAAAGTTCACAAAGATAAAGAAATCACGAATCAATTAGTAACATACATTCCAGTCATAGTTTCGGCCTTACAATCTTCTTGTATAGAAGGTTGCCAAATGCACAACAATACATAGTACACTAGGTTTATAACAAAGACGTAAAATAGGTAAATAACATTGACTATGAATATAAGTTGATAGCGAGACTACGAAATAAAGCGTGATATTGTGACATTGCGTGATACAATTCTGATAAGGCTTGCGGGAATGCCACTGCAAGCGATATTAAATCATGGATACAAATACACTAACGTGAAAGGGCTATGATTCTGGAATATATCATAAAAACAAGTCAAGAACATGTAGGGTACTAATTGGACTAATGTAAGTTCACGGTTTAGGAAGTTGGCTAATAGGATCTGGGCGTTGTCACATGTTATGTTCGAGTGGTTCTAGTCTCAGCGGGAAATCTTGACTTTAACTAGGTCTTGGTGACTAAATATAGAAATAAGTTTGTACTTACACATCGGTTCCCGCTTGCACTCTAAATAGCCAAGGGTATCCAAAACACAAACCACTAATTTTTACTTACAAGATCACGAACTAACAAAGTACTGGCAATATGCCACTCAAGTATACTACACTAACGCAATGTTGGTGACGTCATTATTAAACAAATATGATTGGCGAATCAAAGGGAATCAACTATCTGATGAGCGTAAATATAGAGGAGCATTGTTCTAGAGTTCATTACAAAAACAGTGACCCCCTGTTTGGTTGCTATGGAAAGTCTGATGACAATAAATCGTGCATCATCTTGAACTTTGATCTTTCTTCAGCAAATGGTCAAAATTTCAAATTCATAGGTAAGTATATTTCAGAATTGTGGTCGCTCAAAGTTGAGAGGTCAAGTCCAAGAAAATTGTAGGCAGCCTCCTTAAGTAGCGCTCTGTCTAAGAACGACAGCGTGAACGGCTATGTGGAATTTGAGTTATGCTTTTTTTAAATTGTTAAATCTCTGTTAATGGCTTAGTCAACAAATCCTGGCCATGCGATTGGTTGAAATCTCTTTTTGACCGATTTTGTAGCGAAATACTTCGTTTGCAGTGCTGTATTCTTTCCGAAAAGGTCTTCCGGATTTTTTTTTTCTAGCATTTCGTTGGTTCCTGAAGATTTTTGCATCTATATTATTTAATAGATAATCACTGAGGCATACAGCATTCGTTGAAATATTGCTGTTGGCCGAGGGCGCAGCCCGAAGTGATTATCTTTTATAATAACTAATCTTATTAAAATTATTAAAATTCATTGTTTTCTCTCTAGCATAATATTGGGGTCATCTCCAGTGTAAGAACCTTTCCCTGAGGACACCTTTGTGTTTAGTTACTATTTAATCATGATTGGTTCAACCTTCGTTCTACCAAACAAAGAAAGCTTTGTGATGCAGCCGGTGAGTTCTTACACTGGAAATGAGCCTAATATTGGCAAAAAGTTCAAATTAGATTGCTAATCAGGGTTTGGTTTTGATTATTGTCAGATTTTCAAAAGAAATCACAATAATTAATAAAGTTGTAAGTTTGACAGCTTTTCATTGGCCGCAGAATTAATAGGATAATCACAGGGAATCAGTATTGTTGATGAAGTTGACAGGTTTGACAGTGTTTATTGTTTGCCAATTGTCAGAGAGTCAAGGGATAATTGCGTTGAATGAGATAGGCGGAACGAATAGATAATTGCTTTTGAAAGTTTATTGTGCAATTTGAATCAATTGTAAAATAAATAAAGAAGGCTGTAGATTGTCAACTTTTTATTGGCTCTCTATTGTTTTAAAATAATTTGCCTGAGCTAGAATTAATTCGTTGCTCAACATTTGTTGGATTGACCGGCCGCAAAATGCAGAGCGATTCGGATAATGAAGGAGGAATTTTCCTGACGCAGTGCTCTTTCAGGGGAGAAACGCTGCGTAATGCAGAGGCGATAGTAGATATGGTAAGTTATTTTGCCAATCTTGTATTTTCGAACGTAAATGATTCATGACTGCATGGATTAGAACTAATACCTCTATTTCACTGTTCCAAATGTGCGGCTTTAAAATTTGACTAGACTTTCAATCATTCAAGTTGTACACTTTCACGAAACTTAGAATGACAGGCTTTCCATAACAAATAGGTTCTCCAATCTTTCAAGTTTTGAAAGAGTTTTTTTGAATATTAAACCTGGCTGTCGCAGTTTTGCCGGCCGCTTTCCTGACAACAAAATCAAAAATGGTTCAAATCTTAATCCAATCCCATCCTCTTGATGACAGATCAAAATAGCCTATAATGTTCTTTATCTAACAGCTGAATGCTTTTTCTAAAAATCTGGGACATTATTTTGGCTACTCCGTACAAATGTGTTTTTGACGTACAGTTCTAGTGCTTATTTTTCTGTTCACGATGGACACAAATTAAGCGTGCGAGAGTCCCTCTCCCAACACAATCCTTTGTTAAAAAAAACAACAACTAATAATTGTCCTTTTCCACCAGATTCCGCGTACCCATCTCAAACTTGGAGAGTGTCGCAAGTTTGAAGAAGACTGGGTTTCCGATGCCAAAATGAGAAAGTGGAGTGGAGTCTCAGGGTGTTCTAAGAATGCCGTGTCTCGAGGAACAAGGCGGTAGCGAGCCGTAAAAGAGCTCAAAACAAGAAATTAAAACTATATTCTTGAATGCGTCATCAGTGTTATTATTTCTTTCGCGAGAAATGATAACTGATCTTTTTAAATTCTATAAGTTATTTTTCTGTATTATGTTGACGAAAATCAAAATCTAAGTGTCTTAGCAAGATCGGTCTTTTTTGCTAGTAGAGAAATTATTAGGGGTAATCTCTTTTACTCGCAAAATAGACACACTGCAATATTTTTAATAATGCTGTCCGTTTCCAAATCCTGACAGCATTATTAAAAATATTGCAGTGTGTCCATTTAGCGAGTATAAGAAATTACCCCTGATAATTTCCCTGCTGACAAAAAAAGCCGCTCCCGTTTTTTGCTGAGACACTTAGATTGTCGTATTCGTTGATATAATGCAGAGAGAAAACAATAGATTTTAATGAGATCAGTTATTATTAATAACAGGGGCAAATTAGATGGGGCGTGATACTAAATATGGTAACGTGTCACATCGAATTGGTTTATCAATCTATTTTTAGAAACTGCATCCCGCGAGATCCCGCAGCAATCAGCCAATGAGCGCCCGGGAACAACTAGCGAATGAGAATACAGCACTTTCTCTGCCCTTCGCGTCTTTTCAAAGTTTGCAAAGGGAGATGAAATCCACTCTCCTTTTGCGCTAGTTTTAACAAAGATTTGGACTTAAAATCCAGCTAGTCATCTAAATCGAATGATCTTAGCGACCATGAAGGCGATTGAGATGAATAGAATGGAATGGAAGAATCTTCCAGCGAGAAAGACTGTTGGAAAGAAAAGTAGTACAGTAGGCGGCAAACCTTATACGACAAAAATCACGACAACACAAGAAAAGAGAGGAAATCACAACAAACTTGAATGGAGAAGAAATTACACCGTAATATCAGAGCTCATAAGCTCTTCTGAAAGAACTGAACAAGCGGGAAAAAATCCCTGCGAGATTCTCCCTTGGTTGTTGCCGTTGGATTAATCGCTAAAATCATTTTTGATTCAGAATACTCGCTTCATTGAAACTAAACTAAAGCATATTAGAAGAGTTTTCTAGTTTTAAGATTCTCTACGCTTGTAAGGTCCATTGGAGTTCAAATAAGATCTCATTGTCATGAAACACACAGTTTAATTCTCACTGTCTGCATAAACTCACGAGCAAATCATTATTATTTTTTCTATGACAGCCTTCGCGTAAGCCTTTCTGTGACATTTTTGTGACAGCCTTTTCTTTTTCAGGAAAGACAGACTGCGCGAAAGACTGATCAGTTTTGCGTGGAAGTCCAGGGTTTTTAGTTTCTCTTTGCACCTGCTTGGCTGAGCATTGAAAGTTTTTCTTCTCCGAGTTGTTGTTCAAGGGAAAAGCCGCTTTTTACCCTAGAAAATGTCATTTTCTGTTTTCTCTTTTAGGGATACATGATCATTGTTGTATGTGTTTCAAGTTACAGAAGTCAATACTATTGTAAACAAAATACAAAAAGTTGTAGATCACAACCGCCGCCATCTTTGGTGTTTTTCAGGCGGACGTCGGAGAAACAGATCCCGTTCCCCGCGGGATTTGAATCCCGCGGGATCTAATCTAAAAATAGATTGATCAACCAATTCGATGTGACACATTACAGTATCGAAGAGTCACGCCCCACCTAATTTGCCCCTGTAAGTAATCATACGACTATTCTCGTTAAATTTGGGATTAATTACACTGGGCTCGTGCAATTTCGATACTTTTTGAAAAACTCACTCGTGCCTAAGAACTATAGAAAGTCGTGAAGTCGTGTTGACTTCAGTTCCCCCATTCATCGCTGGCTTTTCCCGCTAGATTCACAGTCAACGAACATTTTCCTTCATTTCCTTCCATACTAAAGAATGAAAACTAAAACTAGACGCATAACTGCGTGAACTCGGGCTTCTCTTTTGGTGGACCTGTCTCTCATGACTAGTCGCAGTGAGCTGGTGCGCAAAACCGTCACATAGCACTTTTTTAACGAAAATCGGAATCATCGCCATTTTTGCTTGAAATGATTAAGAATTGTAAGACAAGTAATAAATAGTAAGTTTTACTTGAATACACGTCTTTTTCGGGAAATTACCTGTGAGTTATATAATATGGCCGTGGGGGCCTAGGAATGAGCGCGAGCAACAATGTCACTTAGTTTCACTAAACGCTCTATATATAAAGATTTTTCATTACACAATGAAAAATTATAGACATTTAGTGTGTTTAGAGTCAGCAATTGCAACAAATAACTTTTTTCTTGAATTATATTGAAACACTATGTTGCATGTTGTGGTACGCAAATTTGCTCAAAGTACTCCGGGCGAAGCGTTCAGAAAAGTTTGTAAAATTCCTGATCCCAAACGATAGTACGTACAGAGCTCAGGTGCATTGTAAATAATGATAAAATTAGTGGACCGGATATCGATGGTTCATATTAGCCAGATATTAGCCATTATTTTTCAAGGAAATACTTTGCGGCATAAATAACTTTGACGTTTTGGAGGCTGAAAAAGTCCGTTCGAGTAACATAAAATCGGCCCAATGAATTCTCTCCAAACTTGCTGTGATTAATGTTAGCTACTCAGGGATTAGTGCGAAGGGTGTCATTTTAAAAGTTTAGGTCGCGCAACGCGTCTGATGGCTGCTAATTATAAACAAGGATGTGGTCATAACGTTGCTATAGCAACTCCGATCACAACAAAATGCACACTACAATAAAGTTCAAACCCTCCAGGGTAACCATGTGAAAGTTCAGACTGGTACAGGTTTTTGAGCCTGAACAGCAGGCATACAAAGATTGAGTGTTGAGGGCAGGTAACTTTTGATTCGCTTTAAAACATCACGATAGAATTATCAACATCAGGTAAACTTTATAACATGATTTGTTAAATTATTATTATTTCATCTGCTACAAATAAACAAATGTGATTTATTTGTGTAATGAAATGGTACTATATGGAGTACTACTCCATGTTGTCTTATCGTTCCCAGTTTGTTAGCTTTATGCCACTTCCGTCAAAACATGCATTGCAACATTTGAAGAGGCGTTGTCTGTAAGGATCGAGCAAAGTTGGAAATCGGCCCAAAAATTAAAATTTTGAAACTCTGTCCGAATATATATATGTATAGTATTCTTAGTTATTTTGTATTTTAGGGAGGGCCACAAGTTTATTAGCATTGCTATTATGTGTTACCCTCATTTTAAATAAAGTCTTTATTATTATTATTAGTATTATAAACCTTACTATATGCCCCATTCATCGGTATAATTTATTTTCTCTTAATCTCTTTTTCTCTTGTGGAGACGCGTTTTCGTTAAGGGGGTAATTTTGCCTGAGAAAAACGAAAAAGAGGGAAATTTCAAAAATCTATCAAATAATGTGGGCCTTCCGTCCACACTGGATCAAAGACGCATGGGCTTTTGGGACGAGATTGTTCGTGGTGAAGGCAGTGGGCAGTCGCAAAAATAAATTCGCATCCCCCTGTTTAGGACCCCAGTCACAGCTTCCCTCCCTGGATTTTTTTTTAATTTGAACCACCCACCCTGGAATTCCAAGGTCTACTTTGACCACCAACCTGGAATTCCAAGCTATACTTTGACCACCCACTCTGGAATTCCGAGCTCCACCTTTTGACTAACCCGCTCGAACCAAGCGGAATCACCGAAAATCGAAAGTACCATTTACTCCTCAACCGGTATTTCCGGGAATTTTGGCATAATGTGTGGTTCCAGAAAATTTCCATACCCCCTCCACGGAAGGGTGTTTAAAAGTGACCCTCGCCCACCCCTCTGGAATTTCCGAAGAAAAATACCATATTGGAAAAGATCAAGTAAATTGACCCCCCACCCCTCCGGAATGTCCAATCCCTTCCGTAGGGGGGTATGGATAATTTCTGGAGCCACACAATGGTAAGTACCCGAGAGCCTCCTCGCCTTCGTAAGCCCGCGCATTGAAAAAATAAATATGCCAAACATTAATAATGAAAACAACACTAAAAAGAAAAAATAATACTGCTTTTGCTCGAACATAGAGAACGTTTTGTTAGGATTGAAGGCGTTTCGATTAGACTACCGCACTACAGGAGCACAAGGAGACTGCCGCTCTAAGAGTTTGCTCATAAGGCGCCCTTAGACGAACCGGAGGAGTGGGCGTGTCTAGGCCAAGTTCCGTACACACTGTCGCCATCATGTTTATGGTGAGTTTTTTTAGCTGGTTTCCTCTTACCAGTTGGCAAACATCATATTGGTCGTACACGATTGGATGCTGCAGGCCAAGTTGCTGGTTGATGTTTTGCCGGGCATCGTCGAAATCCTTTGTCGCTGCAAATATGTCTGCTTTGATTGCAGAGCTAGGCGAGAGAAAAATGCAGGTATCTGTTGCGGCATCAGAAACTCAGCTATACCGAATAATCGCGCTCCACTTTCATTTCGTGCCCTGCGCATATCTCTTGCGACTTACTCTGGATCGTGGTTGTTACCTGAGAAGATACAAGGAGATGACGTTTGTTTGTTTGTTTGACGTTTCTGCTTGTCAGTAACCGCCCTCCTTGTTTTGATTCCTTGAGCGCCCATCCCATAGCATTAGGTAGGGCATCTTCTCAAGACGAGTGCTCAACAAAGGATAAGGTTGGGATGATTCCAGCTCCTTTCTAGGCGCCTGGCGTAATCTTCCTTGGCCATATCTAAAACCGTCTTGCACTCTACAGCATGGGAACAAGCTTCAAGCGAGAGAGACTGGCGCTGTAACATTCTCACGCAGCCATCGATTGGGCACGCGAATAGGTTGTTCGAATCGATTGGCTCTTCAGCACTATTTTCTGTGTGGACTGATCGGTTTGGTGCCTTAACAGACTGAATACCCACGTCCTTGAAGCCCATATCACCCGAAAACGTCTCATCAAACCATCGGCAATCAGCCTCTGCAATGCAAAACAAACAAACAGCAAAGTTTAGACGCTTTTCTTTAAATGATTGAACGAATAACAAGAGCTGCTTACAATTTTGAGACGGCTTGTTTTAAAAAATGAAAATACTTTCTTCCAACACCAGATTTATATCGCGAACTTTTCAAGAACTTGAAAAATCTGATTATATAATTCCATTGTTATTGCTAAATTTAAACAATGGCACAAAAGACAAATTTTGGCGAAAAATTTCCCTAGCTCTTTTCACAAAATATTGACAGATAAAGAAAACAAAGTGATTGAGTACTGGCTACTGCACATATCACTCCGAGAACTCTTGATTTTTATGATCTTTCCTTTTCCAATTCCATACGCTCGCCAGGCGACTATATTCCCATCGACATACCGGAAATTATTAAGCTTGCTAATGGAGGGTATTTTGGATGCCTCAGGCTCTTGCTGACTGACTGCTCGACTAACGATCGCAACACGTACTCCACCGAGCCCCCCGTTAGATAATAGCGCCTCCTTCAACTGCTCCACAGTGGTGACGTCGTGGCCTTCATTGAGATAGATGCGAATGCGACTTTTGCAGCGCGCTGCCAGTCGATCTGCGGCGGCTTTCCCCCTTGTGGATCACTGAAGTCTGCCTGCTCAATCTGAACTCCGGCTGCTTTGACAATTGCTGGTACCACGAGAATTGAAGAATTCGAGTGATAGCACCCTGCGTTGTCTTGGCGCAGGTACACACGCGAGAGTTCAGCGTCATCATTCTTCATGGTTTTCAAAATGTGCTGTTAAATGTGGTACCGCATGACCTTCCTTGAACAATTACTTACAAATAGTAATTTCAATTTATAACAATGAAGTACCAAACTCTGACATATTTATTCACTACACTGAATTTTACATAAATTATAGCCCTGATTTATAACTCCTAAAATATCTTCAGATCGGGCTTGAAGAATTTGGTGAAACTTCGGTTACACGTAGGCAATCAGTCAATCTCGAGGAAGCGTAGAGCATTTATCGAAAAATGTCGGTACAGTCTGAAACTGGGGTGAGAGTAAAATAGGCGTGGCCCCATGGTCACGTGATACTAGCTCCGATCTCCCCAACTTTTGTACTGGCATATATTTCAGTCTATTGGTAGTATGTTTGTTATATTGGCTGCGCGATAGAATTCAACCTGTTTTTATATGAGAGGTTCAAAATTGGTTGGCATGGGTGCAAAATTACTGGGTCGATCCACCTTAGAATTTATTACAGAGAAATGTATGGAGAAAAACACATTTTCTCTCATATCTCCCGTTTATGAGAGTCGGGAAAAAATGTTCGTATTTCAAAGTTTTTTTTGTTTACCGAGTAAGACAGCCAGCAAAAAAATATTGGTGAATTCAGTCCATTTACGAGTTACATTTTTAAATATAAAACTAGTACCTGAGAACTCAAACGTTTACAGAGGATTGTATGAGAATTCACGATCGGAGATGATCATGTATAGTTTGTAATCGGTCCGCAGAAACAATATTTTGGTTGTGGAAAAAATGTTCGTATCACAATTGCATTTTCATCTATCCAGGAAGCTAATAAAACACAAATGCTTGCCCAAACTTGAAATTTCGCCTTACCTTTTTAGAGCTGAAAAAATCCGACAGAGTAATAACCCTTTGGTTCCTCGCTAAAGTACGAAAAATCCATGCCGGTCAAAATCTCCTTTGAAACTGTTCGTTCTGATTAAATTTAGCCACCATTTTGAAGGTACACTATTCCACGTTCTTCTGGAGACCTGAAACATTTAGGTTCCTCTAAAAAAAAAACCTTCAGTAAAGGCCTTCGGGATACGTGCTATCTGTACCACTCGAAAATAGTCCCGAAATCCACGACGACAGTCACAACCACAGCGGGTCAGCGGATTCAGACACTCGTGGCAAAATTTGAAAGCGAGTTTTACAGAAGAAAAACGAGTTTAATAGAAAATAAAATCTCCGGAAAATATCCGGAAAGGGCAACAAAACCCCAAAACCGTCGAAAATCGAGTGGCTGTCATCTTGAATCCGACTCCAGCCATGTCACGCGATCACGAAAACTCCATGTCACGGTGACGAGCGATGTCGCGTTTTTTCTGGCGATGTGTCCTTTCTGCAATCTACTATCGGTAATAGGTAACGCATATTTGAAGTTACTTCAAATAAAACATTTGTTAAATACATTTACAGACGACAATAAACTCCTGGCCAAATTATTGCACTAAGATATATTCCAGGGACCGTGGCGCGGTTGTCATTTGGATTTTAATTCGAATGGGACAATATTTGAAATTTGTCTCTCAAAGATTTCCCACGCATGTACTTGGCAAAGTAAACACAGTCCAACACGTTCATCTGCGGGGCAGGTTTGTTTGAACATTCACGTGAAAATGATAAAGATTCAATGGCAGACCGCGTCTCAAAGATTTGATTTGTTACCTGTCTGATTCACTTATCTAAAAGACCGATATCGTTTCTAGTTGATCAAGAATATTCCCTCACTTTATGCAATGCGTAGGTGGTGGCCGGGTCGCTTGGATAGTTGTATTGTTCAATAAACACTTTCCATTTTCAGAACCTTTGATGAAGAAACTTTCAGCACGGTTCAAAGAAACAGTCCACGACAAAAAGAAACACACATTTCGCGGTTCTCTATAGAAACTTAGCTGAATATTTTACTAATTCCGGAAAATTTTGAATAAGAACGCTCGCTTCCTACAATTTGTTATGCAAACTTGCATCGTTCTGAACTTTCTCTTTTTCTTTTCTTCTGTAGACTAGAAACCTGGCCAAGCTTTCTGAGGCATTGGAGGCAGTGATGGGTGGACCTCTTGCAAGGAGGTCACATGAGATCAAAACCACGTGTTGCAGACTGTTATCTCAGTTAGAGTGCCTTGGTGGCTAGGGTATCATAAACCTCTCGACAGCTTCAACCTAGGAAAATACTGTTTACACCGGTTCGACAACATCCCGATTCGGCACATTCATAAAGACATGTTTTTTTTATTATACACCTGTTTCAATTAACTTTGCTCCGTGAAACCATGTATCGTGAACCGTGTATCGTGTTTCATAGCCTGCAATGCGTTGTTGGAACAATTCCCAAAATTTTCCTCATCTGAAAACTTGATAAGCTTTCTTCGTTACACGTTTCCTTGGAAAATATTAATTAGTCTGCTAAGCATCAAGAAAACTGGAAAACATTATTTTTGTTTCATAATTCTCAGAGCTCGTTTCAGTTCAATGCACACGAGTCAAAAACAAAACTTGGTTGAAAATTTGCATAACAGCTCATAACCAAAATTATCTTTCCGTAAAACGGCAAAGCAAGAAAAGCAGAATACTTTAAACCTATTTCAGCGGAGTTTGTTATTTTCGAATTTAGTTCTGTCCGCCTGCAAATGCTTGGAATAGAACATAGGTTTTAGTTTGAAATATTTTCTATGCAAATTTTCAGAGGCATTGCCGGGTGTGTGTGCATTGCCTAGAACGTACTGAAAATTTGTCGAACAAAGAAGATAGTGTTACATTAATCTGATGAAAAATTTACACAAGTTTACCAAAGAAATACCTTTCCAAAAGAGCTCGGTCATTATAGAGTTCTGAAGAAGAAAAGTCCATCATGCTTCCAGATGCGAAAATTAGTTGTATTTAGGCGGTGATTACATGAGACCGGTACGAACTCAGAGCGATCTGAGTTCGTATCGGCTCTCATACATTTCTTTATATGCGTTTACATGAGGCCGGTCTGGAAAAAGTCCTGACCGGCACGAGTTCATTCCGGTTGCTGACCCGACACGAACGACTTTCGCATCCTTACCGGTCTCGCGTAAACACGACCAAAAAGGTGGTAATTACATGAAGCACGATTCATGGTACATGGTTCAACGAAGCAAAATACCAAGTGATCTCCCGCGCGAAAATGTGATATCTTCACACGTGAAAATAACATGCTATTTCACGCGTGAAAATAACACACTTGCCTGCTCGAGTTTTAAGATATACTAAATTAAATAGCAGTTTGGTATTTACATGGCCGCTAGGGGAATTCGAATTTTATGTTCTCGTGTTCAAAATTTATCTCACTCGATCGCGTCCGCGCGGCCATCCTCTATAGATTTCATTGACAAAAGGAGAAAAATGCATTCATCCATTACTGTATTTAATTTTTGCTATACACAATCCTGCTTTTCTAGCATGCGGAGAAGATGGGTGATAACTATTTTACAAGCATACAAATGGATTAGCAGTGTAATTTTAATTAAAAGATTTGACAGCGTCCTTGTTGATCTAAATGTTTACAGTGCGGTGAAAGGATCTCGTAGAGTGTTACGCTGAATATTTTATTGTTTAAGGTGGCCCGCGCCTGTTTCACAGGAAAAAGATGCAAACATTTAATCGCAGTCTTTATCCAGAAAAAAAGTGCGTTGATTGCTAATATTTTTTGCTGCTAGAAATAACAGATTACTTGAGATTATACTGCAGGAAAATTATAATAAAAACGTTACACCGATTACACAAAGCAATCAATTTTCGAAGGTAGACATCTAACAAGAACAATTTTCCTTAACACAAAGACTAGACAAATTTTCTTTTCAGTAGGCTCAGACCCCGTCCACACTAACGCGTTTTCGTTTGAATCCGTATACTTTTTGATACGGTTAGGCCTTTCGTCCACACTGACACGCTGATCGTTTTCATCGAATCCGTATAAGTTTGAAAACGCTCTCGAAAGTGAATAAAAACGAATCCGTATACATATCGTTTTAGTGTGGACGGTCGAATCCGGATAACAATGAGAACGATAACGTCAACTGTACCATTAATTTGAGACTGCGTTGCACACGTCACATCAAATACTACCATTTGCGATCTTCCGTGAGGCGTGACGCGACAACTATGATTGGAAACGTTTGTATCGCAGACGTTTGTCAATCCAAACTTTTTGTTTCGCTTATTAAACTCCACGTGCAGGGATGTGAAACTTTCATGTTTCCCGTGGAAAATCTCTAAAGTTACAGAAGTTACACACAAAAATCGAAAAACTTACAGAATCTAGGCATTTCTGACAAGAAAAGGTACTAAATGTTTTGATATTATTTAACTTAGGATGACTTAAACTAATATTAGCGCGACAGAAACTCGAAATTTTTAGTATAAAATTTGATCCTCATTAGCAAAGTTTCGTGGACCAAACAAAAAGTTTTGATTGACAAACGTCTGCGATATAAAGTTTTCAAACCTAGTTGTAGCGTCACGCCTTACGGAAGGTCGCAAATGGACAGTAAAAACTGATCTCTTGTTTTAGTAGGGTGGCTTAGTGACTTTTTTGTGCAATTTCGCGTAAAGGTACCAAATTTGGCATGAATGTTCCTTGGGTCATCCCGAACAAAACTGGCAGGGGTGCCAGACGATTCGCACTGTGTAGGGGTGGGTAGGGGCAGTTTTGTCACAAAAATGTAATCCTGTTTTTGTAACCCAAATATGGCTGAATTCGTGTATTTTTATAAATCTTCGTGTTCTTTGGTAAGTTTTGAACAATTCCAGAAAGGTGTCACATTTTGAAATTAAAGGGGGAGGGGAGGGGAATTTTGTCAAATTATCATAACAACTGATCACATTCAGCACACATGTTCTATGGATCATCTCTAACAGATTCTGAAGGTGTACCAAAAAATCCGACACCAAGGGAAGAGGGAGGGGAATTTTGTAAAATTATTATAATATATTCAATTTGAGGTGCCAGTTCAAGTGGGCAACTGACCAAATTCGGCACACATGTTCTATGGATCATCTGTAATAGATTCGGAAGGTGAGCCAAAGATTTTGGTCAGTTGCACACCAAAACTGAAGAATTAAGTGATATGTGTTTAATTTGCCAAAATACCCTCCCCTCCCCCCTGAGTGTCCAATATATTAGCACCTTGTCTGAATCTGTATGGGGTGATCCAAAGATTATGTATGTGAAATTTGGTCAGTGCACAGTTTAAATTGACATGTCAAATTAGATGTATTATGATAATTTGACAAATTCTCCTCCCCTCCCCCTCTGGGTCTAAATTTTCGGCACCCCTTCTGGATCTGTTAGCCGGGTGATCAAGGGAACATACATGCCATGCTTGGTTAATTGCACACTTAAATTGATGTCAAATTGAATGCATTATGATAACTTGTCAAAATTCCCCTCCCCTCCCCCTGAGCGTCCAATATTTTGGTATTCCTTCTGAATCTGTTAGGAGTCATACATGGAACATGCATGCCAAACGTGATCAGTTGCACACTTAAATTTACAAGTCAAATCGAATGCATTGTGATAATTTGACAAAATACCCCTTCCCTCCACCTGAGCGTCCATTATTTTGGCATCCCTACTAGATCTCTTAGGAGTCATACATGGAACATGCATGCCAAATGTGATCAGTTGCACACTTAAATTTACAAAATCAAATCGAATGCATTGTGATAATTTTACAAAATTCTCCTCCCCTCCCCCCCTTGGTGTCCGATGTTTTGGCACCCCTTCCGAATCTGTTAGGCGTGATCCATAGAACATGTGTGACGAATTTGATCAGTTGCCAACTTAAACTGACGCCTCAAGTTGATGCATTATGATAATTTGACAAAATTCCCCTCCCCTCCCCCTTGGTGTCCGATTATTTGGCACCCCTTCCGAATCTGGTAAGGGTGATCCATAGAACAGGTGTGACGAATTTGATCAGTTGCCCGCTTAAACTGACACCTCAAATTGAATCAGTTATGAAGATTTGACAAAATTCCCCTCCCCTCCCCCCTTGGTGTCGGATTATTTGGCACCCCTTCCGAATCTGTTAAGGGTGATCCATAGAACATGTGTGCCGAATTTGATCAGTTGCCCACTTAAACTGACGCGCTAAATTTACAAACCAAATCGAATGCATTGTGATAATTTGACAAAATTCCCCTCCCCTCCCCCCTTGGTGTCCGATTTTTTGGCACCCCTTCAGAATCTATTAGGGGTGATATATAGAACATGTCTGTCGAATTTGATCAGTTGCCCACTTAAACTGACACGTCAAATTGATGCATTATGATAATTTGACAAAATTCCCCTCCTCTCCCCCTGAGTGTCCAATATTTTAGCATCCCTTCTGAATCTGTTAGGAGTCCTTCATGGAACACGCATGTCAAATGTGATCAGTTGCACACTTAAATTTACATGTCAAATCGAATGCATTGTGATAATTTGACAAAATTCCCCTCCCCTCCCCCCTTGGTGCCCGATTTTTTGGCACCCCTTCCGAATCTGTTAGGGGTGATCCATATACCATGTGTGCCGCATTTGATCAGTTGCCCACTTAAACTGACGCGTCAAATTGAATCTGTTATGATAATTTGACAAAATTCCCCCCCCCTTCATTTCAAAACATGTCATCTTTCTGGAATTGTTCAAAGCTTATCAGGGAACACATACATTTATTCAATACAAGAATTCAGTCATATTTGGATTAGAAAAATAGGATTACATTTTGGTGACAAAACTGCCCCTACCCACCCCTACACAGTGCGAATCGTCTGGCACCCCTTCTAGTTCTGTTCGGGATGACCCAAGGAACATTCGTGCCAAATTTGGTGCCTTTACGCGAAATTGCACAAAATAACCCTTTTTTGTCGCTAAGCCACCCTACTATTTGGAGCTAAATCTCCCGTCCACACTAACACGCTGCGAATCCGTATAAGTTTGAAAACGAATACTTTTGAAAACGCGTTAGTGTAGACAGGGCCTCATGATACTTAAGAACGCATCCACCTGAAAACCATGCAATATGAAATTTTGAGTCTACATGGTACCCTCCAGATTTTGATAATATTTTGTGTAGTGAATGCTATTAGTGTAACTTAGAAGCCTGCCAAATATTTCTCGCAACGTCCGTATTGCTAACGAGATAATTCGGTGCGATAAAAACGTCGCGATATTTTGAAGGCAACTGCGGTATATTAGTAAATATGTTTCACTGCCAGTTTATATATGATGGATACAAGATACGACAATGAAACTCATACACTTAATAAAAGAGACATTGATCAATATATTTCCAAAGGAATATCCAAGATTTTTCTATATTATCTTTAAAATAACATTTTCTTGAAAAAATGGTATTTCATGTAATATTTAAAAGCCGACTATGAGGACTTGACGGGATTTCAAAGTCCGCGCAATTAGTTCCAGTCCGAGGCGGAGCCGAGGACTGGAACTAATTGCGAGGACTTTGTAATACCGTCAAGTCCGAATAGGAGGCTTTTGAATTACTTCACATATTCATTAATTATTCGTGAGGTATTTAGCCAACACAGAGAAATAAAGAATACACAATGAAAATTCCTTTTCAAAACGTCTTTGTGTGATTTTCTTTACAAAATTGATGAAATGAAACTGCTGTGCCACTAGCTGTCAACAAAGTATAAAGTAAGTGGAGCGACTGCAGAATACCCCCGTGCTCATTTGCATCTCTCTGAAGTTCTTGAGGCAGCATAAAACAAAAGGATCTATTCATATTCAAATAAGCAAGGTATTTTGCAGTCTAGCCGGCCGACATAGCTTGCGGTTGATTTAGCGGCCATCAGATATTGCTCGAGTCCCTAAACTTCAAGAAGTGACAGGAAAAGGAGGCAATCGATATCCTGGCAAGTCTTGGTACCAGATTGTTGCAGGCCTTAAATGTGTCTTAGAGGGAGCCAATAGAACTGACGTGAATTTCCTGGACAAAAGTAAACCTGCGTAAGTAAATAATTGTTTGCAAAACTTTGATCCGATTACTTTAAAGAATGAAAAAATAACTAAATTAATTATACATCTATTATTGATCGCAGTTACAGTGGACTTAGAAATCTCCTTGACTCGGAAATGAAAGACGCCCAGAAAGCCGGCACTGTGAACAAGCAGCCAGAGAAAGAGAGGGTCAAAGACGAAGAAGAGGAAAACATTTGGCAGGCTGGTGTTTTTGGTGCTATGTACAGTTAATACTATTGTGACCATTAATAATTATTCTATGTAGACTTTAATGTAGAATGTAGAAATGCAGAGCATAGTATAACAAAGTCTATGATGTGGTTTGAGTGGTTAAAACTTTGATAATGTGCAGGTCTTTGAAATCCCAGAAAGCCGGCACTGTGAACAAGCAGCCAGAGAAAGAGAGGGTCAAAGACGAAGAAGAGGAAAACATTTGGCAGGCTGGTGTTTTTGGTGCTATGTACAGTTAATACTATTGTGACCATTAATAATTATTCTATGTAGACTTTAATGTAGAATGTAGAAATGCAGAGCATAGTATAACAAAGTCTATGATGTGGTTTGAGTGGTTAAAACTTTGATAATGTGCAGGTCTTTGAAATCCTGTTTAGTTTTGCTGGCTGTAATTTGAAATCATTAAAATTCATATTTCAAAGTACACGTACCTTTGAAACATCAATAATTCTTATTTCACCTAAAAAATCCAATAAAAAAACATGTCAAGCTCGAATCAAGCTTTCTCGAGCACCATTTTAAACAATATTTGCACGATACCTTCTGCTTGTGTTCCTTCTGATTATATTTAAATAGGCCGATGAAGTCATGGCAGAACAGCTTGATCTGGTGGTCGTCCAGACTATTCTCTAAGATATTCTTGAAAAAGCGCGGTTCCGGTGCACTGAGGTGATCATACGGGACGAACGCTCGTGGGAAGACTTTTCCAATTTCGTCTTTCTTGATGGCGTTGTCGGTAAACGTCAACGTGTCGATCGAAAAGCACCAACCGTTGTTCACTTCTATCAGGTCAAAGTTCACAGTCAGTTGTTTTATTGTGTGGCTTTCTGGTCTTGACAATCGGTCACGCACGTAATCGCCATACTTAATTAGGTCATCTCTAAAATGTATGTTGCCTTCTAGCGCTCCTATCCAATCTGGCACGCTGCACTTGTAGTTGTAAGTGTACGTTGCATCTCGGACTTTTCGATACATCGATCCACGATAGACCCGATAGTGCATGGAATCCATGAGTTTTTCTATGTTGCCAAACAATAGAACTTTGGGATCGGTTGTTATACACCTGCGGCACGTAGAGGGTTCATCGGAAATGATAACTTCATTGTCAACACCGAAGACATCTAGGCGAAGGCCAGCTTTCTTTAACTCGTTCAAGGCTTTCACTATTTGGTCTTTCTGAGAGGCCGAACTTTGGAGTTGGAAAATAACGACCTTTTCCGTGGGACAATTGAGCGAATTTGGCAACAGATACTGACAGGATAACTGGTCTGCTACGTCACTCATTGTGGTCTTGTATGAAGCCTCTACCAATTCGATGACGCAACTTGAGCTGTGGTCTTTTAGGATTCGAAATAGCTCAATCATGGAGGTCTCTGCATTTTTCTGGACTCGTACGCTGTTCAAGTCTTCTACTTCACAATTCATAAGAGCTCGTTTAATGGGCAGAACTGAAACTTGAGCGCCAGTAGAGCTGGAAAAGGCCAACCAAAATGAAAACTTTGGGAATCGCTTCCTTTCGGCCGCCATTGCAAAGCTTCGAATTGTTTTTTGTGAAACTTGTGAGTTTGGACAGTTTTCTGACGCTCCACTTTCTTCTCCATTATCGTCTTCGCCTTCGTCATCTTCATCGCCATCTCCGGGCTTATCTTTTTCCCTTGCAACTTTCTTTGGTGGCTCTTGCACTCCAATCGACAAGAAATAAAACTCAAGACCATCAAGCTTAGCCAGTGCATACATGCATTGATCTCTTTTCTTGCAGACTAACTTCCAGGCTTCTGCCAAACCCTTTTTTTAACTCGCCACACGCAGGACGCAGTCACAACTGAAAGGCGCTTTTTTTTATAATCGGCGTCAAGAAACAATACGCTGCATCTTTGATCGTCTTGTTGTTTAGCTGACGAGCGGGAAATCGAGCAATTCTATTCATCGTCGTTGTCTGCTATCAACTGATGCAGGGAAACTTGGGTATATGGTTCATCGCTGAATGTCACAATAGCCGCCTTATTTCAATATGAATGGTCCTTTTGTTTGATTATGCCTCGTTCTATTAGAAGACGACTATATGGCATTCAGCGATGAAGTAGATACCAAAACTTGTTCCTTTATAGTTTCGGCCCTAGCGCATACGCAGTCCCTCTGAACACACCCACAATATGGAATTCACACAAGCAAGTAGCATATTATTACATAACCTTGCATTGTTCTATTGTAGTAGGAGAACCTTGTTTACTTAGCCATGGTAAGCGCAAGCGCAGTACACAACTTTAAACAATGAAGTCGATGAAAATGCTTCAAAACCCGGCGTGGCATTTTTAAGTTGTTTCAAGCGCTGGACATTCCATAATCATTGCATTATTGTCGTTCATGAGGAAACAATAGTTGCTTGTTTAGATCAAGGACACTGCAGACGGACGCAGCATTCTGAAATATGCAAGTTATTTTCACTTTTGGGCTAATTCAAACTAATTCGCTAAACATTTCAGCGCGGGTATTGGCTGTATTGAATGCCAAAAATATTCACACAAATAAGCTGTTTCTGTCATTGCAGCCAGCTAAAATTAATTGCATATTATATGAAGGGACAGTTATTTTTTCCCATGGAAAAGAATACTTCATTGCATAACTGAAAATGAAACTATTTACTAGAGCGACCCTATTTAGGAGTGAAATCCGTCTAGCCGTCCATCCGTCACGGTAGAAAAAATATTATTTTATTGCATAGCAAATGAAGTTGAAAGGAAAACTTCTAAGACAGACGGATAGACGGCTCCACGGATATTTTCATACAATTTCTGTCAAAGAGTGAAATCCGTCTAGCCGTCCATCCGTCATGGTAAAAAAATATTTTATTGCATAGCAAATGAAGTTGAAAGGAAAACTTCTAAGACAGACGGATCGACGGCTCCACGGTTTTTTTCATACAATTTCTGTTAAAGAGTGAAATCCGTCTAGCCGTCCATCCGTTCACACCAGGTCCGAACAATGCTATTTTTTGTTCCTCAATTGCCAAAACGGTTCCGATTAGCACCTTAAAGGAACGATTCGTTTAACTATAAAAGGGAACGCATTGTTCCTTTTTAACAGGGTAAGTCTTCTGAAACACTAACAATGCGGGTTTGTCTAATATTGAAGGCATGTCTAAACTTGCAGATTAACCAGCTTGTGTTAACACGTAATAATAAGTCTGAGCATGCTCAATTGTCATTTTCGGACAAGCCCAAGCAAAGTGTCACGTCTTCTTTTCATCAACAATTCCTGCCTGGGCTTGTTAAGCTCTCTTGGGTATTGCCAAAAGGGCATGTCTGTGATTCGCTAGCCCAAACATACGTCTCCTGGGAACAAAAACTAGTTGTTGTTGCTTCGCTCAAGCCTAAAAGACTTCACCTAGAGGAAGACGAAGTGGATGGCCTTTTTCACTGTCCAATTCAAGAATGCAAACACGATGGATTCGCCACACAGCGAGGATGCAGAAAACACGTAAGGAAAAAGCATCTTTGGTTTTATTACTTTGACGAAAAGCCTGATATCAACCTTGCTAAAGAGAATGCGAGTACCTGTGTAAAACGTGAAGCTGCTGGGAACTCTGCGCGTAATTTGAGATCAATGCCTACGTATGACATTTCAAGTAAAATTGCTCAGCAAGTTTTTTCGTGGCTAACTGGCACTGGAGGTGGCTGTAAAAGTGATCGCCAAGCTCGGCAAATAGTTAGCAGGTGCTTGAAGCTCTTAAAATTTTGCTGCGAAGACGAAGAAGACCTAACATTTGAGATAATAGACTTCAGTTTGTGCTCTCCTAATCTGCTTTTTTTATTGACGTGCTTCAGGATGAATGGAAGCTTGAGCATGCTGGGCGGGTGGGGTACATCGACGCAATTGTAGAACTTATAGATTTTAGAAAGGTAAACGGAGCGTCGGCAAAGGTGCTAAGTAATTTTTCTACCACGGAAGTCTACTTGAAAAAGGTACGCAGAACAGTTTCTAAAATGATGCGCATTCAGTGGAATGGCGACGTTGACATAGAAGCATTAGAGGCTAAAGGACACTGGGCGACGTTAGAAGAGCTTTTGGAAGCAGTTGCGCAGCACTTACCACGCTACGAAAGCGTGCTTAAGGTATGAGTATACCTTTGCGCGAGGGATGTCACTTTTTCGCGAAAAAAATCACTGTCGTGTCATTATTTACACTACAAGGGCCAATTATATATCGTTTTAAAGCTTATGGAACGGCCTTACTTACTAAGTGGTATATTTCTATGCAACGGTAATTTGATGGATCATTTTCGTCGTTTTGTGCTTCAAAGGAAAAGTACCAATTTTGCTTTTTAAGAGTTCCTGCCACTTCCAGTTAATGTTAAAAGCTCCAGACTTCCGCAAAATGTATTCCTTAGAGTGCGATCTGAAAAAAGGTGTGCGGGATTATTGATATTTTACGTATTTGCGCAAATGTCACGTAAAAAAGGTTGAAAACAGATATTTTTGGCAACGCTAACACAAAAATTAGCATAAAATATGTTTTAAAAGGAAAATCAAAAATCCCGCACACCTTTTTTTAGATCGCCTTCTAAAGAATAGATTTTGCTTATATTTGGAGCTGTGCAATTTAATTGGAAGAAGATGGAACTTTTTAAAGAAAGTCCGTCCTTTTTTCTTTAGAGCTAAAAAAATATATGTTTATGTACAATATAATGAAAACAAAAGTATTCATCAGATAGGCCAATCCTTTAGCTTTAAAATGATATATGAACGACTTTTGTGGTGTAAATTGTGACGTGATACGAATTTTTCCCCGCGAGACCCCTCAAAGGTATACTCATACCTTAAATCGTGCAAGGAAAAACAAAGCGTGGCATCTCCGTTAGACTTGTCATTTGCTACCAAATTCCTTGCGCGTTATTTGTTTATAAAGGTCAAAGGTTCTCGCCCAATGACGTATCAGTATTTGACTGTGACATGGTTATCAAGGCCAAGACAAACGGCGGATTTATTGATCAGAAAATGTTCAAGACTGCAGCGAAATATGGGTTTGACTCTATTTATCTGACAGATACAAACATGCAAGTACTGGATGGCTATATCTCTCACATCCGACCTCGTTTAAAGCCCACGTGCGATTTCGTATTGGTGACAAGAAACGGCGGCCAACACAGCAAGCTAGGCGAATCGATGAGCAAGCTAGTGTTTGACGCAACCGGCAAGTATGTTCATCCCACGCGCGTTCGACAAATTGTAGAGACGGCCAGTTCAAGAAACCTGGACAGCACTGCGCAAAGAACCATCTCGGAGGACCAGAAACACAGTTCTATTGTCGCCAAAGTACACTACCAAAAACAGAGGTCGCGCGAAGTTGCAACCAAGGCGCACACGTTTCTCAAGGAACTGCAAGGTGACAAGGGGTCAGAACTTGTTGACGATGTTCGCGCACGCCTTTCAGACAAGTCGACATCCTCGCAAGAGCAAGGCGAAAAATCGGAGAGCTCCTCGACAGATGATGTGGAACCCGAAAAGGAAGTACTCGCACATAAGCGCCATGTAACACCACCTCTGAACACGAAAACAGCAATGTCACAAAGAAGGAAAAATGTTCCATTTTCTCCCGAAGAGGACAGATATTTGAAAGTCGGGCTAAAACGATACGGCTTTGGACAATGGAAGGCCATCCTCGGGGATCCCGAGTTTCGTTTTCATAAACGAAGAACATCCAACTCCTTGCTATGCCGTGCAGTGCGCAGATTTCCCTCATATGGCAAGAAGTGAGCAATCATGAACCAATAGGACACAGGGAGAGCAATAAAGGAGAAGGCTGGGTAAAATGCGCTTCCATAAAATACCGTCATAGAGAGCGTTGGCTCTCTTTTCTTACAAGACGAGAACAACGCGAGTGACAATGGAAATCTTAGTGGACAAACACCCGGAGCTTAGCGTACGGGACATGAAGTTTGCTGGCCAGCTTTTGCAAGAAAATTGTGAACTCAACTTTTCTAAAGAGACGGCCTATGTGGCGGAAAGTTTGCTTTGGCGCCATTTAAACAGGACGTCGAACAGGAAAAGGTCAACTCTCAGAGAAGTCTCTCAGAAGTTATATTGGCCTGTCTCTTCATTGCCGTAAAACTGGACAGCAGCGACTTCAGAAGAAACAGCTTTCTCATAGACGTGCTTTCTTTGTCGGTGCCAAGAACGGACATTATCGAGGAAGAGATTCGCGTTCTGGAGTCAGTAAATTGGAGAAACATGGAACATTTGGACATTCTAGGCCTTTAACTGAAGAATCGGTTACTTTGCACGACTGTGAAGACATATACTATTATCAGACGCTTTAATATCTGTAATGCCCTTTATTAAGCGATTCTAGATTCAAATAGTTCTTGTTTTTGACGGAAATTAAACATATGATGCGCTAAGAGGTTGTGGTCTTTTGGAGATCCAGTTAACATTTGCTATTTTGTTTAGGGAAGGAAGAAAAATCAGTGTTGGGAGTACAGAGTGACAAAAAATAGCTTGCTTTTTGCCTGCTATTTTTCTTCCTTCCCTGGTCTATAGCATTCAAGCTAAAGAAACGTTGTTCTCGCACACACGTGATTTTCAATGGTCGTCTCAATTTAATTTAGTGATTCAACAAATTCATTTCACTACAGCGTCAACTCTAGACGTCATTTACACGACTCGAGTTACATGAGTTTACTTATAGCGGAGCTCCTTGCGGCGGCGAAGGCCGCCGTAAAGCGGAGCACCATACCTAAGAAAACAGCGTCAAAAACTGCAAATATAGTATTGGGTACCCTGTGTGAGTTTTTTTGAGTAACCTGTGGAGATTGCTAGGGGTCGATCCGATTTTTGGACGTCTCAGCAAGTCCCGGATGTGTACGTTTTCCTGTCTTCCTACGTCACAATAGCCCTATTGTGACGTCAAGCATGCTCAGCTAACGGGGGAGGGGCGCGTTGCCAGGAGGGAGGAGGGAGTGCGCAACTAACGGGGGGAGGGGCGCGTTGTCAGGGGGGTTTTGATGCTCACGTGAAAGCTAAAATCGCAGGCACAAAAAGACTACAGGGCTGCTAGCGGCTGAAAAAACGACCTACAATAATTACTCTAAGGAGAAATGCTGGTAGAAGAAAAGAAGAAGCCATGGAATGCACAGAGTTGGTAGAATGGGGAATAATAATCAAGTTGGAGTATTTTCTCTGCCGGCTTGCTCCTGAAATTCTTCCAGTTGGAGTTTCAAGGCCGAGAAATGACAGCTAACTGCAGAACCGTGCTATCACGCATTACGCCTCAAATGATAAAAATACGCGAAGAGGAAGCCATAGAATACAAACATTGGGTCGAGGGATGAGGAAGGGATCGAGGAATGATAAATTTGGTTAAAATTATCTCTAGTAGCCTAGTAGAAGAGCAGAAAGCAGAAAGAAATGGAAACACAGACTCTCAGAGAGACCTAGACGGAAATTGCGCCCGGGAAGAAGGGTGAAGAAGCGGGGCAAAGCATTGAGATCAGAGCAGAAAGTAAACCACCAAAGAGAGGCATCCTGTTTTTTTCCATCATATCTTTTTGAGACTACTCGATAGTCGAGGATTAATAATGGTTATTGAACTGAGTGGAGTGCAATTTGGTCTGAAATCATACGCGTGATTTCAAAATCAAACGAGCGTATGATTTCAGACCAAAATTGCACGACACGAAGTTCAATTACCACTTTATTATATCCATTTGGAAATCACATTCTAGGCCCAGAGGATTCTATCAATTTATTTTCTTGAGACCGGAAATGCCTCACAAAAACATTGTATGCAAAACGAACTCACAGCTGCATCTGGCTGTGGATGGTAGTGTTTTCACGTTTGGAGTGGAGTTTGATAGATGAGCGGAGGTGATTTTCAAGATGGCGGCATCGTTTCACTATCAGCTGTGAATTTGCGAAACACTTTCATCCAGCTTTGTGTTAACCGGGAAGTGTTCTTATTGATCACTTTAGACTTCAGCTCTTCTACCACATTGTCTACCGGAAAGCATGTATAATCATCATCTTTTGATTTTGTGGAATTGATGTTGTTTGTTTTTCGGTGGACTCGGATTCCTGGACTCGGGACCGGAATTTTGCACCAGAGGTGCTGGATTATTCGCTTGAAAATCCTCCATATTGTCGTGAAACTGATATCATACTCTGGAAAAACGACAGATAAAAAGGTACTGTAAATATTTAAAGTTTTATCCATAGTTTTGTCTTTGTTTCTTGTTTTTCTTTTCAAGCAGAAGAAGAAAGGGGGGAATTTCCCCCAAAAATTGCAGGAAGATGGTTTTCCTGCCATTATTTTCCTGATTGGTCACCGCCTTTTAACCCTGAAGTCTGATTGGCTGATTGATTTTTGTGCTTCACTTTGATTGGCTGAGAAAAAGATGCGATTTGGACTCAAAAGGATGCGATTTTGGAAGAAATCGCACTGTTGTAAGCCAATCAGATTGCAGGGATTGACAGTGATTTCAAAATGGATATAATAAACATGGAAACGGTTTCGTTTATTCCCCTATTTTCGGCTCTCCTCGACAGCTGATGGACTAGGTGTCAGGACTATAGCTGGATTCACAGGAACTGAAAAGGTTTGTCACGAGTTACAGTACAACAACAATGGTGCCCAAATCGAGCGCGAGAATTTTCGTGTTTTGCCGTGTTTTGTGGGTTCTTCAGCTCCCTAAAGACATGGAATAGCTTTGAAAGTCACGGATATAATGGGTGCGGTGTGGATTGGAAACTCACTGTTCGCTGGAGTTTGACAAACATTCAGTATGAAGTGGATTAAACTGCAAGCTCTTTGGTAAGAATGTTTTTTTTTTATGAGAAATATTTTCTCTGACTAGACGATCTCTTCAGGGAATTTGATTCCTCGGTCGTACGATTTAGAAAAGATGATCATAGACTTTCAACTGTGTTTTGGCCATTCATTGATTTATAGAATTGATTACTTTATTCTATCTTTTGATAGCTATCTATTATAAGATATTTCTTGAAAACTTTCGACCTGTGCTTCAATTTGTTTTGGATTCTTCGTGAGTAATGCACTAGTCAATTGAAACCCCCCCCCTAGGGCCCGGGGAAGGGTGGGATTATCGTGGTGGTTTAAAGCATTTTAAAACAAGAGTCTGTTCAGAGGGGGTGGTGGATTTGACTGGTTTTGATTCTGGAACCTGTCCCAACCCCCCAGGTAGTGTTTATTTGCTTTCAAATAAATTATTTCGGTCAATCTTTCACTTTGATTTTGGCCATGCAAATCTACATGTTCTACGATGCAATTCATTGGAATCATTCGATTTTAATGCATTTTTCTGTACTTGCATCCCTTGTTTCATATAGGACACCACACTAGCTGAGGCCCACTCCCCTTTGACGATCATAGAAAGGTGTGTTCATTCTTTGATGCTTGCAAGTAAAAGGTGATTTTGGAGGCCCCAAGGTAGGGGCATTTCACAGGAATTTCCTCCTGATGGAGTGGGGACTTAAACGGCTTTTGTTCAGGGGTAAATTCAAATCCCCAACCCTTCCCTGGGTCCCTAGCGGTGGGGGCTTCAATTAACTAGTGCATAACCGGTTTGTCCCCAGCCAAATATAAGTTAAATATTATGCATCAATAATATTTTCCTTGCTCAAAGGAAAGTCAGTAGAGTGCACAGAACGTTTTCCCATTTCTGTTGGATCAGAATAAAGAGAGCCTCTGTTATATGTTTCTGCTGTAGTTTCATTGTTTTCACCTCTTCCTAAAACCCAATAGAAGTATCTTGATCCAAGTTTTTCAAACTTTTCTCAGGGGGAGCATGCCCCCTCAAACAGAAATTATTTTGTTTTTCTGTCTTATTTCTATTTGCTCTCCCCCCCCCCCCCCCCCCCGCACCCCCCATATTTTTTCAGTATTTTAAGTGCAATTAGGTGAAATTCAAGTACTTTTTTCCTTTTCTGGACATTGTAAACCTGAAACTTCATGAATTTCAGACCCTTCTACAAAATTGCTCCACCCATAATATGGAGTTATGTATTTGGAACACTTTGGACTTTGCATCCTTCTGCTTAACACCCGTATGGCCAGGAGTAGTGTCTGGTCCAATATCTTTTGACGGGTCTGCACGCAAGTATAGTAACTTGTGTTATTTCCATTATGAAATGTAGTAGCAACCTGTTTCAATATACAGCTGAGGGTTTTTATAGAATTGGGTCAACATAGAGTTTCATTGTAGTACTCCAGGGTGGAGAACTTTGACATTATATTTCTCTGTTTTTCATTTTGTTGTTCATGGCACACATTTAGTTTCCAAAATAGACCAAAATCAAGGAAGTGATTCTAAGTGTTTCAGTAACTGGATTTTTGGCCACTTTGCAAAAATTGCCCGGAATCCTGGTAAAATGTCTCATATTAATTTCTCTGGTGTATCTATCAATAATATTGTCTTGTGAATATATACTACTTACTATTGTCAGAAAATGCAGTTTTTTCCACTGAGGAATAAATATTGTCTTGAATAAATCATGAAAGTTATTCTGTCCCCTGGTTATTGTGTCCCCCAGCTGACCCCCAGCCAGTAATCCTCGTAGAGAGGGGTAGGCTGTATTGGAAAAAGTAAAAAAGTAAAGTCTCCCCCTGCCCAGAAGGTTGTTGAAAAGTGACCCCCACCCCTATGGAATTTCTAAAAAAATTACAGTATTTGTATGGAAAAGAGCAGGGAGCATGCTAATTCTGACTAAGCCATGTGCCAAGCAATAAAATAAATCAATCCAATCAAGCAATCAAATTTATTTGAAAATTTAGTCATTACAAAATTTGAAACTGCAAACTTTTTTAGGGTTGAAAAGATTACCAAATATTTTAGGGGGATATTTTTCAGATATTTTGCAGGGATACAGCTGTGGCACCAAATGAGGCAAGATATGGGATAAGGGGATATTTTGGTCCCCAGACATGCCTCTATACAATCCTTCTGTGTTGAAATCAAACAATTCACTTGTGACCGAGACAACTCTGGCCTGAGATATATGGTATTTGTGTAGGGACAGCATATAACTGTCTAACTGTCTGCCTAACAACAGCCCTAACAAGAATTCTCTGTCCTATTCCTTGACAGTCAGGGGTTGGGCCAACGTTCTTGATAGTGCGTGCCGCATGTGTTAGCCACAACACCACGGCACCTATAAAACCTGGATCACGGATCGGATCGGATCTTCGGATCGGATCATCGGATCGGATCATGGGATCCGATCATTTTCACTTATATGTAGTAATCAATATAAAAATTCGATACATCTTCATCGATGATGTCATTAAAACTAGACAACTTAATATCTACACAAGGGAACATTCAAACTTGGAGAGTTGTCTCCAAGCCGAGGGGAACAACCCCCTATCATGTGATATGACGTCGTCAAAACCTAGAAAATCAAATATATTGACAACAATCAAACGTTGTTTAACGACTAATAGAAGTTCTAAAATTGGAGGAGATTTTAGTTTAGGCTTGGAGACAACTTCCCCCAAGTTTGCCAATATCATGGCAGGCACTGTTGTTGTTTTTTGTTTTAAGGTTGTTATACATGACATCATATCAAGTGACAGGCGATATTAAATCACTCTAGTTTATATGACGTCATCAATAACGGTCATTGGTGACGTCATACAACGGTGACGTCATATAACGTTTTCCATCCCTTGATCATCGACGATCCGATCCGACGATCCGATCCGATGATCCGATCCGACGATCCGATCCGATGTTTCGATCTGATGATCCGATCCGATCCGACGATCCGATCTGATGATCCGATCCGACGATCCGTGATCCAGGTTTTGTAGGTGCCGACAACACCAAGATGTGATATCTTGCATTTTTTTTCTCATGTGAAACAGGTGCCAGTTTTGTCCCTACCCCAAAGTTGTCTTCACAACAAAGGACAACCTCGTTCCCATATGTTTTCAAACAGTGGTCATGTGACTCAGCCTCCCCCAGGGTCTTCTACTCGACCAGGGCGACTCGACCAACCGCCATCTTGAAAATTACCCACAAGACCCTGAGGACGAGGTTGATATCTCACCTCATGTGAACTACGGGTGTCTACATTTTTATTAGTTGAGTTATCCTCGTGCTTTTTGTGTTTTGTAAAAGGCTCAAAGGCAATAATATTAGTCTAAATATAATAAAGGTATTTTTGATACTACAATTAACTACTACCATCTTTATTCCTTATAATAGTTGGAAGCTCCGCTTTTAGGCAGTGCCTAAATCTATATATTATAGACTCTACTGACTGGAAAAAAAAGTTCAATATTGTTTTCTGTCCTGAGAGACTCTTAATGGCGGACGGCCAAGGTTTTGTCTTGTCGTTCCACACGAGACGCTAAAATAGCCAAATGGCGCTGAATGTTACATTAGAGCAGGTCAAGAAATTTCTTCGACAGGAGCTTGCTCCTGTGAACCTAAAACTGGAAGAGCTAACCCATAAGTTTAATGAAATTAGCAAAACTGTTAGTTTCTTATCAAATAGTTATGATACGCTGTTGGCCCAACTGAAGGGGGCAAACGAGAAAGCTGCTCGACATTCAATCGATATTGCAAATTTGAAAGAGGATGCAGGAAACATGAAGAGATCTGTCAGCGATGTGTCACACCAGATCGAGGAGATCGCGCAGTATCTTAGGAGGGACTGTCTTGAAATAACTGGAGTAATGGCGGGCGAAGAATGCTCGGCCGATGCGATAGCGAAATCGGTAGGGACGCTTATCGGAGTACCGCTTAAGGATGAAGATATTTCCATCGCCCATCCCATACCAACTTATAAGGATGACGCCCCGCCTAAAGTGATTGTAAAGTTCTCCAGAAGAAGCGTGCGGAATCGTTTCTATGCAAGCCGTAGGAAACTCGCAAAGAAGAAGGCTAAAGATCTGCCGAACCTTGGTCTTTCATCCGTTCAAGACATCTTCATCTCAGAGTCGCTTACTCCATACAAAAAGAGGCAGTTTGGTGAAGTTAACCAAGTGAAGAAAGATCTAAAATGGAAGTACATATGGACCTATAACGGTAAGATATTTCTGCGCCGAGACGAGAATCAGACATCTTCATTCTCGTTTAACTGCATAGAAGATCTTATCAACTTCAAAGCTGAACACACCACTAGTCGCCGTGGCCGCTGATAGATTCCAGGTAGCAATTCATGCCGCAGAAAACTCGTCTTACCAAATTTGTCGAATTTATTACATAGAATATAAACGTCTCCTGACATCAATGTGTTTAAGGCTAGTTTTAGACGTCGAACTTAATTCTTGTCGCACTAAATGTCAATTTCCCATTGTTTAGTTAGAGCTATTGTCTCGAGCTCATTTGCATTAGGAACGGCACTATCTGCCGTGCCAACACCGCGCTACTGCCGTGCAAAATTACAATTTTGAATCCTTCCAGCGCTCATAAAATCAGGGCTGAGATCTTCTCCATTGGCCAGACAGATTATATTAACCTCATAAAATCACTCATATCGAAATAACTTGTTTTCACTGGCTAATAAACCCATTCAATTTAGTGCGACAGAATTAAGTTCGACGTCTAAAACTAGCCTAACTAATGGTTTTGAGTAAAGTGCATGATACGCTCTCCGAGCTTCCATTTTCCACTTTGGACGATAGAGAGTTCCTTAAGGCAACCGGTGGTTGGGTTTACCGATCCTTTAAATTACTAGCCGATTCTAAGGATCTTTTCCGTGATATTATTGTCAGTCCAGAAAGAGAAAATGAGATGCAACCTAACCATTTCATCCAATCTAATTATTATACCATTAAACAATCCGGAAATTTTATTCAAAAGTCTAACATACGCCACGGTTTTTCTTTAATGCATTTTAATATGCGAAGTCTTTCAGCAAATCTAACTTCTATAGAAGATATCTTATTAACTGTTAAAGGCACTCCTCAAATTATTGCTATCTCTGAGACTAAATTAAAGGAAAATAACATCTACAATATTAGCATACCGGGTTACGTTTTTTTGAATACTAATTCTCCAACTGCGGCAGGAGGCGCTGGCCTTTATATCTCTAATGAACTAGATTTCATTAGGAGGCCACAAAAGCTGGAATTTGTCTAGCAGATGTAACAGACCATTTAACAGTTTTTTGTACTACAGCCAACCACATTCCAGAGCTGCAAGAAACAAAATATTTTCGCGACTTTTCTAATTTCGACAATGACTTATATTTACGCGACCTAGAAACTATTGACTTTAGAAACCTAGTAGGCGAGGATGTAAATGAAAGCACGAACAATGTGGTGAACGCTCTGCAAACACTTTCAAACAAACACGCGCCTCTGAGGAAACTACCTAACAAAAAAATTAAACAACTGGCTAAACCATGGATTTCTGACGCGATCTTGAAGTCTATTAAACGAAGGCATCAGTTATTTAAATCGCACTTCCTCAGTGATGATCCTAACAAAGCAAGTTTCTATAAAGCCTACAACAACAAATAAAACCGCATTAAAGAAGCAGCAAAGAAGAAATATTTTCAAGACCAATTTAGATTAAATAGTGAAAATCTTAAAACAACATGGAAACTAATTGGCCTGTTAATTAGTCGGAAAAAGAATGTTGGACTACCCCCTATCACTAGACTTATTTACAAAAACCAATGTTACACTGATAAGGAGAGTATTGCGCACCAGTTAAACACCCATTTTATAAATATTGGCTGTGAACTCTCGGCGGGAATTCCTTCCAGTACAGAGAATACTACGCAATTTATCCATCGCTCCTTTCGCGACAGTTTCATGTTTCGTAGCATTTTTGTTCATGAAGTCCAAGATCAAATAATGGGGATAAATCTTAATAAATCAACAATCGGTGTCCCTCGGCATTGTATAAAACTGGCCTGCAATCATATAAGTGAATGCTTAACATACATTTTCAATCAGTCCCTTCTACAGGGTGTTGTACCCGACATTTTGAAAATCTCAAAAGTTTCGCCAGTTGACAAAGGAGGCGAAATTACTGATCCTACAAACTTTCGTCCGATATCAACCCTGTCAACATTTACACAAATTTTTGAGAAACTTGTCTACAATCAGCTTATTAACTATATTGAGAAGCAAAACATTCTTTTGAATTTCAATTTGGGTTAGAAAAGGTCGATCAACCTCCCAAGCTATAACCGAAACTACAAATACATTAAGAAAAGCTATTGACAACAACCTATACACCTGTGGCGTATTTTTAGACTTTTCTAGAGCCTTCGATACTGTCAACCACTCGATTTTGTTAAAAAAGCTTGAAACATATGGTATTAGAGGGGTCCCCTTGGCCTTTTTCAATAGTTACTTGACCAACAGAAAACAATACGTGATGTTGGGCGGGGTTGCATCTCCTATGCAAACAATATTGTGCGGCATACCACAAGGGAGTACTTTAGGACCTTTGCTATTTCTTATTTTTATCAATGATCTGCCAAACTGTTCAAAAAAATTAATTTTCAAAATATTTGCCGATGATACGAATATATTTGCTTCTGCAGAAAATATAAAAACACTTGAAAACGTAATGAATATTGAATTAGCCAAAGTGAAACGATGGTGTGATATTAACAAGTTGTCTATCAACATGAAAAAAACAAATTTCATGATCATCAAATCTTCAAGAAAAAAAGACATGCCTTGTAATCTATCAATTTGCAATAATGACGGCTCCTTACAGAAACTTGAGCGCAAAGAATGTATAAAGTATTTAGGTGTCATGATTGATCAAAATCTCACTTGGAAATATCACATCTCTTACACCGTATCCCGTATTTCAAGAAACATAGGTATTATTTCAAAATTAAGACACTATTTATCCATTCAACTTATGAAGCAAATATATTTCAATCTCATTTATCCCTACATTACATATGGAATACTTGCTTGGGGTAGTGTATACAAGACCCATATACAAAAATTCAAGTTGAACAAAATCATGCTGTACGACTGATTTTTTTTGCTACTACACATGGTAAAAATACTGAAAGTGCTCAACCGTTTATTAATCTTCTAGGTCTTCTAACAGTAGATAATGTTTTCCGCCTCCATGTTTTAACTTTTACACACTTATGGCATAAAGGCCTCCTACCTGATGTTTTCAAAGACATTTTTCAATACTCTAGTAACGTTCATGGCTATAATACAAGATATTCTAAGAATCAAAACCTTTATAAGTCCAAAGTTCGAACAAATATCGGTAAACAATCACTCTCTTTCACTGCAATTGATATTTGGAAAGATCTCCCATCACATTTCAAGGACCTTAGTATCTTTCTATTTCGCAAAGAAATAAAACATTATCTACTGTTCCAACAACAAGAAATATTGTAATATCATAATTTATTCCTCTTTTCATAAATAATATTTCTATGTTAGTTCTTCCAATTAATCTTTTTCTTGATATTTCTATGACTTGCCTGCTTTTTATATAAATACCTACTTTGACTTTTCGGGAAGTTCCTTTATACAAATTTCCTTTATACACTACCCTAGATACTGCATGATAATATTGTAACTTTTTAATTCACTTCATTATGAGTCAATAAAGATTATTATTATTAAGATTATTATTGCCACGCTTTCCAGCCTTTTGCTTTCCCTGTGACTTTCTTTTTGCTGGTCGAGTGGGGGTGTTCACTGGAATTCCTCCCAATGTGCTTGGAAGGCTGTAATCTTCCAATGGCCGTGGAACCCAGCTAGGGGTTGGGGGTGCAACTTCCGGGTTCAAGGTCTGGCTCCTTCTTGGTGTCGCTACTCCGGTTGTGTAGTCGATAACTGCAGAAGGGTTTCCGCTTGGCGTGGGAGGCATGAAGTCGTCATCGTCGTCGTTTCTTGGTGGTGTTACTGGTTGTGGAATGAACCATAATCGAGAGTGTAAGTTGTCGATATCAGAAGCATTCTCTGGCGCCACGAGACCAAGACTCACATACAGCTTGCGCCTCTCCCGCAAGGCTTCCCTGTTGTTGGCGGTACCTTCTTTTTCATGGAACAGCTTGAGCTTGTGCTCAGTGATTTCAATCATGTTAATTAGAGCCATCTTTCTGTCCTCCACCTTCTCTTTCTCCATTTCTCGCACGTATCTGAAAACAAACAGAACCAGAAGCTGTAGGCCTAAATTATATCTAGGCCCCAATGCACACACCTATAATTAATTAATTAATTAATTAATTAATTTTAATCAAGTCCCCCTTGTAGTACTGTACATGTCCTGTGCGGGAGGTGTAACAATATAATACCTACCCGCAAAGCTCCTTTTCCTTCTCTATGAGCCATGGAGTTTTAAAGACGTGTTTCAACTTCTCTTCTTCTCTCTTTCTTCCCTCCTCCTCCTCTTCCCTCCATTGCTCTCTTAATTGCTCCATTCTCCTTTCCTCGATGTGTTCAGGTAGAGACTGAAATGGTTCTGTAATGGCCTCTCGCGCTTCGTCTTCGCTGGCGATTCCCAAGGCCACAAGCTGAGCCCGTTTCGACGTGACTATGTCTTAGACCATATCTTGCTCACGCTGTACGGCAGCATCTGCCATCTCCTTCATTTTAGCGAACAGGCGAGTACGGAAACAGGAGCTTCGTTCTTGCTGAGCGCGAACGATGGTTTGCTGTCGGCTCTCAGCCGTGGATTGCTGGCTCGTGGCTTCCGAGTCCGGGTCGTCAACGTCGCCTTCTGTTGTCACGTCATCAACATTGGAGCAAACTTCGTCGTTCTCTGGTGTGACTTCCTTCTCCAAAGTGAAGCAAAGAATATCTTCCTTCTCGTACTCTGTAAGCCTGGGCGTGGAAGCTTCATCTGTAAAGAAAAATAACAGCTCGTTTTTTTTGCTACTTTGTAAGTTATTGGCCCAGTGAATTTTGTGAACACACTGCAAATAATTCTATGTTGGAGTTAATACCCCTTAATGATCCAAAGCTGGGGGCTGGAATCCTCTTGGCCTGCTGAATAGCATATACGATGCAATGAACGGGATGACTTCGAATCCATTGGAATGCTGCTGTATCGACATTGTTTAAACTTTGGAACGTATAGACGTTAAGTCGTGCATCCATGGCTGGTTTGTCTACATCTTTAAAGGCCAGTGTTGCCTGGGATGCAATGATCATAGGGCATCTGAAGAAAAGGAAATATATGTTTTACTGATAATAAGGGTTAACAAATAGCTTGCTGCGTTGAACCTGGGCAAAATCGCTGCCATCTAGCTAGTTGTTATAGTTTGCATCGGAAGTAAGAAATCACCCAGACATACTTGTTTATAAATCCCTTGGCGCTACTGTACTTCACGTCATGAGCTGTCCAGCCACCCTGGGTGAGTAATTTCCAGTCATCCACATCCATCATGTCTGCAGTTGCCTCATCTAGGATAACTACCTCAGTGCTGTCATCGATCATTGCCTTGCTGAACGAGCGTTGCTTTGTAACTCGCGCCACATTCGAGGGGTTGACAACTCCCAATACAGCTGCAAGCAAGCTCGTTTTTCCGCTGTTGGCTTGTCCATCAAGACAGGGCACCTGTTGAAACATAATTGCTTTTAGCAAGCTATGATTAAGTATACATTCATGCAGGTGACCGTGGAATGTGGATGGTTAGTTGTCAGTGCTACAAAACTGCTACAATTTCCGTTTAAAATCAAAGTCGCCTATTACCTTTTGCTTGTGCTGCTTTCCTTGGAAGCTAAACAAGCCAAGGAAGTCTTCGCAGAACCGGGAAATGTCGCTAGGGGACAAGCTGTTTTCCAATATCCCACGGAAATATGGGCAATCCTCATTGGATGTATGGTCATAACTAAAGTATGCTCGTGGCGTAACAAGACCAATTTCACTCTTGTTGATGGCACGTTGAAGAAACTGCCGTTTTGAAATGGACAGACACCATCCATTTAGAACTTCAATTAAATCATAGTTAACACGTATTTGTCGGATGACCTGGCTGTCTGGATTAGATAACCTCTCGTTCACCTTCTTGCCATACTTTACCAGGCGATCTTTGAATGCCTCATTCCCTTCCAGTGTTCCAATTAATGACTTAATGTCACCTTTGGGTTGGTACGTGTAGACTGCTCGTGAATCCAGCTTGTACAAAGTACCTTTTGCAAGGGCGTAGTTCAGTGCTTTCATTGCAAACGAAAACAAGTAAGCAAAAAAAGCATTTTACGAAGCAATCAGACATAAGGACCAACATCCGCTAAAATTGGAATGATTGGACTCGTTTGGGACCAATGCCATATGATTATTTAGAACATGACCAATGCCACTCAGCCAATCAGCGACCGGCATTTGCGTCCCCTATATCCCATAGAAACTAAAGCGTCAAGCGGCGAGGGCATTGAACAATAGGGAAATTAGGGGTTTGTACATAGTCATTAGTATTCATGCTCATAGTCATTAATATTCTCAAGTTGCACCTTGCAATTTTCATTGTTCTCCTGAAGAAGAACAAAGAAAACCAAGGTGCAACATAGAGAATACTAATGACTATGGCATGAATACTAATGACTATGAGCATGAATACTAATGACTATGTACAAACCACACCCTGTTCTTCCCTCGCCGCTTGACACAACTAACTCTAGAAAATAAAGGAAAACATTGACTTCATTGTCATCTTTTGCAAAAGAGCCCTTTATTACAAGTCTCTCTTCAACATCTTTCTATAACAAAATAAAGCAAATCAAAATTAGTACATTATCAACATTGCAACTTGTTTATAATAACCAAGTTTATAAGTTTTTTTTGGGCAAAAAATTAAGAACATGTTATTGGGGCCCTCGCACGCTCAATAAATCCGTCCACCGTGGACATAAAATAAGTAAAATAGTAACCGCAAAAACACATGCATATTTGCCCATAGTAATCAAAATAATCCTCCAGATTTATAGAAAAACCTTTCAAGTGTTGGACAAATGCAATTCTAGGTTGTTTTGACCTGTTATTAAGACGATGGAATTGGATTGCGATTTGAGCTATTTTCTTGTCAGAGAAGTGGACAGCAAGCGTGCGACAGCCCCCTAAGAACATGGCTTTTTTCTGTAGTTAAGCAAAGCAAAATATCGAAAAATATCTAAAAGTTTCTCCACGAACATTTTGCATTTTGATGTTCCCTTTAAATGTTATAACGTACTGTATTTTTTAAGAGAAAAGCTTCCCCCTTTCGCATCAGTTTATCGTCTGATTCACTCAACTCTTGCCTGTCTCGAGGCATTTGAAGAACATTTGAGTCTCAAATTGCTAAAACAAACTTCGAATTTTGCCAGCCTCGCGAACATCAGCGCTCTTGCAATTCTCATAAGAAAGCCCCGGGAAGAAACAGATCGTCAATTCAAAAGTATGTTTTACCAAATGTTCCGCTGTAATGCGACTTCTGAGTTCTGCTAAACTTCAGTTCAATTTCCGGTGTTCGATCCAAACTTTACGGATTTACGAATTCTGATAACTAGACCGAGATTTTGTGAACGCTTTTTGTTTCTCCCTTTTCTTGGGCCATAGGAGTCGAGGAATCCATTACAAAAGCTCGATAAAATCTTTTCATATATTTCTTACCTGACTTCGGGAACGAACTCCAGTATGGCCAGTTTCAACTGCTATCGTCTCAAAACACACTTGGAAATTAGTTATAGAACAATGAATACACTCAAAACAAACCGCTTTGTCAGTAGATCTTTTCATTCACAAGGCTTTGATTGACACTACTATTGTAAAAAGCCTTGGATGAAGTATTGCTCTGAACAATGCTCTGTAATGATGTTCATATGTCAATGACAAGCTAGCACAAAAACTTTCAAAAGACTTTCTTCGTGGCATTGATCATGTTCTAAAAAAGTTAGAGAATGGACGCTCGTGTCCTATGGGAAATAGACCACTAATGAACAAAAATCTGTGTTAGACCACTAATTGTTCATTAGTGGTCTATATCCCATAGAACACTCGCGCCATTCTCTAATAGCGGAGCTCCTTTGCGGCCGAAGGCCGCAGAGCGGAGCACCATACCTAAGAAAAAAGCGTCAAAAAACAAGTCCAATGATCGCAAATAGTGCGAATGTAAGAAATCCACAGGGTACCCAAAACCTCACATGCGGCAATATCGCGCAAAGGGATCGAAGTGATTTTTGAACGTCGAAGGTCATCCAAGGTCATTTCCGCGCCGGACAGTGAAGCCTGCACCTTTCGCAGCCGCTTTGATGCATCTAGTCTCCTTCGCAGTCGTGTTGTCATGACGTCACAACATGGCGGCGAGCCAGTGACGGGGGGGAGGGGTGGGTGGCGCGCGCTCATGACGTCACAGCATGGCGGTGTGGTAGTGAGGGGGGAGGGGTGGGTGGTCGGGGGGGGGGATGCTGCTCACGTGACAGAAAACCCAAATATGGTCTTATGCAACTCTGTTTATCTTGATTGAAATGCCGAACGAAATACATCTGTACGCGTCTGCAGAACTGTTCTACGCAAATGATAATATGTTTACAAAAAGCCAGGGACAACTAGTATGTGAAGAAATCAGGAGAGTGTCTTCCTAGTCATCTAGAAGTCCGGGAGAAGTCCAAGATTTTTATAGCGCCGAGTAGAATTGGCAATATTTGGCTGTGCAGTTCTTTGCGAAGTCATTCTTCATTTCTTTCACAACGCTTGGGCGATTTAGTTAATAACTGGGCAGTAACTTGACTTTTTTGAAGAGCAAAATTAACTTGGAGAAGCTCATTTCCACTATGGCAGAAGCGAGTGACGTGACGGTTTTATTTGGATGAATATTATTAGCACACGAGAAGTCGGGTCTAAGACAAAGATGGCGGCCGACCAATTCGTGGTTCAAAATTCCTGGATAAAGGCTAGCAGTTTTTATAGGAACATGGAAGGACATTCACAGTTCCGAACAGGATTACACTAAGGTTGTTTCTACATGGGGGGAAAATCTACTGCGAATGAAGGTAGGAACTAAAAGTTTGCTGTTAGTTTACATCAAGCATTTGACATTTGAATCCTTATAGAGCTGAGCCGACGTGACAGCGATACTCGAACTTGTTTTAGCATCAAAATACAATAAGCATTTAGTTAAGCAATAAAAGTACTTTCCGCGTGCTCTCTGCTTTCTTACAAACACGAGGGGGATGTTGGGAGAACTGATCAAAACTTGAAAGACACGAGCAGAAGGCGAGTGTCTTTCAAGTTTTATCAGTTCGACCAACATTCCCCGAGTGTTTGTAAGAAACCAGAGAGCACGCAGAAAGTATTTTTATTGCTTTTAGAAAATAACGTACACACGCGCGACAGCGTTGCGTGACAATCGTGTTTCTCAGGTCTCTTACAAACACGCTTTTTAACCAATCAGAATGCGCACATTCACAATACAACATAGGTGTTATTTTCTAATTAATATTAACTCCTTAAACTGTCTAATACCGAAGGTGCGTGTTGACAAAAAACATTAGAAAACTATAGAAAACACTAGAAAAAATGTTCTCGAAAATGTTTTTTAGTGTTTCTGTGCACAGCAGAATGTTTGAAATAGGCACATAAAAACTTAAAATTTACTAGAGTGAATACATAAAACCTTATGATATGCTAGTAAGCTTTAGTAAAAAGGTACCAGTAAGAACAATTGGAAAAAAAACCGAATACAATGTGTTTAGTCTCACACTTTTAATTTTGTGCTTCGATCTAAATTACAAAATTCTAGTGTGTGATATGTAAGCTTATGTGCCCACTTATTGTTTTGTCTTGGTGATAAGCCATGTGTTTATGTTTGCATTTCCATACCTGCCAACCCTGAAAACTCCAAAACCAAAAGTTTGTCTCGAACACAACAACTGTATAAGAAATGAGCAAGAAATTTACCGGGGAGATATTCCAGTAAATATTTGGAAAGTTTTTTCAATATTTTCCCGGGAGACTGAGGGTGAAAACTGGGAGAGTAAGCATTTCGCTGTTCACAACATAGTTGCAGTGTTTTGTTTAGACTGTTTGGTTTAGAAACAGCTTTTCATGACTATTTATGCAAATTGGAAATGCTTAATGGTATAATTTTCATTGAGATGATGCAATACCAAATTATGTAGCACCCCTATTAGTGATAACTGGGGGGGGAGGGGTGTACTCCCTTACAAGAGCTTTACGGGTATGTGCCGCCAAACAATTTGATTTGCAGGTATCATTAATTTCTCTTTAGAACGGGGTCTCATTTTGGGTGCAAAAAATTGAACGGGGTAGCTTTGCTCTAAAAAATAGTTTTAGAATGGGGTCCGCTTTTGAAATTCACAGTGGCCAGGGGTGTGTGTGTGGGGGGGTCAATTTACCTGATCATTTCCATACAAATACTGTATTCTTCGTTGGAAATTCCAGAGGGGTGGGGGTCACAGGATATTTTCTGGAACCACACATTGCTTAAGAAGTCACAGTATGTGGGAGATAGTGGTTTATAGATTGTGGTTGCTGCTATGGCTGGGACTGTAGGCAGGGTTTGGGCTGGGATTCGCTATGAAATTTCCTATTGATATTGTGGCACTTGGCTAAAGTGGCAGGAGTTTTTCTCTGCGAATGAAAACTTATAATAATAATACAGTGTATTATTATGCAAAGAAATTTGCGGCCCTGGGTCGGGAGAAAAAAGTACAGATTAGACACAGAAATGTGCCTCAAATTGCAAGGAATTAGCAGTGCACTAGCATTCTTGTATATCTAATGCCCCGCTATTCCCCGTGTTGGGAAGTGCAGGGCTTCCCACTGACTAGTGTGTAATGTTTACCTATTTCACATCACATGGCATTCATTTGAATAATGTTTTTTTGTTTGGATTTCTTCCATATTCATATATCCTTTGATGCATAGCAGAAAAAAAAAAGAAAGGATAGCTGGGGAATGCCACATGATCTAAAATGGAACAACATTATGCCCAAGTGAATGAGGTCTATCATAGAGAAATATGTGGTCTACCTGTGTAGAGACTGGGACTAGCCCGGTCAAACCCCATTTGTAGTTGTTTTGTAGCCGTTCATCATTCCGTTTGTTATGCTCAAATAAATCGCCGTTTAACAAGGAAATGGATGAACTCTTATCTACATCACATAATTCCTACATGGTTAGCCCTTGAAGGCAATACGCCAACTCGAATGGTGCAGGCACAGGCATGGAAAGAAGGTTTTAATTTGTATTTGATATAGTTTCACTGAAGTAGATATAATTTGTCTTGACATAGTTTCACTGAATTAAATAAAACAGGCTTGATTATTTTTGGAAATCTTTATGGTGTGTGCATTATTCTTCTTAAAGATAATGTATTTTTCTTTTGAAAATCCAAGGGTTGGGGGGGAGGGGCAATTTCAACACCCTTCAGTGGGGGTATGGATATTTTTTGGAACCTACAATATTATAAATTAGTCAAATCACACTAGTGGTCTATTATCAATGCTTCATTCTGATTGGTTGAGCTACTAGTAGGCTATAAGTTATAGCCTACTAGTAGCGAAAAGTGTTGGATTTGAAAGCCAGAAAATAGCAAATGAACAGAACAAAAACATTTTTTTAGCAATACAAATTGACCTACTAGTGTGATTTGACTAAAACAATTATTCCTCTCGCCCTCATGGCCTCTGAGTCAATAGCCCATTTGGCCTTCGGCCTCATAAATAGCTAGTAGTATGCACTCTAATTGATTGAAAACTGTGCATTCTCACATCATAATCACACAGCAAATGCAATGCTATTTTATAAATTAAGCAATAAAACTTGGATTCTTAGTTTAAAATCAACTAAGAAAAGAAAAATGGGCAAACATTGAAACTTTTATTTTATTGAACAATGTAAAACATTTTGGGGGGCTCATAAGAAACTATGTGTGATTATTAAATAAATACTTTTCAAGAATCAATTTTTAAGGATGTAAATGCATCAAACAATTTTACCACAATCTAAACCAACTACAAAGGTATACAGTACTTGAATGACAATTAATTATTTTGGGACTTTGAAAAGTGGCCTCTGAATAGAGGTACCACTGTAGTGAGGATGCTGAGGTACTAAGATGATTACATAGCAGTTAGTATAGGGTGTTCAGGACGACTGTCTTGTGTTTTGGAGAAAATAATTTATCCACTAGTTTTGGATAATCTGGTTGGTGAATACTAAAACAATAGATTAATGGCTCTAGATTTCCATGAGCTGATAGAAGATTACTCATACGAATCTCTAGCTTTATAATCTTATTGTTATATGTGTAATGCTAGGTTCCAGAAAATATTCATCCCCCCCCCTCCTCCACAGAAGGGATTGGAAATTCTGGAGTGGTGGTGCTGTGGTGGTACCTAACTTTTTTCATACAAATACTGTATGTTTCTGTTTTTCTTTGGAAATTCCAGAGGGGTGGGTTTGTTGTCACTTTTCAACACCTGGGGGATGGATATTTTCTGGAAAGGCCACACAATGCCAGATTATCCAATACTCATCTCTCCATGGTGGGTTTTGCACACAGGGAAGGTTTTTTTCTATTTTAAGGGAGGAGGGGGAGAGGAATTTCACCAATTGTTTCCAATATTGTGTTGGTCCTCCCTTGCATTTTTATTAAAAAAAACGTCTATCCCTATCTGCAACCCGGGGGGGGGGGACTCCCATATTTTTTGGTCGGGGATGATCGTCGTATTTTTTAGGGGTTAAAATCACGGTGGTTTGGTCTCTTTTAGGGGTGATCGTGATCTTCAATAAATTTTAGGGAGATTTGCATCTTAAAGGGCCGAAACTGTGTCCAAATTGCTTTTTCTTATGATGGTGCTTCTAAAAACCGTGTAAGAAAGAAAGATTATTCGATGAGAAGACAATAAATTAGAAACTAACACGGAAATTTCTTGATGGGTATCTTTCACCTGTTACCTGTGTTCTTCGCGCCTACTTGGCACATAAGACCTCATCTTTTAGGGGTATCTTTTAGGGTAATAAATTTTTTGAGCCACGCCATGGCCCGCCATGTTTGGTATCTTTTAGGGGTGAAACTGAAAATTTCTGACGATCATCCCCGACTAAAAAATATGGGTGTCCCCCCCCCCCCCCCCCCCCCCCCCCGGGTCTGCAGGAGTCTAGGAAAGGCAACTCTCACCACACCTTGGTATATGTTTTGTTCCAAGCCGTCTGAGAAAACTATGAATCATGAAATCAAGTGTATATATTTAGTAGTTATGAACTAGAATGGTTTGACCCTGCCCGCAAAAAGCTGCTAAATAGGTATAGCCCTCTCGCTTTATGCCCACATCCCCCCAACTTTTCTGGATTTCTCTGCTCATTCATGATGGGTATTTTCTGGGGTGACACATTTTAGTAAAAATACACTGAACATGTAATAATATAATACACACAGTATGTATATGTTGAAATATTAAAACAGCTCATGGCAAATAAAAGTTTTTCTCTTGACATTTTTTTCTTGAAAATTTCTTGAAAAGCCTATTATAGTGATGTACACCATGTACACAACCGGGAGCTCCGCTTTTAGCCAGTGGCTAAATCTATATATTACATAATACGATGTAGTCATGGTAACGTCATCTTCACATAGTGGTTTTACACTTTTCAAAAGTAAGAGATTTTGTTCTAAGGTATTTCTTCGTAAAATCATAGTCAAAGCATATTAATAGCGGAGCTCCAGCGCGGGCCAAAGGCCCGCGCAAGCGGAGCACCATACCTAAGGGAAAAACGTATACTATCGAGTTGATTTTTGAACGTCACGGGCATTATGGATCATTTTGATGACGTCATTGATGACGAAAGGGCACGTGACTTTGGTGCAGAGTTCCTCTTATGGTCTTTGAAAGTTTGTCCAAGTTTGGCTTCTATAGAAGCTTCCCTTCGGGAGATATGATTTTTTCTTTATTTCTCTGGTATTAAACCTATAGTGTCCGCCGTCCGGTGTCCGTCCGCCGTCCGTGTACACATGGGAACCCTGTGGTACGCAAAGAAAAAATTATATCTCCTCAAGGGAACATGCTAGGACAACCATACTTGGGATATTTTGTCTATGCCACAAGGGGGGTGCTGTAACACGGTCACGTGATGTGACGTCATCGATGACGTCATCAGTGATTGAAAAATTAATATCTCGTGAAGGGAAGACTCTAAAACAACCAAACTTGATTAGTGTAGTCTAGGTCACCAGATGAGTGAAATGAAATGGTCACGTGATCTGACGTCATCGATGACGTCATCTAGGCTTGAAAAATTAATATCTCGTGAAGGGAAGACTCTAAAACAACCAAACTTTGGTAGTGTAGTCTAGATCATCAGATCAGCGAAATGAAGTGGTGACGTGATGTGACGTCATCGATGACGTCATCTATGCTTGAAAATATAATATCTCGTGAAGGGAAGACTCTAAAACAACCAAACTTGGGTAGTGTAGTCTAGGTCACCAGATGAGCGAAATGAGTTGGTTACGTGATATGACGTCAGCGATGACGTCATCTGTGCCTGAAAAATTAATGTCTCGTGAAGGGAAGACTCTAAAACAACCAAACTTTTGTAGTGTAGTCTAGGTCACCAGATGAGCAAAATGAAGTGGTCAGGTTATGACGTCATCGACGACGCCATCTATGCTTGAAAAAATATTCTCTTTATTGCACTTTTGAATCATTCCATTTGGAGGAATTAAGTTTTTCTGAAGGAGGTTTTTATCTCACTTGACAGGATGCTTATTTTCGTCCCTGTATTTGTATTGTGTCAATGCAGCAACATACCGAAGAAAACACTGTTGTATACATATCAAGAGACATTTTTTCTTAAAAAGCCTATAAGTATGAACCATGTACACATGGGAATCCCTTTCATTCGCACAGAAAATTTTATAACCGAGAGCTCCGCTTTTAGCCAGTGGCTAAATCTATATATTAGCGTTTTTTTATGAAAATGCGAAAATCCAAGATGGCGGATCAAAGATGGCGACACACGCCTAAATCGAGGAATGCTCACTGGCACTTAGAATTTTTTTTCTAAACAAGCGCTCACCTACAGAAGTGAAAAAAGAATCATGAAAATCATCAGGGTTCGAACTTGTAACTTTCCAGTCTCTATACCCTAACCCTAACCACTACGCCACCAGTAAATTCGCTGGTTCGAACAGCTCGATTTATTGATTACGTACCTTAATAGTATTAATTGTATTAATCTTTAGTAGAATGAGGCATATACTATAAAAATATACTAAAACGATGTATTAACCGTTATCCTGACTAGTAGTCTTGATAGTTCAGATATTTTGAATGTTTTTAGGTCAATTTGAAGTAATATTGTCAAAAATATCGTTAAATTATTCATGGTGAGCATTCCTCCATTTAGGAATAACGAGATGGCGGCTAGCCACCATTTTGAAGCTTCATTGTGGTATTCTACCCCAAGTCATAGGAGCTTGAAACAAGTCTAGTCTGAGTAAGGTTTAAAATCACACATACCTCTATGTCGTTAATTAGTTGAGTGCATGGGTCATTGGTGAGCGCTTTAATCGGGGTCTTTTCATAGGCTGCATCGTTCTCCACCGAAACACCAAAGATGTCTACCACTAAGCCTTTCGATACCATCATGTTCACCGCTCTTCCAGCATCTCTACCATATTTTGCCTTGACCACTACAAATCTGAGCACGTTCTCTCGGGCCTCCCTTTCTGCTGAATCCACAAAGTCATCGTCCAAGTCCATATCCCTCGTTGTTTGTTGAAAGCACGCCCTGAATGAGGCGTCTACAATGCTACACACATAACTTGAATTATGGTCTTTTAGCACTTGCCATAACTGAATCATCTTTGCCGTGGCTTGTTTTGATCTCGCAAAAAGCACTTTTGTTTTCAATACCACGTTGCATTCCAGCAGTCGTCGGTGTAGGCTTATTAAAGAAATCGGTGCCCCATTCTTTGACTCAAACGCTATGTAATAAGCTATAGCCGCCACGCGCGTCTTGTCGGAGCTCTGGGAGCTGGGTACCGCTTGATCCTCTTGTGAGTTATCTTCCTGCTCTTCTTGGGATTTCTTCTTGGAGGACTGCAAATCTTGAACTGTTATGCTTGAGAAGTAGAACGCAACGTTCTCTAAGCCTTCGATCGCACTATCGCACTCGGCTCGTTTTCGCAAATAGACTTCCACGACTCGTCCGATTCTCCCTCTTCTGAGGCATCCCAAGAACATTTTAACCACACAACACACAGTTTGCCCTCGACCAGAGGTAAAAAGTAGCTCTCAGCCGCTTGTTTTACTTTGCTGCTATTGAGTTGATGTGCAGGATTGCGAGCTGTTGATGCCTAGATATGACAGAACAGGAAAAATAAGCAGCTGAAATCTTGTCAGATTAGAATTTCACAAATACTTACCGCTTCCATGACTCCCTTAAATCTGCAGAAAGCTCTATCCTGGTCCGTTTCTTGTTCCGACTGGCGCTAGAAACTTTGTCTGCTTCGGTCTTTATAAGCTCTTGCCCGAATGCCACCTGACATAACTTACGTAATCAGGGCGATCATGTAATCGAAAACGTAAACTTGCAAAAAACGAGCACGGCGGTGCTATATCCAAACATTATGTAATCGTTGCATTGTGAGGCCTAAAACAAACAGCCACTAAAGCGTTAATGCATTTATGTCATGCAAAACAAGACATTTGCCACCATTCTCTCAAGCTCATTTCTTGTGCTTGCTCATTGCTTTGTTAGAAAAAGCGCGAAAATCAAGCTGCTTTTCTTTCTGGATCCCGAGTTGTTGAATAACAATAATAGGTTTCATTTGAAATAACTGACGAATTTTTCTACTTTTACATTGATCACCGGTGACATCGATTTGAAAATGACATTTGTATGATAATCCGTAAATCCGTGGTTTCCGTACAATCCGCCAATAATTAGATATATTTAGTCAAAATGGCATACCATTAGGACTGGAAGTGTAATAGTAGGGGTGAATTTATCTGGAAATAGACGGATACGAAGGAAACCACGGATCCAAGGGAAAACAACTTACATCTAAATATTGGCGGATTGTACGGAAACTACGGATTAACGGAATATCATTACTTGGAGATTTGTGAAAATTGCGGGAATAAGGTCTTGTAGTTTCAAAAACACGAGAAATTACTGTTAAATCGTCAAGTTGTACAGCTGAAATTTCTAAGTACCCAGCTTGTTCTTTTGCGCATGAGCGAAAATTCCATCAGCTATCATAAGCGAACGACAAAACTGGAACTTACGATCCTTTCGCCGTTTTTCCTTTTTTTTAGTTCAAACTATGTAAAAACATGGGTACTAGTTCAACTATAGAAATTCCTTAAAGCTGGAAATGCACCAAAACTTAGGATAAAAGTGTCCACCATCGATAGAATTATTTTTATTATTATTTTTATTATTATTATACACTATATTTTCTTTGTTCCCTCTTGTGCTGGCTTAACTACTACACTTTGACTTACAAAACAACAAATTACAAAGAAAAAGTTATTATAAGACTTACTGTACTTTATGGCATTCCCTCGAGTGATACAGTCGGACACAATCGGTTTTCTCAATACAAGTGCGCTGCGCTGTTGAGCTCCGTTTACGAGACAAATACCAAAGTATACGAGAGCTGGGATAAATTGGCAGAGTGCCCCTGCACAAAGCCGGTTTTATTCGCTTTAAATTGAACAGCTACATTTGGCGAGTAAAGATGGGAAACAAAGACTATCTGATAATAAACAGACGGCCAGGAGGTGGGGGATGGAGGCGGCAAAATTTTCCTTTACGACCAAGATGGCGCAGGTTGGGACCTCGTGTGGAGTTCCCCAGAGGGGGTGTCAATTGAATGGTTTGCTAGCTGGCGCGAGCGTGCCACTCCCGTGAATGTAACTAGCATGTGCCTGGCACGTGCCATCCCGTGCTCCTAGCCTCTTTACAAATCAGTCGGGAATGCCATAAATGTTTTTATTGTCGGGCCAATAAATCGTTTTATGGCATTCCCTCGAGTGATACAGTCGGACACAATCGGTTTTCTCAATACAAGTGCGCTGCGCTGTTGAGCTCCGTTTACGAGACAAATACCAAAGTATACGAGAGCTGGGATAAATTGGCAGAGTGCCCCTGCACAAAGCCGGTTTTATTCGCTTTAAATTGAACAGCTACATTTGGCGAGTAAAGGTGGAAAACAAAGACGCCACGAGCCCTTTTTTTTCTGGGAAGAAAAAGGAGGAGCTTCCCACCCCAACAGCACAGCACACGACCCAACAATACACCTAGCATAAACTAGTAGCGATTGCTTGGCGGGCAACTTGCAATCGATATTCCATTTAGTTCTGTAATACGAATACCAAGTTGTTACAATAAGCCCAACCTGATAGAGCAGATTTCGTATGACTGCGAAAAGCGCCGCGGTAAGGCGCGGTACTGCCGCGGTGGCGGCACGGAACCCGGCCTGCTGTCGATGGAATGAAATCTCCAATGAAATCGCGTAGTGGCGGCACGGAACAACTTTGTCACGGTACTTTTCACAGTCATACGAAATCCGCTCTATAACCTAGAGGCTAAGAAATACATCTGATTAGTACACTGCCCGGCGTGAAAAACCACTGGGATAAAACCCATTGGGAGAAAATTCTCAGTGGAAAACGAACCCTCCCGGAGTGAATGCAATGTACAACTCTGAGGGCCAGAGTTTAAGTCCTATGAATGAAACTAAGTAAGAGCACTGTAAAAACACTGGAAGAAATTCTAAAAAAGAGACCAACGTATATCCGCAACAAACTACCGGAACAGAATCCCTATCCTGGCTCCTGTCAGTCCTAACCAAATGGTGGCAGACAGCTTTTGAAAAGCATTGTATAATATAGAGGCTGGGGGCTGGCAGAAGTAAACTTTTATATAGTGGTGAAATTCAAATAACAAAAGAGGCAGAGAGCCTTATTTATAAAACTTGTTAAAGGGTTATTGTTGTTTTGTATTGTGTTGTATATTGTAAAACGAGAACCTGCGAATCGGGGCAAGCATCCCTGCCATTACACTGATGCAGCCCAAGTGGCGACAACCGCCAAACATGACAGATGGCTTGACAGGACACCATCTATGAACAACACCCACCTGCACCCCTGCCATTACACTGATGCAGTAAACAATTGTTTTAAATCTTGGCAGGCAGTTCTACTAACTGCCCCCCTCGCGCAAGCAAATTTGTTTGATATTGCCGACAAAAATTGCATCTAGGCAATTCTGAACGCAGCTATTAGTAACATTAGTTGAATGTGTCCCAGATTACACCTGATGGGGCAAGTATAACAACGATATGCATACAACCTTCCCATCTATCTGGGCGAAACCATGTGACATGGGACAATGAATGGATGGCATGGCAGGCCACCACCCAAATGACATACACGCACCCCTGTCAATACTCTGATGCGGATAACAAAACACGGCATGGCAGGCCACCGTCAAGGTATTTCAGGTACAAGACACAACAAAACAAGATTATCAATAAATGCAAATACCAGGGGGCACTTTGCAACACTTAGGTAGCATTTTTTTTTAGAAGTGTACGTGTTCTGCCAGCCCTTAATTAGCAATCAACTACTCAAAATAAGTAAAACACTACTCGCAGTAAATCATATTATCTAAGTATTGTCGGAAGTTCCCGCCATACAGTTCCTGTATGGCAGGTCTACAAAAATGCACCCGATATATATTGGAATTACTTCTACAAATTGGCGTCTAAAAACTACCTTGTGTACATCGATTTGTGCGTAGATTGTGTACATTATGACTATAGTTTTGGTACAAGTCAGAAAAATACGACTGTGATTATTTCGTGACACCATGCCCTGTAGTGATAAGTATTATAATAATATGGATGCAAAAATTTCTCGATTCTGATTGGTCGAGAGCAGTGCAATTACAAAAGTAATTTGCACTCCAAAAAAGTAATTGCACTCAAATGAGTGCAGGTATTTCATGAAGCTGATTGGCTAAATAAACAATGGATTTTGCTAACGAGCCAATCAAATGCGCGCTAGCTGTCACGCCACTCGATCTGTTTGAGCCTTTGTCAACAAGATGGGAGATCGATAGATGGCTTTGGATGGAGGGAGAAATTCGGTTCCTTTTCATGAAAATCATCTTCCGAAATCCTTGGCAAGCAAAATGTGAATTCCTTATGGACTTGAGCAAGACTTGTTTTAGTTTTCATTCTTTGTTATGGAAGGATATGAAGGGAAATCTTCGTTGACTGTGAATCTAGCGGCGGGAAATGCCAGCGATGAAAATGAACAGAAGTCTACAAGAACACATGCGATACGGACAGTTTTCCGGATCAAATTCCTGTCAATCTTGGTTGTTTAGCTGTTACAAGAAAGTTTACACAAGAGAATACTTCAGGTATGTCTTCTGTGGAAGTTTACCTAGCTATGTTCACCTTTCTGGACAATATTCTGCCCGTTTTTGGTGACCGAAAATGCACAAGCAACTAAGCTTTCAAAAGCAATTCAAACTGAAAGAAACCAACCAATTAATTAATACAGGCTCTCTTATGTTATTTTACCTTGGAATCTGAAATAAAGTTTATGATTGTCAAAACAGAATTCCACCTGCTTCTAGCATAAAATAAATTTGTTGTGTCAAGTATATTTATGTCAAGATAGGCTTTGTATAAAACTTTGCTCGCTTGTCTCGCACGCGTTCAGTGGCCACTGCAAATAAGGTCTTTCTCTGAAAATTTTTGCATCCATATTATTAATAAGTAATCATACGACTATTCTCGTTCAATTTGGGATTAATTACACTCGTGAGTTTTTCAAAAAGCTCAAATTGCACTCGCCCTAACGGGCTCGTGCAATTTCGATACTTTTTGAAAAACTCACTCGTGCAATTAATCCCAAATTGAACTCGAAGTCGTATGATTACCTATACAAATCATGAGAAACATCCAGAACCCCTGCTCAGTTGTTTAAAATTCTCCGAAAAAAGCTTGAGGGCATGATATTATCAGAAACTAGGAAGTTATGGACACATGGAAGTTAGCCATGCAAAAACAGTTCCACACAAATAATGTTATTTTACGACTGCTTGCTGGAATTTGCTCGTATGATGAAACCCAATCATGAGGGAAGGATGACTCCATGAACCAAGTCAACTTAGAAGAACCAATGATGAAGGGTGGTGACGAGTTGTAATGGTAATCTATGGGCCTCAGGCTGTTGAGTGACGCTTGGGACATCATAGACTGTGGATCTCTAATTGTCTTTCTAAGAATCTAATATATAGATTTAGCCACTGGCTAAAAGCGGAGCTCCCGGTTACATATTTATAAGTCCTGCAAAAGATTAATAATGTGACGTGTCGCGACGTCACTTGCTACAGAAAACATTCGTGTTCTCCATTGCCATACTTGCAAATTCAGTTTTTTTTATGTTGCATTTCAAAGAGCTCCAACTGTACCCAAGTTTGTTCGCCTAGCGATGTTGCCTTCTCGAGATATAGACTTTTCTAGATTTAATAACGTCATCGATGACGTCATGTCACGTGATCTTGGTATTGCACCCCCCTTGCCTCCAAAATAAGTTTACCCAAGTTTGGTCACCTAGCGATGTTGCCTTCCTGAGATATTCACTTTCTGGTTTTGATGACGTCATGTCATGTGACCTTGATTGTGCACCCCCCCTTGCCTCCAAAATAACTTTACCCAAGTTTGGTCACCTAGCGATGTTGCCTTCTTGAGATATTGACTTTTCTAGTTTTGATGACGTCATCGATGACGTCATGTCACGTGACCTTGGAAGTGCACTCCCCTTGCCTCCAAAATAACTTTACCCAAGTTTGGTCACCTAGCGATGTTGCCTTCTTGAGATATTGACATTTCTAGTTTTGATGACGTCATCGATGACGTCATGTCACGTGACCTTGGTGGTGCACTCCCCTTGCCTCCAAAATAACTTTGGCCAAAGTTTGGTCACCTAGCGCTGTTGCCTTCTTGAGATATTGACTTTTCTACTTTTGATGACGTAATCGATGACGTCATGTCACGTGACCTTGGTGGTGCCCTCCCCTTGCCTCCAAAATAACTTTGCCAAAGTTTGGTCACCTAGCGATGTTGCCTTCTTGAGATATTGACTTTTCTACTTTTGATGACGTAATCGATGACGTCATGTCACGTGACCTTGGTGGTGCACTCCCCTTGCCTCCAAAATAACTTTACCCAAGTTTGGTCATCTAGAGATGTTGCCTTCTTGAGATATTGACTTTTCTAGTTTCGATGACGTCCTCTTTGACGTCATGTCACGTGGCCTTGGTGGTGCATCCCCCTTACCTCCAAAATAACTTTACCCAAGTTTGGTCACCTAGAGATGTTGCCTTCTTGAGATATTGACTTTTCTAGTTTTGATGATTTCATCGATGACGTCATGTCACGTGACCTTGGTAGTGCACCCCCCTTGCCTCCAGAATAACTTTACCCAAGTTTGGTCACCTATCGATGTTGCCTTCTTGAGATATTGATTTTTCTAGTTTCGATGACGTCATTCCGGACGAACGAACGGACGAACGAACGCACAAACCGGAAGTCCATGACAGAATCGTTGGATGCATATACACTTTTTTTTTTGTTCCTTTTTCTCCTGCATGTAGCTATGGGGCTCCGCTCGCGGGCGCCTTCGGCGCCCGCGGGAGCTCCGCTATAATCTGAGCAAACAAATATTTAACAAGGGTAGGGGGGGGGGGCATCTAGTATTGGCCTTGTCCACTGCAAGGGGACCGTTGAAATTTGAATGCTTTAAAATTACATACTGTAAGTCCTACTGACATAAGGGTGATGGTTCTGCATTTGAACATATTAACCATGTGTTCAATAAGCCACATTGTTGCCTCCAGATGCAAGGACATACAGCATCCTGGTCAGCATGGATCATTTTTTGCTTTCTAAAAAGCCATATCTAGGAAAGACAATAAATTCCTGACCGATGCAGTACCTTATGGGAGTGTGTGGTGTGCTTGCATGCATGCTGTCATAAGAAACTGTGCCAATTTGTAAGATTGTCATGAAACAGCTGACACTGATCCTTCACTGACATTCTACTACCATTGTTGTTGTCTTTGTAATGTACCATCTGCTGAAGTACTGGAAACACCATCTGAACAGACTGTACTCATCCTAATAGGAATGGCCTTAGAATATTTCTGTGACTAAATCAATAGAGAAATTGACACTCTGCATTATGTGAGTCTGGGGATCTCTTCCTTTGGTAAAAATATCCTTGCTGCAAGCTGGAATGCCATGGGATGGTGGGTCATAGACTAACACTGTTTAATAGAGGCTCTGAATGTATCTGCAGATGAGCTGGCAAGCTAACTAAAAGTTGTCACTCGGATCCTGAAGTTATAGTAACATAACCAAAAAGTAAGTTGCATATGCAAGCATTTATTTTCAATCCATGCTAGGTTTTCAGTGTACATATAAACCATTAGAGCTACCCACTACAAGTACTTCTATCATTTTATGTTACCTGTCTCTCTCAAGAGGTTAGTGTGATTGGTACCTAAACACGAGCTAAACAATTCAAGTTAGTAGTAATGAAGGCATGATACCCAAATTTAAGACCACAATAGGACGTTATGTTATTCTATCCGAGAATGCCTGGCTATCAGAAGTGTTGCTTTAAAGCTACACTTCGAGTGAGATGTTTTTCACTTATAGTGGCACTGATAGAAAGAGAGAAATTATTCTTGAGCAATGTAATATTTCTTGTCCTTTCAGGAAGTTGCTACTTGGTGGCTGCCACTGGATAGCATTTCTGAAAAAGTCACTTAAAACGGGTTATGTCACAGTTGTTTCAACAAAATGTTATAAAACAAGACCAATGGGCTACATAAACAACTCAGAATCCTATATTATACTATTATTAAGTGTCTCAAAGAGAAAGGAACTAAAAATTGCATTGTATAGGCATTCGTACGTTAGATTTCATAGCTTTCAGTATCAAGTTCCCAAGTTGAAAACTGTTCAGCCTGGTGAGAAATAAAAAATACCATTGTGCAATCCAACTCCATCCGCTCGATAACACGCAAAAGCACTCACAGATCTGTGCTTATATCTAGCAGTTGAAAGGTTATTTAACAAAGATAGACGATTATTTCGCTCATTTCCCTTGAATTTGGCTGCATTCAAGCTACCTACATTAGCCCTAAAATAGTGACACTGCCCCTTTAAGGGCATAAAATGTAACACATGAACATTGGAATAATTCTGAAGCTGGGACAAAAGATGCGGCTAACAACAAAACATAATATGCTAGGTATGTCATCACATGACAACCATAACAGACAATGAATTAATGCAATCCACCAATTTTACCAGTTTTCAGATTATCAAATTGATTTCAGCGAAATTTCACAACTTCCTTGATATTGTAACATGCTTTGCCAGCCCCTTGCTAACAACAGAATTTTCAAGTGGGAAAGTGAAAAGTGCCTGGGAAAAAAAATTAGCAACACCTCTGGACATCTTTAATGCAAAGATTAACCTGAAGTTACACATGAATTCTGCAGAAGTAATTGAAATCCAAACAACTATAAAACAAAAGGTTAATAGATACAAAGAAATTGTATAGCTGATAATGTAAAGCAAGATAATGTCCTCGGACCTGGTATCCGGGTTTGCAAGTTTGTGTAGCTCAAAAAACTAGATTGAAAGCCATAATGTACTGTACTGTATGCAGAAAAAACCTTTAGCTGGTAGAAACACAGAGCTTGCAAACAGAACTATAGGTTATCACACACCTTTGATATTATTCAATGGTCACATTTGTAAAGTGCATTATCACCATGTTGTCGGAGAGAAAATCCCCTTCAGACATTTCCTGAATATTGTAAAACTCTGTACCCAACTGCCTATGCACTTTATGAAGACTCAATGAAGAGGAGAAGGCAAAGAAATGTAAGCTTTAAATTATTTGCAATGTCACTACACAAACTAAGCTTAAATGCTGGAAACAAAGTCCTTTGTACATCTTTTTTCTTGTGGTTTGTATTTAGTGAATAACATTGATTTTGGGTAAAATTGTTAAACCTACAGATCCAAGTCAAATGACAGTGTGGGCGGTAAACCGGCAATTTAATATCATGGGCCGTATGAAATATCGAGTACCAGAAATGCCGCACACATTGCGCACACATCTCGATTTCGCACTCCGACGTGACTCGAAAGATGCAGAATAATACCGCCTTGAGCTTTTCGCCGTCCAAGAATCCACGAATATAGCAAAATAAATCAATCAAACAGTAAGGGAGTTATTGAAATGGAAGGAAAAAGTCATTTCCATACCTGGGTTTCAAATCAACTTACCACCTTCATTGACATGGCCGAGTGAATCGAGGCCAAGATGAGATCCCAAATAGTGTTTCAGCTCAAACAAAGCTCACTGTTGGACGTAACTATTACTAAGGTAATGGAAGACAATCTCCACTCAATAATTCGGAAGATTTCTGCGCCACAAACCAGAGGTTTCTATCACAAAATTTTCCTTTACGACCAAGATGGCGCAGGTTGGCACCTCGTGTGGAGTTCCCCAGAGGGGGTGTCAATTGAATGGTTTGCTAGCTGGCGCGAGCGTGCCACTCCCGTGAATGTAACTAGCATGTGCCTGGCACGTGCCATCCCGTGCTCCTAGCCTCTTTACAAATCAGTCGGGAATGCCATAAATGTTTTTATTGTCGGGCCAATAAATCGTTATGTTACAGTATTTACAAAGATTCCCTGCCTAGTTGTTGTATCTTTTACATGTCCATAAGCACAACCGCAATAATTCGAAATACTTGAAGGGTGCTATGTGCCACAGGTATTTCAATTTTAACCAATAGCTGAATACAAAAGGGGGTGAAGCCATTGCAGAAGGACTTCAATAAAAGTAAGACCACAGTAGTTTTTAAATGTGTTCTGCATGAAATTATTATAGATCTAACAAAGGAAGCATACCTTCTTTATGTGCCACATAAGCTGCCATATATCCAGATGGTGTTGGTTCACCGTCAATCCTGTTACAGATATCTTGGCACCCTTTCCATGCATTCTGTCTCATACATTCATCTTCTGCTGTTTTGATTGCTTCATTGGTCATTTCTTGGATTTCCTCCTCACTCATTCCGTCAGTGGCATTAAAATACTTCCATTTTATGGTAGATCCATCTGCTAAAGCCTCTCCTAGTAAAATGATATAGAGCCCATTACTTAATGATATCTAAAACAAAATTAACAAATATGTCAGTTGAAAATTGAACAGGATGAAAAAAATAAGAATACACTACCAATTGCAGCATTGGTGCGCTCTGCCTCATTTTGACTTGAATCATTTCTAGCTCGGTGTATTCGATTACACCACTTACTGCTGAGCATCCTTGCTATTTCTGCGTCACGATATCTGACCTGAAGATTGGATATGCCCACTCCAGGGCCAGCATCAGTGAGGTCCAAGATGTCATCACACAAGGTTGGAAGGTGAAAGGAGTCAATCAGCTCACGATGGACGTAATAGCTTGAACTATCTCGGAATACTGAGGCCACACCACATCTCCCCCAAAGCCACTCTTCAAATCTGATAGTAATTGTTGCAGTTGCTCTTGCAAGTTTTCCATTTTCTCTAGGACCTCACTACCCAATGCTCTGTCATGAGGTGGTGCAGAATTCTTGAGATTCTCACTCCAAGTTGTTGATATGCCATCCAAGTTTTTTTGTAGATGCTCAATGCGTTCAATTTCATACGTTAAAAATCTGCATGAATTTGAATTGGTGACAGAATGAACATCCTCTTTCATAGTGGTATCTACAAAATATGATAAAAAAAGAAAATCGAATAATATGGTGCCAGATACTTTTCATTCAAAGATTTCATTACAGGATATGCAGCTGGTACAAACAAATGGGGGAAGGAAAGGACGCATAATATTTAAGGGATTAAGAAAACTTTGATCTACATAGTGGAAATAATACAGTACTTCCATACTAAATGCAGGAAGCTATTTTATTTATGACAGTCATAGACTGATAGGTCACCAGGAACAACGAAATATCTATTTAATACATTCACCCTTAAAATAGAAAGTGTAGTCATGAACCATCGCACAAAGCTGGCGCAGTTGCTTCGAATGAGTCACCCTGCCCACATTCTTCCTCTCAAATATCTCAGGATCATCATGTCTAGGCATACAAAGAAACAAAATCGACAGTTAGCTAAAAAAAGAAACTACTTACGTTAATACAGTTGCCACCTTTAAGAGGGTGGGATTTCAGAAATAACTCTGTATTGTATAAAAGGTAGAATAATATATATTATTATATGGCAACGATAGTACGCGCGCTCTGATTGGCTAACGAGCGGGCGTAACTCTCCGTAATGCCCACGGGCATTATGGAAATTCTTAATGCCCGCTCGCAGTTCAAGACTGACAAAAAATCATCTCCTTGAAATAACACAAATTCAAAAAGATTTTCAGCGAAATTCACAACAAGGAATACTTGACACAGTATAACACAAAACTAACTTGTGACAAGAGGAAAATAAAGGCCTGATTTAGTGAATATCAGAAATGACCTGTTTACAAAAGCAAACAGAGCCAAAAAAAGTTACTCTAAGAAATTCGAGTCTATCCGGAGAAAATAAGAACTTAAGGGAGTCAAAATAGCAGCAAAAGATAAAAGCTACATGCAAAGTCAAAATTTAATGGGAATTCAAGAAACTTGAGAACTAAAAATAATAACAGAAAGCGAGTTAAAACTTTGTGCTCACCGATAGTGAAGTCGTTCATTTCTTTTCTCTCTCCATCTCCTCGAGTTAAATTCATTCTTACTTGACGTTTGCTTTTGCTCAAAAGCCGGCTAAAATAACCATTGCAATTTTCTGGAGGATAGCTTGTGAAGTATCCTTTTCAGGTTTAACGCTTCTTCCGTATTTATTAAAGGCCGTTTCGAAACTTCTGTAACTCCCTCAAAAGTTTCTCACAAATGACTAAACAACATTATAAAATATCTGTAAAAGAAATGATTCCGAAGTATTTGACATCCAGAAGAGATTGATTACATTAGATCAAGTCTGGCGTGGTTTGTACACATGGGTTTGTTCTATCAGTTTGACTCAGAGAATAAGCGCGACGCGGGCGCGTGTCTGAGTTATTTCGGCGGGAAAATGAACGAGGCGACTTCCGGTTCGTAAAAAGTTTGTAGAAAAAGTGCCATATAATAAACAACTTTCTAACCTCGACCGTTCGGGCATTACGTGAAATATCAAACCTCGCTATCGCTCGGTCGATACGCCAAAACCTCAGTTTGATATTTCACGTAATGCCCTCACTCTCGGTTAGTAAGTAGTTATTATTATAGTATAAAAGGTAGAATAATATATATTAATGCCATTAGATTCAGATAACAGCCCCTATTGATGTTGAGTTGAATTACTTGTTCAAACTAGAGCTGATCCCAAAGCTATATGAGGACATCCTGTTTTTAAAAAAAAGGTTCAGGCAAGTGTTTTTTTCTTGTTCTAGCATTGTTGGCATGATGATTAGCACCTTATTCTCACATAGTCACTGGGCCAAATACTTCCACTACTTCCAATGTAGAACTCGGGCCTCACAATGACCACACTTTTGTCTTCTCTTGCTACAAGTTTCTCCTCATCTGCATTAAAGCAGAACATAATATATCTATGCTTCAGATGTATATAATGGATATCAACCCATAGAGTGAAGGAATCTGCAGGGTGGACAAGACTCCACATAAAAAAACAGAGGCTAGTCCTTTGCCTTTGTTATTTTATGATATATCCTAAAGTGCACAACATGTGCAGTACCTTGGATGTTCTCCACATTATACCGCAAGAACCGGAAGGTGCTGGGGGTAATGTTCACTTCAGGCACATTAAAGTCATGCTGTGGAAGAGTCCTCTGGAGCGCTTGATCTTCTACATCAAAAAGTCTCCCACTTCGAATACTAGAGAATCCAACTGAAAAAGCCAAGGAGAGACATACGTATTGGTCCAAAAAAAAAATAAGGCTACAGTTTTATTGAACTGCATGATGTAGCACTGCCAACAGAAAACTATTATGCACTGTCTATTCGCATATCAAAATTAGTATAATTATAGATAAAAAGAACTATGTGGGGTCACTACAGACACTGCCTAAAGTGTGTGTATAGTGATTGTTAATAGAACGAGAAATGTAAGCAAACATACCATCGGTGCCAGGGCACAGATAGGCCTTGTCATTCATGCTACAAATGAGACTCCCCTCAGCACTTTTCCTGGTTAGTTCCAGTTTTGCATTTTTCACGTGGGCTCTCTGGTGGTGTGTGGTTTCTACAGAACTATCCACTGTTTTGGGGGGCTTTTTGCAACAAAATAGCCATTTCCCTCTATGTTGCTGGGCAGCTCTTGAACGAATGTTATTTGGTCTTGCTCTATTGTAGACTGTTGTGGCTGATCTTATCATTTTCTTCCCCCTTTGGAAAGAGGTTATAATTAACCAGTGAAAGGAAGTGGCGTTTCTTGACTCGGTGGTGCAGATACATGACAGTGTCATGTCTTCTGCATGGGTAGTGTTTTTTTCTGCTATGCACTTAGCAAGGAAGTCTTCGTCTTCTTCTTCCATAGCCACTGGTCGTCCAGCCCCTAACTGTCTCCGTTTAATTCTGTTTTCTTCCAGAAGCTGATCAGCAACCCTCTTCCTTGCTCTATTAAACTTACTGGTATCAGCTACTGTATCTTTATTCAGAGTGGCTGTTGTTTCTTTTACTCTAAGTTGGCAAAGTTCCAGCTCAGCTATGAGATCATGCTTGGTTCTTTCAGACAATGACTGAGTTTGCAACTTCTTCTGTATTTCTTGCTCTTTCATTTTTATCTTTTCAAGCCTGTCTTTTAGTCGACAACTTATAAGACCATCAGCTGCAACTATGGCATTTTCTGCTTCAATAGAAGCCTCCACAACCATGGGTATTTTTCCCGCAACTCTGTCTGGTTTGATGCCCAGGTGACAAAGTTGACGACGAGTCAAAAAGGATGCAACAATGCTTTGCAAAACATTTCTTTCAAACTCAGAGTCCATTGATTTCAGAAGTCTCTGAAAACTGTCATAATTAAGTGGGAGCCTTGAGTCATCAAAAGTTTCAGATTGCATTGACAGTAGTTCAGATAGGATGGAAGTGACGCTAATTTCATCTGATTTTAAAATGATGAACCTGTTGGTCAAAACAAATGACACACAATTAATTCTGATTTAGCTAAGGAATTATTTTATTCAAACAATGATTAAAATTTTTTTGGCCAAGTATCAACAATAAATAAAAGGAATTAAACATATTTGTTCAATGGGTCTACTTCCAATTGTGTAATTTCAAAAATATTCCATACCCCCACCATAGAGAGGGAGAGAAAAATTCCAAGGGGAAATTCCAGGGGGTGGGAAGGGTCAATTGTCCTGATTTTTCAGGTAGTAAAAAGTCTAAACGCTTCCACACAAAGACTATATTTTTCATTTGGAAATTCCAAGAGGGGTGGGGGGATCCTGCACCAAATTCTCTCTGTGGTAGGGTATGGATCTTTCTGAAATTATACATTTAAAAAACAAGGGCAGTCTCAATGCATATTAGACAATCTTCTCACTCCCAGAAAGAAGAGAATGCAATGTGTTCATAATGACCTAAAAAATGTTTTACTGCCTAGCTGAGACGTAATATTTAAAAGCCGACTATGCGGACTTGACGGAATTTCAAAGTCCGCGCAATTAGTTCCAGTCCGAGGCGAAGCCGAGGACTGGAACTAATTGCGTGGGGTTTGAAGTCCCGTCAAGTCCGAATAGGAGGCTTTTGAATTACTTCAAATACTCAATAATTATTCATGATCTAATTAGCCAACACAGGGAAAACGATCAATGTTGAAACATCTCCATTTATTTATTTTTTAATTCCCTGGTCATTTGAAATACTCAGGCTGTGACATAATCTTAAATCACCAACCCCTCTCTACCCTACCCAAACAGGATTTATCAATATAATCATATTTTACTTGTGAAACTTGAATTACGTCACTAGTCATGCGCACAATTGAAAAGGTCAAGATTGTTTCCAGAAAGCCTGTCCCACATGAAAGTTGGCGGCGCACATGCATATAGTCTGGAACAAACTGAGCAAGATCTTTCTATTCTAGATTTCCGAGAAAGGAGACCTGTGTCTTCTCACGGAACGTTCCTACAGTCTGTCTTTGTACGGCGTAGACTGACTGGTACCAAAAAAAATTATGAACTTGGATTGCGTCACTAGCGCAGAAGTGAAAAGAATAAGAGTGTTTCCAAAAGCCTGTCCTACATGAAGGTTGGCGGCGCACATTCATATAGTCTGGAACAAGATTATATATTTATTTCTCCGATAGAGGAGACGCGTGTCTTCTCACGGAACAGTTGCTACAGTCTGCCATTGTACGGCGCAAACTGACTAGTACAAAAACATTTCGATGGCGAGGGCCTTGAAATTATGAATATTATTAATTATGAACTTGGATTGCGTCACTAGTCATGTGCAGAAGTGAAAAGATGAAGAGTGTTTCCATAAAGCCTGTCCCACATGGAGGTTGGTGGCGCACAAGCATATAGTCTCGAACCAAAATTCTTTGTATTGACTTCTCCGAGAGAGGAGACTTTTGTCTTCTCACGGAGTGGTTCCTACTGTCTGCCTTTGCACGGCGCAAAGACTGACTAGTAGAAAATTTTTTCGAGGGTGAGGACCTTGAAATTATGAATATTCAAAGGTCCTTGGATCTAGAAAAAAATTCTAGATCCAAGGACCTTTGAACTATGAATATTCATAGTTCAAAGGTCCTTGGACCTTGAAAAGTTTTCAAGTCCCACTTGCAGTATCTTCCTGGGATTTCAAGGTACAAAATGAGAGCTCTGGTTGGCTAATTAGGTCATAAATAATTATTGAGTATTTGAATGACATTGCATGTGCTCCGAAGTGATGAAATAGTTGGTGCTGAGGAGGTAAGTTATGTATGACCATGGGTATCAAACAATGGTGATTCAAACTGAAACACGATCTATGTATCTATTAATAAACCACCCAAACCGAAAGGAAATATGGAAATGCGGAACATGTATTAGTTTTGATGTATTAGTTTTGAAATGGCTAGTTCCTCCCAAAATGTATTGGGTTTCTCGCCAATAATCGAAGTACCTTAAAGGGCTGATCTAGAAGAATATGAAGCTATTTGTGTGGGAAAGGGCTTGAGGAAAGTCAGCCACCTCCGACATACCAATGAAGACTTACTCATGGCGGAACTAGGTAAGCTAAGGGGAACTCATCACAAGTCGAATGGCTTCGGTGTTTTCGTCATTGTTAGAGGACGTTTTATAAAATTAATAATATCATGTCTTACAGCTAAAAACATTGCATCGCGACTCGCACATCGATTTGTGTTTGGCTTTTGGCCTTTCTCTGAACTAAAACCAGACAACGTCGCGACAGAAAGCCAGGCGACTGCACTAGACGAAACAGAGCAAGAATCTGATTGGCTCATAAGATTTGACTGGCGGAACAGCAAAGTCAAAAACAAATCGATGTTTTGAAAACGCGGTCGCGATGCAATGATTATTATATAGACACGAGTGTTTTACTGGGAAATACGCCACTCGTAGATCTCATACGAAGCTACATCCGGGACCTGAGTGACATATTTTCCATATCTTCACTAGTGAGAATATCGGTCAAAACAAAAGTGCTTGGAAATCAATTTGGAATTAACTTTTTCTGGTTTGTCTATATAACAAAAAGAAAATTACACAGTGGCTTATTCGTAAAATATTGTTCTTGGCACTCGAAAATAAAACTCATATCTTCGCGCCATCGTGTAATATCCTCTATATATGGACCATGTATAAACCAAATGACGAAGCGGGAAGCTTCGTACGAACCGCCAGCCTATTATTAACGAAACTGACGCAATAAAAAACATTAGGAACTTATCAGCTTTGTGAAAAAATAATAACGTAAGAAGCGCTTTAATTATCCAACTCCCTGATCCAATATTCTTCCCAACGCATTTGGAGTGAGCGTGTGGTTCATCTCATCTCACGCTTAAAAGTGTGAAAATGAATAATTAAGCACTATCTAAGCTAAAAGCGATCTTTAAAGGCCCATCACCAACCGAGAGCCTTTGCGGACTCTTAGCCAATCAGAGCACCCGAAAAACAATGGATCAATTTGAAAACAAAAGGAAACGGGGCGCAGAGGCTCCCGGTTGGTCATGGGCCTTCAATAATCATATACATACATCCCTTCCAGAAGTCGGGACTTTTCGCATGTATTAGCTCTAGAATTACCACGGTTATCCAAGTAGTAGAGGTACAATCAAATAAACGATAACTGATTTAATGAGCCATTCGCAGTATACAACCTACCACTATTGCATAAACAAGTATCATCCCTAATGACCAAACATCAATCCAACTCATGTTCTTAATATATGCATATTGCTTTCTTAGGAATGACCGTTTTCGAAGCAAGGAGACTGTTAGAGATTTATCAGACAAGACAAGCGCCTCAGCCTTCAGCGGAAATAAATAGTGAAGGGATCCGCTCTGGGAACCAACGCCGACAAATTTAAATTAAAGAGGTTAAGGGCATGGGATGGATCCCGCATCCAATAGTATAGGAGCAGCGACCGGAAAAAAATCGCGTCGTAGCACCCAACGCGCAGACACAGGAAAATAACATAGAAAGATACGTACATGCCTAAGGTTCAATTTGATCCCTATCACTCAGATTGACTTTTGGGACAACACCCCGATATTTGGCATTTTGTTCCCCTGCTGCTCACATGTCCTTTGTAAAACATTGCGAACTTATACGCATCTAAATCCCTCATTCAAGGATCAAATGTATCCAAAACTTCCTATCATTTTACGAAATCACACACTCTAAATTCCTAGCTGTAAATCTGCCCTTAATTCCCACTCTAACGTCAAAAACAGAAATTACAAGTTGGCAGCCATATTACTTCTTTGTTATTCAAATGAGTTGTGCCTCCTATCCTAAAGGCACAGCTATAGGCTGTAGCGCTACAAGTACAGCGTGCCTAAATGTGTGCGTTGGCAAAAGATATCCCTCCAATGCATTGAGCACTTATGTGGACATTTTACTGATTTCGTATGTTTTTGGTGATCTCTGCTGGCATAAACAAAATATTATAGGTTTATTAGAAAATACCAGAAACATTTTCTTTATTCGAAATTACCTAGTGAAATTATTCAGACAACGTCGGTGAAGAGATACCAGACCATTATAACTATATACATTAGGCCGGGAAAGCTGTACACTCTATGTCATTCTTGACTTTTCAGTTGTCAGGAACTCATGAATAACAAAGGAACCTCATGAATAACAAAAGGTTCAAAATGGCCGCCGTCACAGATATCTTTTTAACCTTCACTTTTACAGTACGTACGAAAATTACGGCACAATTTTATATCTTACCATTTGAAACGCATTTACTTCTACAAGTACGCCGAGTTTGATGTGTTTCTTGGTAAGATTTTGAATTTTACAGGCATTGAATTAGTTTAGAATTTTACAAAGAACATGTGAACATCTTCTAACAAAAGTGCCCGAAATCGGAATGTTGTTCCATCGGCTCATTTGTAACATCCGGTCTAAATTAAACCTTATACACATACCTATCATCCTATGCTACTTTCCCGGGTCTGCGCGAAGGGTGCTACGAAAACCACTTTCTAGGCCTCTTTTCAAGATCTGCTCCTAGACTAATCTGTTTGATCAGCAAACACTTGTTGCTATCAGCAGGATATTAGTAGGTTGTTGGAATGCGTTACGTTTTTCCTGTCACGGATAACCAGTTCTTTGTAGTCACCTACTCAGTATAAATATAGGTTAGTTTTACACAGTTAGACACACACTAGAGACCCCAGAACTGAGTTACACGGAAAGAGAGAGCAGAAGGCAGAGCTCAGGGCTTGCCCTTGCAGCATTGGCGTAGGCTACTGTTTTAAGAGCGAATGCACAAAAAAATCGAGCAAAATCATCAAAGTGTGGCCACAGCTCAAAACCTTATCTACCCTCATTTTCAGTTTATAGGAAGGTTTTGATGAATTTACAAAACTGCTGGGGTTTGTTTCTCGAAACGCGAACGATTTTAGTAATTATTTGAGAATTTCGATTTTACCGTCTAGTGCCGGCGGAAAAGGGCAAAATCGGCCAACTATAGAAATTTGCTCGGCGCGACTTCGCAACCAAATTCACAGACAATCTAACACTTAATTTTATCGAAACAGATGTCTAGCATTCTATTTACGATGGTTTTGCGATTTTTCAGCGTAAAATAGAGGCGAGCAACTATGATATTTAACGGGCATTTGAAACTTTCTAAAATAATAGCTAAAAACTAACTCGAGTTTTCGGGATGTGCCCATTCTCCAAATTGCCTCAAATTCAGGTTCTAGAGCCTAGAGATATAGTATTTACCTAATATCCAAACAGACGTTTGGTACTCTTAGCGAGCGCTTTAGAATTCGGGGACGAATGTTATAATACTTTGGTGAAAAACATGAAACTGACCTGAAATTTGACCTCTTTACGAGACGTCACGATGGTAATATTATAATTCCAGCCCGATTCCAACACCTAATTCGACCCTTTTAGAAATCAAAAAAAAATCAAAATCTATTTATAATTTCCTCATTGATGATAAGGCCGAAAAACCAACAGCAATTATTAGGTATAATGAATTATTCAATAAGGGAGAGGATCTACCATGGGAACAAATGTTTACCCTCCCTTTCTTAACAACGTTAGATACAAAACTCAGGGAATTCCAATTCAAAATACTCCATAGAATTTTTTACACAAACGAGAAGCTTTTTAAGTTTAGAATTATTGATTCCCCAATGTGTTCTTTCTGCAACAATGACATTGAGACCCCTGAGCATTTTTTATACTATTGTCCTAAAATTCAGTCTTTGTGGAAGGAGGTACAAAGGTTTCTTAAAACACATTTAAAGTTTAATTTGATTTTGTCGCTGCAAACAATCACTCTTGGTTTATTTGATCAGGAGGACCACGAGCATTATATTCTGGTTAACTTTATTATCCTGGAGGTTAAATTCTTCTTACACCTTTGCAAACAAAAAACAAGACACCCATCCTTCGATGGTTTTATTGCGTTACTTAAACGAACTTGTGAAATAGAAGAAACAGCCGCGAGAATTCGAAATAAAATAGGTTTTCACGATAAAAAATGGGGCCCGTTAAGACCATTGTTCAATTAAAAAAAAGGAAGGGGGATCCCCTGTCTGCTCTGCGCACCACGCAAAATGTCAAGTGCAATCTAACAAACAAGCACTTGTTTTTCTCGTCTGTTTTCTTTTATTATTATTATTATTTATGTACGTGTCAAGAAGTGATGTAAAGGGGGGGGGGGGGTTGTACTAGAGTGAAGGGTGTAAAAATGTATATAGACTCTAATACCAATAAAAATGTTTAAATAAAAAAAATAAAATAAAAAAAACTGTTTTAAGAGCGAATGCACAAAAAAATCGAGCAAAATCAGCAAAGTGTGGCCACAGCTCAAAACCTTATCTACCCTCATTTTCAGTTTATAGGAAGGTTTTGATGAATTTACAAAACTGCTGGGGTTTGTTTCTCGAAACGCGAACGATTTTAGTAATTATTTGAGAATTTCGATTTTACCGTCTAGTGCCGGCGGAAAAGGGCAAAATCGGCCAACTATAGAAATTTGCTCGGCGCGACTTCGCAACCAAATTCACAGACAATCTAACACTTAATTTTATCGAAACAGATGTCTAGCATTCTATTTACGATGGTTTTGCGATTTTTCAGCGTAAAATAGAGGCGAGCAACTATGATATTTAACGGGCATTTGAAACTTTCTAAAATAATAGCTAAAAACTAACTCGAGTTTTCGGGATGTGCCCATTCTCCAAATTGCCTCAAATTCAGGTTCTAGAGCCTAGAGATATAGTATTTACCTAATATCCAAACAGACGTTTGGTACTCTTAGCGAGCGCTTTAGAATTCGGGGACGAATGTTATAATACTTTGGTGAAAAACATGAAACTGACCTGAAATTTGACCTCTTTACGAGACGTCACGATGGTAATATTATAATTCCAGCCCGATTCCAACACCTAATTCGACCCTTTTAGAAATTCCAGCAGCTATGTAAAGAGAAATACAACTTACCATAGGATAAGAACCACTTTGGTGTGCATATTTTTGGTGAACTTGTAACAGAACTTTGATTTGTTTAATCAGCTCGCGATCGCGAGCGAAAACATGAACGCGCGTTTGAAGACATGTTACGAATTATTTGCCTGAGATAACTTTCAGAAGAATTCAAAAGCTCTCCAGAGCTTTATTAACTGTACCTAATAAAGCAGAAGAACCAAATCTGTTTTGGACAAAGGGAGGAGAAGTACAGCTAAACACGTCGTTGGAGAGCTGAGCAACTTCGCAGGGATGTGGGTAAAACATGGACGGGGACGCGGGACGGGGACGCGGGACGGGGACGCGGGACGGGGACGGGGACGCGGGACGGGGACGGGGACGTGACCCGGGACGCGGATTTGGGTGTACGAAAATGCGAAAATATGAAATTTCATGGTACCTCATTCACTCTTGGGTAAATTTAGTACATGGACACCACACTTGGTTAAATTTAATTTCATCAAAACAAAAAAAAATCCGCGTCTGAACAGGCAATAAAATCGTATCTCGAGAAGGTAACACGGACGAACAAACTTGGTCAAAGTTGTTTAGAGAGCAAGGGGGGTGGAACACATAACCACGTGATGTGACGTCATCGATTGCCGTTGATGACGTCATCGAAACAAGAAAAAATCATGTCTCGACAAGGAAACACTCTCAGGCAATCAAGCTTCATCAGAGCCTGGGAGAATGGTTTGAAGGGTATGTAACACCATGGCCACGTGGTGTCACGTCATGGATGACGTCATCAAAATGAGAAAAAATATCTCAAGAAGGAAACACTGTCAGACAACTAAACCTGGGTAACTTTGTTTTGAGGGTGCGGCTTGAAGTGGTCATGTTATATGACATCGATGACGTCGCATCAAAACAAGAAAAAAACGCACGGAGGGAAATCGATGGCGATGGCGTGACCACGTGACCATGGTGTTGCACCCCCCTTGCCCTTTAAAAAAGCTTTGATCAAGTTTGCTGACAGCTGTTCCCTTCTCGATTGCCTCATGCCACGTGGCCATAGTGTTGCAACCCCTTGTCATTGAAACAATCGACTAAGTTTGGTTGCCTGCCAGTGTTCCCCTCTAAAGATGCGCTTTTTTCTTGTTTTGATGACGTCATTGACAGTGTCATCTAGTTAAATTTAACCAAGTGTGGTGTCCATGTACTAAATTTACCCAAGCGTGAACAAGGTACCATGAAATGTTATATTTTCGCATTTTCGTACACCCAAATCCGCGTCCCGGGTCACGTCCCCGTCCCCGTCCCGCGTCCCCGTCCCGCGTCCCCGTCCCCGTCCCCGTCCCCGTCCATGTTTTACCCACATCCACTTCGCAGCATGTATTTCTTGTTTGCGTGACAGTCGCTAATTTGAAGGCGCGGCGAAAGCAAAATTATGTTTTGGGGGGCGGAGGAGGAGGGAATTCATTTTCGGGGATAAATTTGTAGTTTCTTCTTGTTTGTCTAGAGGATGGAGGTATGGTACCCCAAGGAAACTGTTATTGGGCAGTGTAGGCCTGAAAGCGACGGAAAATGCATCACAATTTTGTGAGAAAAACACTTGTAAAAGGGCATAAGTGACCGTACGGGGGGGGGGGGGGGGGGTGGATTTGGGGCAATACGCCTGTATAGAAAGAGAGGATCGCATTTTTCTTTCGTTGCGCGCCCTAATTCAGAGGAAAAGTAGAAGAAATGTATTTATTTACGGTATTCACGAGATAAGATAGTTGTGTTTGCCTTTTGTGTCATTCACTCCCCTCCGCTCTTCAGCTTCGCGTTGTTCACTTGACAACAAGTAAACAAGTACTCTGTACTTTTGTACGAGGGTTACTTTCGCCTATGCACTGATGATTTTCTGCTTACCAATTATTTTTTTGTACCTAGGGACGGTCTTGTAATAAGTCCATTGCACCTCCGTATTTTACACGTCAGCTTAGGCTGCATTCATTATGTATACTACGGGGGGGGGGGGGGGGGGGCAGAGGATTTTGAGGGGGGATCTCAAAATTTAGCAACTGGGGATGTCAATTTTTTTCATAACATGAAGGGGGGATGCATATTTTTGTTGAGGTATTATGTATATTTTAAACACCGAGTTTCAACCTCCTGAAGAAATATCACTTGCACTACTATTCTCGTGTATTTACCCTCTTTCAACCGATATGTCGAGAATAGCTGCGCGCGAACTTATAAACTTAAACAATTGTAAAAGGCCTTCTTGTTTTACCACAATTCCTCGAGGTCCTCGTCAGTGACTTTTGTCTGGCTGACAAAACGCCTTTTTTGGACTTTTGTTTAATAGTCTTGTAGCTTTATGTCAAAATGCTGCGCGCTTCGCGCGCACAACGGAAAACAAACCAAACAATCAAGTACAAAATAAATGATACTCAGTCTATGTAGTAAGGTTCCAATCGAGAAGCGCACCAGAACACTTGGTAGAAAGTCACTACACACAAAAGAGTACAGGCATCTATGATTTTTTTTTTGCATTTTTACGCTTTGTATTTTTTCTCATTGAGCCTTGTTCTGCATCTTTTGAAAAAATGTTATTGACGCGACCCTACCTCGACATGTAACTTGAAAAAATGTCGGGGAGGGAGGGGGGGGGCATGTTTTTCCTTCTGACCGAGAGGGGGGATTCGTAAAAAATATGTTGTGCCATGGGGGGATCTGAAAATTTTGCATTATCAAAAAAAAATCCTCTGCCCCCGCCCCCCTGTAGTATACATAATGAATGCAGCCTTAACCGCCTGTCAATAAATTTTATTTGCTGGTTGGCTCTCCTCCACATCATTGTCCTTTTTGGTTGTCTCGTTGTTGATGTTTTCTATTCGGCTGAGCGCAGCAAAATAAAATAGAACAAGTTCCATTTTGGTGCAGTGCCGTAGCGCTTACAGGGGCCGGGGGGCCCGTGCCCCCAGTTTCCCAAACTCTCCTCCACATCCCGGATTTTACACCCTGCATATATCAAAGTTCCGTCCAAACATGCGGTATTTTCACATGCTTGGCTCTACATTTTCGCGCAAAAGAATTTATACTTTCATAAAATCGCCTTGTGTTTTTGCCCCCCTCCCCGTTGTATGTGGGAAACAAAGGCTGTCTTATTCACCATGCAGACAACATGGGCAATGCACGCCGCAAATGACGATTGGTATTATTCATCGCGTGAAGCGCGGTCTAAATGACGAATTTCTATGTAACGTCGAATTCGTTACCTAAGCTAAGGAGTCTTCTTTCGAAGATGGGTATACTATGTACCGCTATCCTAGAAACAAATTTTAAGAAAGTTGTGTCGCATTTAGTCATTATATAAGATAGTTTATTGTAAAAGCATTACATCTTCAGGTCGGCGGTAGGAAATACAATTTTAACTGAATGTCTATGGTACTGGTATAAAAAAGGAGGGGGTTTTAATTTTGGAGAGACTTCGGCGGCACACCCCTACCAAAACTCCCCCGGATTACTCCCCCGGGATGCAGAGTCGGCCGTAATGAAGAGCTCTTCAGTGCATCTTTATTTGATAGATAACAACAACGACGACACAACGTGTCCAGGACTCCAGGTGCCGTGTTCGAGGATAGGCAAGCGAGTCTACGTGCACGACTTTATCCTTCCCAGGTTGCATTGCGCAGACCAATACAACCTCATGTTTTCTGTGGTTGCATCTTATTTCGGCACACTTAAGCCGCCTGCCTTTTCTCAATTCAGTATATTAAAGGGGTACCCTTTTCCTAATTTTACTATATAACAGGGTAAGAGGGGTCCACCGGTCCGACTCTGGGCGGAACATCCCCGTACAATTTTATGAGGGGGGGGAGGGGGGAGGGTGGTACAATGCTAGTGTAAAAAAGATGCAAGTCGGTGCTATCTCGGTGATTTTTCTCTCCTGATGTTGCACTTGTGTTTTTGTTAAAACAAAAGAGAGCACAGAAATTGCTCCGTGTTTCCTTCTGTTTTACACGAGCAAGAGTTGATACATTTCTTTGCAACTCTCGCGAGGCTGATAATTTGGTACAAAATGGATGCGCTTCTGGTCGTCTTGGTGCCTAAAATGGCACTACAGTTTTGTGCTTGACCCCATATACCTCTAGAAGAGGGACTAAAATTGTTTATTTCCGAGAGTGAATTCATCCCCCACCCTACCCTCAAAAGATAGTTTTGCTTTTGCCGCCAGTTTGGCGACTGTCACGCCAGCAACAAATACAAATGCGAAGTTGTTCAGCTCCAACGACCTGTAGCTGTTTTCATTTCGTCTCCTTGTCCAATCCTTTTCGTGGTTGACATACTTTATTAGGTACTTTAAGCACTGCATAGCTTTAAAAGTTATTCTGAATTATTCGCAACATTCGCATTTCTCCAAACGCGCATTGTGTTCATATGTCGCTCTTCCAGTCGAGAATGCGAGCTGATCAACAAACCCAAGTTCTATTACAAGTTCACCAAAAATATGCACGCCAAAGTGGTTCTTATCCTATGGTAAGTTGTATTTCTCTTTACATAGCTGCTGGAATTTCTTGAAAAGGGTCGAATTGGGTGTTGGAATCGGGCTAGAATTATAATATTACCATCGTGCCGTTCGTACAGAGGTCAAATTTAAGGTCCGTTTCACCGAAATATTATAAGATTCGTCCCCGAATTCTAAAGTGCTCGCTAAGAGTACCAAACTTCTGTTTGGATATTAGGTAAATACTATATCTCTAGGCTCTAGAACCTGAAGATGATGCAATTTGGAGAATGGGCACATCCCAAAAACTCGAGTTAGATTTTAGCTGTTATTTTAGAACGTGTAAAATGCCCGTTAAATAACATGGTTGCTCGCCTCTATTTTACGCCGAAGAATCGAAAATCCATCGTAAATAGAATGCTAGACATCTGTTTTGATAAAATTAAGTGTTAGATTACCTGTGAATTTAGTTGCGAAGTCGCGCCGAGCAAGTTTCTGAGGTATGAGCAATTTTGCCTTCGTCGGAAGCCGGGCTGGGGTACCAAACAGCAAAATCGAAATTCTCAAATAATTACTAAAATCGTTCGCGTTTCGAAAAATAAACCCCGGCACGTTTGTAAACTCATCAAAACCTTCCTATAAACTGAAAATGAGGGTACATAAGGTTTTGAACTGTGGCCACGCTTTGCTCGATTTTTCTGTGCATTCGCTCTTAACATACTTAAAAGTATGTATGTACGTGGCCGTGGTCTGAATATTATTGTTTAGTTTTCTTATCGGATAAGATGTTTCAGTCAAGCTCTCTAACAGTTTTGAATTCGTTTTATTCTAATTTACCATTAGCTTTGTTCATTCGCTTGTAATCTTATTTTGTATAGAGTTAAGCTTTGAATAAATCATGTTTCTCCTGTACCCGAGCCACATGCTTACATCCCTAACGATCGCTCACTGCCTTGTTATTTCTATTAAGTCTTTTCGGCGTTACCGCTCGTGCCGTCCGACCTGGTTGAATGTTTAGTGCATTTTCCTCCCCTTACATTTGGTGTCAGAAGTGGGAAGTGCATTTTCTGTGGTTCAGGAGTTAAGAATTTTTGGAGATTTTTGTGAGAAAACGTCTTGAGTAATTTAGGTGGATATTAATACCCTGGTGTTAATATAAATCTAGACGGACTCGTACGGGGAATTGGTGCCCGGCAGTCTAACCCTAGGGGTTGCCTATACCCGCAGGCATGTCCGGAGCGGAAGTTGACCCAGGGGGTAACTTTAGGCATAAAGAATCGATTTACCAGCTTGAACTATCACTTCTATTTACCGCTTATAGTAGCACGCACATTTAACTTTTACGCATTTAACTTTAACTTTTAACAAAATGAGTGATACTGAAAACTCTGAACGAAACACTAGAGATAGGCGATGTACGGGATGTAGAACTCTCTTGACAAAACATGCATGGGGCTTGCCTTCGCGATTTTGCCAAGGTGAAGAAAAATCGTCGCATAAAGCACTAAAAGGTATTGTGAAACAAGAGGATGAGGACGATGAAGAGACGGCGTCTCTCAAGGACGAGCTACAAAAGTTGGACCTTAAGGAGGAGAAAATAAAGAAAGAGCAGGAGAAAGAACAACTCCACCAACTGGTGAAGGACAGGCGCGCCGAGATTGAGCGCCTCCGAGAGGAAAGGATGGCCTCTCGTGAAACAACCTGGCCTTTGCCACAAGAGCCGTCTCTAACTGCTCGAGGAATGAGAAAAGAAATGATCGCGCAGACAATTGAACCGATGGCTACTCCACTGGATGCACTATTAAGGAGTTCGGCAACACTGGACCCAATCCAGCGCTCGGCAGCGCGTTGGTTCGAGGGAAAACAAGAATCAGGAGCGTCTCCGCCGCCATCGGAATCGGCACTACACAAAGCGGAGATGTTCCTTAAACCAAAGAACATGGCACAAGGGGAGAAGCCACTTCTTTTTGTGGATTTTGTGGACAATTTGATACCCCAAGAGGAGGAGCAAACGCTTGGGGACACAAGGACACGCAAAAATCGTGGTGACGTATGGACCGAAAAAGCCCAAGCTAGAATCGCTAAGTATATATCAGTGGGTGATAGCAAACACCCGATTTTTTTATACACTAATGTCCCTAAACAAATTAGATAGCTCAGAAATGCAGAACTACCTTGCGTACACAGTAAGAGTAATGGAGTTAGCGACAAAATTTGAGTGGAAGTCAAATTTGAGCGGATAGTGAAAACATGGGACGAAAATCCTCAAATACAGTAAATGTATGGGAAAATTTTCGAGAAAGGGGGGGCCCCGGTCCCGGCTAACAACAGACAGCAAAGTAATCTGCCGTAATTTCAATAGCCCCAAAGGATGCACTTATCACAACTATGCTTTTAGTCACGTATGTAATCGTAATATCGGTTCTGGTAAGGCATGTGGCCAGAACCATTCCAGTATTAACCATGAGTCAACACCGCAAAAGCCGCAAACATCAGCGAATAACACACAAGCCTGACTAAACACTGACAGGCTAGCAAATAACCCACTAAATACTAACTTATGGAAAACGGAACTTGCTAACGATGAGGACTTTCTTAATGATGGCATTTGTAATGGTTTCCAACTAATTGAAGCGGGAACAACATATCACGAGGTTGAAATGCATAATTACAAGTCAGCGTCTAATTAAGATAATAAGCATATTGTAGAACAAACTATCCTTGAAGAAATTGCGCAAGGAAATTACGTCATAACCGCCGATAAACCCAAGGTTGTAAGTGCTCTAGGGGCAATCCCTAAGCCTGAATCAACCGAAATTCGCATCATTCACGATTGCTCAAGGCCAGCAGGCCATGCCGTTAACGATTATATCGAAATCGATACATTTCAATTCCAGTCGCTAGACGATGCTTTAAAATTACTGCGCCCACGTTATTACATGGCAAAAGTCGACCGCAAACACGCTTACCGCTCAGTGCCTATTCATCCGGATAATTATCGCGCAACAGGCTGTAAATGGCAATTTTCCGGTGACCATGAGGTTACTTATTTTTACGATATGCGTTTGCCGTTTGGCACAAAAAGCTCGCCAAAAATATTTCTTCGCATTACACAGTCAGTCCGGCGCATGATGGCGAGACGCGGCTTTCATGATATTATTGTATATTTAGATGACTTTCTGATCATTGCGACGACTAGAGAGCGGTGCCACATGGCATTCGAAACTCTGCGCATATTGCTTATTGACCTCGGATTCACTATTAACGAACGCAAACTCGTACCGCCGACACAACGATTAATTTTGGCGTGGAGCTGGATACAAATACATGTAGCATGTCATTGCCACAAGATAAGCTCACCGATCTCAAGGACCTAATTATCTCCTTTCAACGCAAACGGAACGCGACTCGGAAACAATTGCAGCGCCTAGCAGGTAAACTTAACTGGGCATGCCGAGTTGTATTTGGGGGCCGCACATTCCTCCGGCGCATTATCGATACTATGAATTCTCTCTCTCCGTCAGAACAGCTTGTGTTAGACAACGAATTCCATCGGGATATCGCATGGTGGGCTGATTTTCTTCGTGTTATAAATGGTAAACGACTTTTTCTAGACACAATTCCTACGGTGGATGTGTCAACTGACGCATGTCCGGAGGCTGCGGGCGGTTTCTTTCGAGGCGACTGGTACTATCACAACTTCGCGCGCGATAGCCCGCAATGGCAGCATCTTCATATCAATCACAAAGAGACTCTTGCTATTATTCTCGCAGCTCGACGATGGGGACATGATTGGGCTAATCAATATGTTATTATCCATAGCGACAACCAGGCCGCTGTCCACATCATTAATAAGGGAACAACCGCGAACTCGCTGATAATGCAGGAATTACGAGCGCTATTCTGGCTCTCAGCCACGCACAATTTCCGTATTCCCTCCGTTTATATCGAGGGTTGTAGAAATTCTTTAGCAGACACAATTTCTAGATTGCACTCGCCAGGCAAACTGCTCACACTCTATAAAATTTTAAGCTCGATCTTGCCGGGACACGCGGTCGATGCTATGCCTCTTAATGCACACATGTCAGCTGAAAGTCTGCACTTCATCTCTTCCAGGTGTGCGCCAACAGGCGTTGGGTAGTCAATTGGAGCATGAAGTACAACAATACCGGTCTCAGCTCTACGCCGAGTCGACCAAAGCTACGTATAAAACACATCGCGATACTTACCTCAGATTCTGTATATACATGGGCTACAGTCCAGTGCCCATACAGCAAGCACATCTCCTACAATATGCGGCCTTTTTAGCGCGATCTTTGAAACCGTCAACAATTCGATGCTACCTAAATATAATTGGCGTTCTTCATAAGGAGTTTGGCCTACCTAACCCATTGCTAAATAATTGGCAACTAACGTCATTGCTAACGTGTATTAAACGTGTCCGTAGCCAACCCCCTAACCAGAAACTGCCTATTACTCCCGATATTTTGCTAGCGCTGCATGCATCCCTAGAATTCTCATCTAGCCTGGACTCATCCTTCTGGGCAATATGCTTAGTTGCCTTTTTTGGGATGTTTCGAAAGTCTCACCTCCTGCCTGCCTCACCGGCTAATTTTGATCACACTAAGCAATTAACCAAGGCAGATATAGCAATTCATAGCTGGGGCACACTCATTACCATTCGTTGGAGCAAAACCATCCAGTTCCGCGAAAGGGTAGTCAAGGTTCCCCTGCCTTTAATCCCTGACAGCAAGCTATGTCCAACTGCTGCAATAATTCATGCATTCTCTTTCATCCCTAACGCAGAGAGCAACAAACAGGCTTTTAATTGGGTCAATGGGCCCTCATGTTCATCTAACATTTTCACGTACGGCATGTTTATTAAGAAGCTGCGCTATCACCTGCAACACACACTCTCTAACCCCAAGCTCTTTGGAGGCCACTCCTTTCGCAGGGGAGGGGCCTCTTTTGCATATCAGTCAGGCGTGCCCCGAGAATTGATAAAAGCACTAGGGGACTGGCGCTCTGATTCTATTCTCATCTATTTAACAATGCCATTAACCATAAGACTCTATTCTGCCAACTTGCTGTGCAAGGCAATAACCTCACAAGCTCTCCACAACACCTGAGAACAACTCACCAGAACCTAACTCACCACAACACTGTCTGGGTTTGGGAAAGTGATTAGTCTGTAATATAAGAATATATGTCAATTCTCGATTAGAGAAATTATATATATGTATGATGTAAAAAATGTATAATAATAATAAAGACTGCCGGATCCCAATCTTGTGTATGAGGTTTAGGTGGATATTAATATCCTGGTGTTAATATAAATCTAGACGGACTCGTACGGGGAATTGGTGCCCGGCAGTCTAACCCTAGGGGTTGCCTATACCCGCAGGCATGTCCGGAGCGGAAGTTGACCCAGGGGGTAACTTTAGGCATAAAGAATCGATTTACCAGCTTGAACTATCACTTCTATTTACCGCTTATAGTAGCACGCACATTTAACTTTTACGCACCCACCCGCCCACTCCAATGGTAGTCCTGATTATGTTTTATGTACAGTAAGTATAGAAGAAATGTCAATGTACTTGTTGTGTAGGGAAAGTGATTAGTCTGTAATATAAGAATATATGTCAATTCATGATTAGAGAAATTATATATATGTATGATGTAAAAAATGTATAATAATAATAAAGACTGCCGGATCCCAATCTTGTGTATGAGGTTTAGGGAGGTATCATAGGCTTCAGATTGTGAGGATTAACCAAGTTTGAAAACCAAGGCCTGGTTACTCAGGATTCCAATATGGCGGACAACGCTACCTCTCCTGCTCCTCCTGTTAGTAATGTATGTATTTATTCCATTTTTCTAATGTATGTTTTTATTCATTTGATATACTCATTTTTATACACAGTATTCAAGCATTTCCTAAATATTAGTTACAGAGTTTGCATCTCAAACTTGCGATGTTCTGCGTGCATTGTATATATTGCCTTTATCTTACGTCCCGCGTTATACTTCTAGTCCTTCATTTCACGTTAAAACAGGGGCTCATAAATAGGGGCTTTCCTCTGATATATATTCTTGAAAAGGCGTTTTGACAGACCTAGTTATTTTTTTATTCGTATTTGCTCTTGTTTCTATGCCGCTGCGGTCACGTATATTTAGAAAATAACAAGAGCAGAGAACAACAAGAAATTAGTGCTGCACGTGCATATCTTGAAAATGACAGGCGAATGTAAAGCTACTGATAAAATGAATTTGAATGGTGAGTAAAACAATAGCTTTACAACTTTAGCAGTAAAACCATTCTAAAAATATCTAGGTCTGTCAAAATGCCTTATCAATAGGGCATACTAGAGACGCCCCTATTAATGAGCCCCTTGTTGAAACGACTCAGGAATTGCATAGCTGTCATGTCACCCGCATTAGATGGGTGTCACAAGATTTTTAGTCCTGTCAGCCGCATGATTCTTGCGAAAGTTTTCATACATTTTCTGTATTTCATCGCATAGTCACCCTCTGGAATTTTTCATACATTTTCTGTATTTGTGACGTGCAAGAGAATCTCAAGATTTTTGACCAAGTTGGGTTCACAGATATGCATTGTGTGATGACACTCGTGATGTATTCTAAACTATAAAGATATTCTGTCCCTACACCTGGAAGTGAAATTTAACTTGCAAAAATGAAAGCAAAACAATAGGTCAAAGCCCCAATTAATCCCCCACCACACCAATGCACATGCATCCCCAGGGGTGGTGGGGGGAGTAGGTTCCATTGACAGGTGCATGGGAATATGTGCGAAAATCTCTGAAATTCAAGTGTGAGAAACAGATGAAAAGCAGGAGTCTCCCACCAAAAGCATGAGAGTTGGTATCTCTGATTTAGGCTGCATTCATTATGTATACTACAGGAGGGGGGGGGGGCAGAGGATTTTGAGGGGGGATCTCAAAATTTAGGAACTGGAAAAGGGGAGATGTCAAGATTTTTTCATAACATGAAGGGGGATGCATATTTTTGTTGAGGTATTATATCTATTTAAGACAAGGTTGTGCAGTTTGATAATAAAGGAAGGCTCAATTGTTGAACACTAGTGCAATATCACTTGCACTACTATTCTCGTGTATTTACCCTCTTTCAACTCATATGTTGAAAAAAGCTGCGCGCACAGCACGCATAAAGAATTATAAACTTAAGAAATCGTAAAAGGCCTCTTGTTTTACCACTGCTGGAGGTCCTCTTCAGTGACTTTTGTCTGCCAGACAAAAACACCTTTGGACTTTTGATTAATAGTCAAACAAGCAACTACAAAATAAATGATACCCAGTCTATGTAGTAAGGTTCCAATCGAGGAACGCACCAGATCACTTGGTAGAAAGTCACTACACACAAAAGAGTACAGCGACCTAGAATTATTATTTGCATCTTTACGCTTTGTATTTTTTTTATCATTGAGCCTTGTTCTGCATCTTTTGAAAAAATGTTATTGACCCGAGGGGGGGATTCATAAAAAATATGTTGTGCCTTGGGGGGATCTGAAAATTTTACATTTTCAAAAAAAAATCCTCCCCCCCCCCCTGTAGTATACATAATGAATGCAGCCTTAGTTAGCGATGGGAGTGTCTGAAATTCAATTGCTGGCTAGGATAAAGGACTTGTTGGTTGAAAATCAAAACAGGGGCACTCAATTTTGATCTAGTAACTCGGGATCAGTAAGAAGTAAATGTTGTTAAACTTTAAAATTGATATTCAGCATCACTAATCAAGTAGCCATGTGCTCAGGAGCACCCACACGAACAATTTATAAAGAGCATACAACATTTCCAGAATCCTTAGGATAGACAATTGTACAGGCCATTTAGCAATTTGTGTTCCATTTCAATAATGTTTGTTAATGAATGAGGTGTTGTACCAAAAAACATTCTTATTGCTCTGCCTCATTTGCAATGAATTGTTTTATCACATGCAGTGAGTTATTTTTAAAAATTTTTGTTTATAAATCTCACAATAGTTCAAGAAAAAAGCAAAAATCCGTCAACAATATGACAGAAGAAGCTTGGCATCAATGCAAAAAAAGGTAGGCTGTTTTAAGGAAATTGTGTCATAGTCAATAGAACTTCATAACCACAAGGCCCATTTTTGCTGTGTGACATGTTGAACAGTAAATCTTCCACAGCCTTTTCAAGTAGAATGATTTACAGGTATGCACAACTACCATGAAAATCCAGAGGGTAGACTTCCCTTAAAAATAGACAAGGGTGCTTGGTCCTAGCCTTCAGGGTATAAATTACCCAAATGCTGCCTTGGCAAAAGCCTGGTTTAGTGACCAATTTGTATTATAATTTGTTGTGAGAAAACAACGTTCTTATTATACCTTTTCACTTTATTAGATGTTCAAGTGGTATCAAAAAACAAGGTGCCCTATGATATTTATGGCCTACTACAAGGGGAAGATTCATCATTATGGTAAGCTGTACAATTATAGTACATTATATTTAAGGCAACCCCTTATGCAACAAGGATTTATGTACATAGGTGAAAAAACTTAACATCCAAAGTGGGTAAATGGGATCCCGGATCCCAGCTGGTTTTATTAAAAACCCTAAAGCAGGATCACAACCAGGCTACCATTGCGCTTCCTGTGCTATTATTTCAAACAGATTTGGTAACCTACTGGGACAAGTGGAAGTGGAAGTGTCCTCTCCAGCTTCCCACGTTCGATTCTCCCACCACAGAAGAATCAATTCATTTATGAATCACAGAAAAATAAAATCCTTATTTATGTCCATTCATGCATAAAGATGAGATGGGGTCCAGATATCCGATCGGGAAAGCCAGAAAATTCCAGTTAGATTAGCTAGTTGCCAAAAAAATCTGCACCCCCCCTGTTGAGAACCACTGGGGCAGCCGGGAATTCTAGGGTGGGTAACCTAGTATCGATGCAAAATTCCAGGGTGGGTATTCCAAAAATATGGAATTCCAAGGTGGGTAAGATAAAGGAGCATATTTACTGTCATTATTTCTACACAGGAGCTCCAAATATGAGGCAATTCGCAGAGGACAAGGAAGTTGTTGAGCGCTTTCACTTAGCAGCATCACAGCCTGAGTTTGAAAGGAGTAAATAAATAGTTTGATTACTAAAATTGTGTGGCCAATGTCAGGAACTGCTGATAACCCCTTAAGAAAGAAAAGGAAGGATCTTCTCCTCATCATGAGGGAACTCAAAGCGGCTGAAAGCACACAACCGCTAGACAAGGAGAGGTCGGAGGACTTAACGGGCTGCATTAGATGGCGCAAATTGCAGCCGCGCAGCTTACAATTATGTTGAACAGTATATGTGCCTCCTAGAGCCAGGCCATTGCACCGGGAGACAATCCCCTACTCTTACGAAGAGTGCAATGGGTTCTTTATCGTCCACCTTAGTCACTCCAGACTTGATACTTCCATGATGTTATTGCCAGACCCTCCTCCTTCTCCTCCCCCTGGCCTCATCATCATCACTTCTATTTTGCTTTGTTTCTTATTAGCACCTGCTGAAGACCTGTCCGATGGTGGGGCTTTCATTCCTTTACCCGAGGACTGGAGACATGTCAATTCCCATGGGAAGCGGAAATTGCTTGTGGGAATAGTTGGCCAAAATAAAGGTTTGCCCTTTTATTATTCATGACATCGCAGATTCAGAAATAATTACATCTAATTTTCTGCCTTTATCTTTACAATTGTAAATGTAGCAAACAAAAAGGTTTGCTGGAAACCGGAGGCCAAGCCCCCCTGGTGGGACGATAGGATCATATTCAGGGACCCAAACTGCAGCAGACCCCAAAAAATGAACTTAGAGGAGATGGACACGGTTTTTGAGGGTTATGCAGCAGCTCAAAGGCAATATCAAGCTGCAAACACGCCTGGAAATTCCACTCAACGGGTACCACGTGCAGAACGGGACACGGCAGGCACGGCAGACGATACAGAAAATACGGCAGACACAGCAGGCACGGCAGACACAGAAGACACAGCAGGCACGGCAGACATAGAAGACACGGCAGACACAGCAGGTACAGAAGACACAGCAAACACAGGAAGCACGGCAGACACAGAAAACACGGCAGACACAGCAGGCACTGCAGACACGGCAGACACAAAAAACACGGCAGACACTGCAGACACGGCAGACACAACCGAAAGATCTCAGTCAAACGAAGAAACAACTACTCAGCAGCCACTACTATCAAAACCGAGACCACCACAGAAACGCTGCAAACGACAACACAAGACTATCGAGGAGCAAATGGAGGACCAGATTACAAAGGTATTCTGAGAAAAATATAATTGGATGTTAAAAGATTTCATAGCTTTTACTATTCTATCACAGGAATCTCAAAGGTTTCGTTCGTAGCTTTGAATGCTTTCATAAAATACGAAATGTTGTAGGTCTATGAATTGTTATGCAATACTAGTAAATCTCGCGTTTTGTTTGGTCGAGAGGAGTGTGCTATGGCATCAAGATGCGCTTAACAACTTACAGATCGGAAAACTGTTAAATAAGATATATATTTGTTAAATAATTGTTCTTATTATACGGCTCAGGTTCCATTGACTTTTCATATCTATTGTAGGGGTAGCGATGGGTACCTTGAAATTTTGAAAGTATTTGTAAAATATTGCAAAATCTCGGATTCTCGGCGTTTTTTTCGAATTTCTCTACCGTGGTGTCGGAGTCTCGTCAGGTGCATTGGCGTTAACCCCAGGACTTAAAGTATTTATAGACCGCCTTGAAATGGTGAATTTCGTGCAATTCTCCCGGGAGAAATACAGTAAATGCACGGCAGTCGTCTTGAATTTTTCCCGGGAGACGCAGCGGAAATGCTCGGACTCGGATTTTGAAATTTGTCGAAAGTTTCCGGCTCGGATTCTGAAGCGCGGGTCTCGGCAAGTCTCGGATTTACCCATCGCTACCGTATTCCATAGCTGTTGAACTGATGGTGTTGTGTATAACTACCATAGTTATTATGCTTATCAAAGTGAAAATAGTATTTCTACAATCTAAATAACAGATGTCATTCTGGGACTGGGAGGATTGCAAAACAGTCTTGAAAATAATGAAAAAGGCGCAGGACTGGAGCTCCCTCGTTCGCCTGAGCCAGGTTGTAAAGCGGCACTTGCCGCATGACCTAGAAGAGGTGTACGACAAAGAGGAAACCCCGCTCTTCGTTTCCTTTAACAAGGTGGAAGTAAGGTGAGGAAACCCTCGTCAAAAAGAGATCAATTAGCGTTCGCCCCCATGGCTAAAAACATAAATTAAAAGAGAAATGATTTCTAAGAAAATGCTTGGGGAACACTGATATTCGAAAACAGAATTTAGAGATTTTTTCGCTATTCGAAAAAAGGATAAAATTATCGCGCACAAAATGATCAGTAGGTGAATCCGTGGAAATCATAATACGAAGTCTTCTGCTCTCCCATCGAAACATGATAGTTGTACTATATGCCTTCAGTAGCACACTGCAGAATATCCAACACGTGACTTGTATTTTTAGTATACACATACGAGACTTCAGGCGATTAACAAGTGGGATATATGCTAGTTATACAATGCTTTCGAGTGGTATACTGCAGAATATCTTACGCGTCTCTCGTGTTTTTTGGTATGCTTTAAAAAATATAAGAGACAAGTGGGATATCCTGCACTATGACACGAGACGAGACTTCGCCTCGGGAAACATCGAGATTCTCGGGGGAAAAAACTCGCTGTTTCCCTCGGGAGCAGTCATTAAGTGTATAATATACCACAAGAAATCATTGTATAACTATTGTATAACACGCAGCAGAAAATTTAAAGCAACGTTGTACGTAAACACAGTGCACGATGAGAAGGTTGAGTGGAACATACAGAACATACAACGCCATTCCTGCATTCTGATTAAATAGTGTACCAGACCCGTTTAATCAGAAACTTATAGGTAGATCATGCAATGTGTTCTAAAACTTCTCTTTACCTTCATGTTGGCTTGACTGGGTGACCAAGCCTTGGTTTTCAAACTTGGTTTTGCTTCAAAATCTGACCCATATGATACCTCGGTTTAGGTCAACTTTTAGGTGTTGCGTGACACGGGCCTTCTGCTCTTAATTTACTAATTTATCGGTACTCTTTCAATGTCTATGTTCAAAAAACGTCCTCTGAGAAGTTCGAGCAGCCCAGAAAAAGGATAAAAAGAGAGCAACATCACGTACAAGTGCTCTATTTGCCGATAAAGTCATAGAAAGTTGTGTTCTAATGCTTTTATGATATAGCGGGGGATAACCATTATTTTATCGGTGTAATAGAGCATAGATTTAGAGCAATCAGAGCGCGCGTTATATAGTAGCTATATTATAATTGCAATTATGGAATAGATCTCGCCATATCCAATAGTGTTCAGTATATCGAAATCTATCACTGTTCCAAATTTCATGCTTTTATCACAAAGTGAACAATTCGTATCAAATTTGGCACCATTCTGCCGGACTATTACTGGGACATCAATTTATACTTGTGGGAATGCGTACAAAAAAGACGGCTAATAACCGTAATCCAAGTCCGTATGTGCACTCGGCATTTTAGATCATGTGTTTGCCGGATGAGACTCGTTACTAGGACCACCATTAAGACTTACGGAAAATTGTTTTAAACTTTACGACTTACAAGAGTTGCCATGATAACACTGTTTCCTTTAGGTGCTAAGTGTGTTAGGGGATGCGTTTTGAGTTTCAATTTCTTGATGGGACCTCAATTTACACTTGCTTGAGTGCATGCAATACTAGACGGCTAATAGGTGCTCAGCGTCTAAGCGGATGCGTTTGGAGTATGAAACTTGTTATTGGGACCCCAATTTAGACTTCCAGGAGTTCGTACAGCACGGGAGGGCTATAACCGCTGAGACGCTGAGCACACATGCGGCCTTAAATTGCCGTTATTAGCCCTCCCGTAGTGTACGCACTCATTTAAGTCTAAATTGACACGCTGGGCTGGCAAGTAATCAAATGCCGCCATGACGGTATTGAACGGCGTCTGAACTTTACGGAACTTAAACCAGGGGACAGAGTCCTCGTTCGTAACCTGACCCCACGCGTCGGGCCAGGAAAACTACGCGCACACTGGGAAGATACTGTACATGTGGTTGTAAGTCGCAAGGAGGGGGGACCAGTGTATGTTGTGAAGCGTGAGGACCAGACTGGCAAGGAACGGGTACTACATCGGAACTTGCTTTTCCCTTGTGAGTACCTCCAGGATGCAGCACCCGCTCGCAAACCACCAGCACGTAGGAGGCGCATGCGTACTCGAAGGCAACCTGCGGGGATGACAGAAAGCAGCACGGAGAGCAGCGACACTGACGAATCAGGCGGACTCATCGAGGTGGTCCCACGTCAAGGAGCTGTTGAGGGAGGGGAGAGTACAGCTGGGAGTGTCAGTGAGGAGAGCGCCATAGCAGAGGACGAGGGTGAAGCAGCACTTGTCATAGCACCTGCAGATGGCGATGCTGGGAGTGTCAGTGAGGAAAGCGCCATAGCAGAGGACAAGGGTGAAGCAGCACTTGTCATAGCACCTGCAGATGGCGATGAGACTCTAAATGAGGAACCAGCAGATGTTTACGATGTGGGACATGGATCGGCGATAGACGATGGTGAAGAGGAACCAGAACAGGCTGGCCGTCCTCGACGTGTGCGAGCACCACCTGTTCGGTTAGGATATGACGGGTATGGGAATCAAGTGCTCGTCCAAGCTATGCATCCATCAGAATACGATCAGGGGTATGCAAGTTCTACACCCTCAGTCTTCACGCCGTGGCACTATAACACACAGCCATTCTTCATGATTCCCTGGCAGAGCCCATATCAACCAACTTGGCAGGCGCCATATCAACCAGCATATTGACATATATAGGAACATATTCATTTTCGCTGATTTTATAGAACATTTAATGAACACTGAGAGACATTATTTTGCTAATTGTTGTTGTATACTTAAAAAAAAATTAGGCAAGTTTGTATTATTTCCCATTTCGCGTAAATGTGCTCGGCACAACGCAACAGAGGTGTAATGGCACCTGTTACCACAAGAAGGCGGATGAGATGTTTGAGATTGACCGTCGGGATAGCTAGGTAGGCAAGCGGCATTAGGGATGGGCCAGGTGGGACTGATCACCCCACTTACCACCAACAGAGATGCGCGCATGGTCTAGTTTTCTATACGTGGAACAAGAACTCACAGATAGTGCTGGCTTTTAAAAGCAGGGGAGAGTGTGAGGTATTGAATTTACACACACGCCGGATGCGTGTCTTGTTATGAGTAGTATATAGGGTGGATCTACGCCTCAAACCACGTGGTCGGGATCGAGAACAGCACTTTATACGCCCCACTTTATACGCCCCACTTTATACGCCCCACTTTATACGCCCCACTTTATACGTCTCACATTTATACGTCTCAGATTTATACGTCTCAGATTTATACGTCTCACATTTATACGTCTCAGATTTATACGTCTCACTTTATACGTCTCACTTTATACGTCTCACTTTATACGCCCCACTTTATACGCCCCACTTTATAGGACAACTGTTCAAGAGGCCATGTATGATGTAGAGCATGGATGTAGTGCAATCTAACGAGGAATTTGTTCTCAACGGTCAGTTGCACGTGATACGAGCACGTACACCCCGTGGTGGTCATGGTTGATATGATGATGATGATGATTAAGTAGGACTTAAGTAAGCCCTCCCACACTTGGGATCTAGTACAGCAATTTGAGTACAGCAATTTGAGTACAGCACTTTTGAGTACAGCAATTTGAGTACAGCAATTTGAGAACAGCAATTTGAGAACAGCAATTTGAGAACAGCAATTTATGGCCAGCAATTTATGGCCAGCATTTATGGCCAGCAATTTATGGCCAGCAATTTATGGCCAGCAATTTATGGCCAGCAATTATGGCCAGCAATTTATGGCCAGCAATTTATGGCCAACAATTTATGGCCAGCATTTATGGCCAGCATTTATGGCCAGCAATTTATGGCCAGCAATTTATGGCCAGCACTTATGGCCAGCACTTATGGCCAGCAATTTATGGCCAGCAATTTATGACCAGCAATTTATCTATAAAAGCTGGCGTGTGAGCGATGTCAGGTATTCAGTTGCCAGAGGTTATAGAGTAATGAAGTGTTTTTGTGATTACGAAGCAAAGCAAGTAGGAGACGTGTACAAGTGTGGTTGTCCTTTGGATTATTCGAAGAAGGTGATTGGTTGTCATTTTTACTTTACGGCATCGGACGCTAAAGCTGTACGAGAAGCTATTCCTGAAGGCACATCGCTGAGTGTGTTTCCAACGTGTGACCACGACTTGATTTGTCGCGTTGGTGTCGGGAAGAGAGACTGGAACGAAGGTCGTGTGTATTTTGCTTGTGACGTCCGTGCTCCAAATCCCAAGTGTGATTCGTTTCTTTGGGCTGAAGAACCCAAGAAGAAGCGCCAGAAAGTATGGAACCCGAAGCAAAAAAGTTAGATGATGATGAGCAAGCGGATATGGATGTGTTGGATTCTTATTCGATCATGGAACTGTTGGACGAATTTGTAGTATCCATGATATGGGAAGGAATGCATCGTAAAAGGAATGTGGACTGTGAAGGATGTAAAGTGGACCATCCCAGTCAGAATCGTCATCAGTGTTTGAGGTTGAACGGGGACGATCTATGGCCAGAGTATTACAATGTGGTTCGTGATATGTTTGGCAATTCCATGGAGAAGGTCTGGGAAGGAGTGAAAAAGTCGTCGGCTGGCATTAAAGTCACGATTCAAGAAAATTGGCGTCGCTACATCGAAGGCGAATTGGAATTCCTTGGCGAAATGAAAGCAAAGGACCTGTTTAGCGAGTTGTTTTCTCCTCACACGGCTGCTATTGCGAAAGCAGCCGAGGAGACATGTATTGAAGTGTTTAATAAGGACGATTAAGAACATTTGAACATTTTATTAAGTATAAGTTGTAATACAAAGGAGTATTAATAAAAAGTGTTCTTCTCAAATGTTTTTTTTTTTTATCGCCGAAATAGGCGATTAAACATAGTAGAGAGTCGTTCATGTCGATGGCGGCGACGACGAGGAGGATAATCATAATTCAGTAGTATCATCATCCGTAGCATTCCTACCTACGGAGAAAAACAGAGTTCATCAGATGCCATCATATGTGATTGACCATTCGGATTCTGGTAGTACATCTGTATAGAGGACAGTCCCTTCTGGACATGCAGTTACCACTGGGATTTTGACATTAATCACTTTTAAAAAATATTGGATTCTACAAGACGATGGTGACGTCGATATGACACAAAGTGTCGAAGAGCTCTTTGAGCGGCATTTGAATGACCAACCACCACCACCACCACAACCGTCGTCACCACAAGTGGAAGTAGTAGAGGAAGGATTTGTTGATGATTTTATCGCTTGGATGATGCAAGACGATGTGGATATGGCAAAAAGTTTTGAAGAGCTATATCAACAGTATTCGGATATGACGGCCCATAGGCCACAAACACCAGGGCCATCACCACCACCGTCACCGCCCCAAGATGTTGACAATCAACCACTGCCATCACCACCATCACAGGCAATACCGTCACCACCACCACCACCACCATCACCACAAGATGTTGACAATCAAATTGGAAGAGGTGTCAAGCGTACCCATGATGAGCAAGAGGAGGAAGAGGAGGAGGAGGAGGAGGATGGTATTTCGTACCAATTGAATGAAGTCCACACTCGTCATTCGCGTAAGATGAAAACCGATTGTTCTGATTATGATTTAAACATCAATCTTCCTTTACGGTCAACTGTCCAAGAGGCCATGCAAGATGTAGAGCGTGTTCTTGACAAAGTGCTAGAAGAAACGCTAGAAGGTGTGCCTAACAAGGACTTTGCTCGCGTGACCTTGAATGCTCCAGCTCTGAAGAATCCCATATCGTTACCGTTTATGCTACGGGAACAGTTGACACCGCAAAGGATTATGGGACAGATTGAAACCATTGTGCAATCTAACGAGGAATTTGTTCTCAATGGACAGTTTCAGTTGCACGTGATACGAGCACGTACACCCCGTGGTGGTCATGGTGGATATGATGATGATGATGATGATGATTACTATACTACTGATGATGATGATGATGATGATGATGATGACGATGACGACGATGTCCCAGCTGGTGAGAAGAAGAAAAAGCACTCTAAGAAGAATAGGAGGAGCTTGGATTGTGCGGATGCGGAGACATGGGCAAAGATGAAGAGATCTATTATACCAGTACATAATCAGGATAAGCTTTGTGCGGCCCGTGCGATCGTGATTGGAATCGCCTTCCATACCGGAACAACACAGCAGTATAGGAATATGTATAAACAGTGGCCAAGAAACAGCGATAATCTCACTCAGCTTAAAAAAGCGAAAGAGTTGCACCAGCAAGCTGGCGTCCCTGAAGAAGCGTGTGGTATCGAAGAACTGAAAAAGTTCCAAACGTATTTGGCTCCACAAGGGTTTAAGCTCTACCTCGTGTCCAGAGAATATTCGAATGGTATTATTTGGCAAGGTGCTTTGGAGGAGGATCCTAAATATCACTTGTACTTGTACCTTGATGGAAACCATTACCAGTTTATCACTAAAATGAAAGGTTTCCTGGGAAGAAACAACTTCTGTATCAAATGTAACAAGGGCTACTCAGATCCAGCCAAGCACAAATGCAATAGCCGATGTCGTGCTTGTGGTGAAGAGAACTGTTCTCCTCCGAGTCCACCAGATGATGATACCAAACGATGGAACTGGCGACATTGTGCCGACTGTCACCGTTACTTCCGTACCCAACAATGTTTTGACAACCATCGTCGCGTGAAAAAGCATGGTCCCGCGAATAATCGGAAGGAATGGTCGCAGTGTCAGAAGATACACAAGTGTGAAGAATGTCTTACGAGGTTTGATGTCTTAGACAAGAGACGGGAAGGCAAACCTCACAAGTGTGGTGAATACGTGTGTCACGTCTGCAAAAAGATGGTCGACAAGGACCACTTATGTTATGTTCCCGTAGGAGCAGCAGCAGTGACAGGACGGAAGAAGAACGAGGAGGAGGAACAGTTGCGGCTCATAATCTTTGATTTTGAGGCTCAACCCCTGGGCACGCAACATAGGGTCAATTTTGTGGGTGTCCAGAAACTGTGTGAGGACTGTCGTGATCTTCCCTTAGACTCACATCCTAATTGTGACACGTGCGGATTGCGTAAACGTGGTTTCCAAGGGGAACAAGCTCTGGACGAGTTTTGTCAATGGTTGTCAAGAGAGTCTCTTGTAAGAGCTCCCTTGGAGTCCTGATTGACGACAGACTCAGCTGGAAAACTCAAATCGATAAGATTATTTCAAAAATTTCGAATGCTTTAAAGGTCATCCGCAGGGTGCGGCGTTTTGTACCACAGTATACAGTCATTGATATTTATAATTCCCTTGTTCTTCCCCACTTTGATTATTGTTCTTCCGTTTGGGGTAGCTGTGGGTTGGTTCTAAAGGATAAACTTCAAAAACTGCAGAACCGTGCGGCTCGTATCATAGCATATGCACCATATGACGCCGCAGCCTCGGATGTCCTGAATCACCTTAATTGGGAAACTCTCGAGCAAAGAAGACTGCGCTTCGACTCAACCTTAATGTACAAAGTGACTAACGGGCTTACACCTCCCTATCTATCGGAGCTTTTTTCCAAAACGTCCGAACGTCATAGTTATGGTCTTAGGGGAACTGAGTACAATTTATCGCTACCTAAGCCTAACACTGAATTTAAGAAGCGCAGTTTTTCGTATCGTGGAGCTGCAGTTTGGAACTCCCTCAATAACAATATCAGGGAGGCTCCTTCTGTTTCTTCCTTCCGTTTTCGTTTTTACCAATAGACTTCTTTTCCGTTTTCATGATTTTTGGGGTGGGTTGTATATAATGGGTGGGTTGTTTGGGGTATTTAATCACACGGCTTGCTTGTAAAACAGTATTTTTATATATTTTTAACTGAATGTAACTACCGTGTTTAAATAAATTATATTTGTTTGGTGGAAGCAATGCAGGATAAACGTGTTTGGCACACAACTTTAAAGGGTACGATTCCTATCCTATCTTGGAGTACTTGTTCAAGAATGCATTCAAGCCTACTGTTATTTTTAATGGAGGAAAGATCATGATGCTTGGACTCCCAGATCTCAAGATCAGTATGAAGTGCACGTTGAATTATCTCCAGATGGCATTGCGTCAACTTCCCAAAGCTATGGGCTTTGATCAAGAGGTGCGCAAAGGTGACTTTCCACATTTCTTCAACACCCCAGAGAACCAAACGTACGTGGGACCTATGCCTGATCTCAAGTACTATGGCATTGAAAACATGACGAAGAAAGATGCTGATGCGTTACGCACGTGGTACGAGAACGAAGTCGCACGTGGGGCTGTGTTCAATTTCCAAGAAGAACTGGCGTCTTATTGTCATCAAGACGTTGAAGTGCTGAAGAAAGCTGTGTTGGCCTTAGACAAGCTTACCATGGCAACGGGTGACGTCCATCCGTTTCACACGTCGGTCACCATTGCATCGTTGTGCAGTCTTATTTTGCGCACCAAATTTCTCAAGGCCAACACCGTTGCTGTGATTCCTGCTCAAGGATACCGTGGACGCGACGTGCACTCGCTCAAAGCATTGCAGTGGCTCGAGTACAGGCACATCACTGATGGAGTGCACATTCGTCGCGCTGGCACGAGCGAAGGGGAATTCAAGGTTGGACGGTACAAGGTCGACGGGTATGCCGAGAGTACTCATACCGTGTACCAATACCATGGATGTCTCTATCACGGATGTCCCAAGTGCTACACGAAGGACACGAAGAATCCTTTCTCTGGCACTACTATGACTACTATCGAAGCATTCGTCGTGCCCCTGCTGACGTCACGTTAGCCAATGCTCAAGACGTATGGCATACCTTGTACCAGAAGAAGGCTCAGAAGAAGAAGAAGCTAAAACCTAAATTTCAAGTGGGAGATTTAGTACGTATAAGTAAAGGCAAACACGTGTTTGCAAAAGGGTATTTACCCAACTGGACGGAAGAAGTGTTTACGATTGCCTATCGGATGACCGCCCGGGATCCCTATGCGTATCGAATACGCGAATACGACGGTTCGTTGTTGGAAGGACAATTTTACGAACAAGAATTGCAAAAAGTCAGCATTGATGAACAAAAAGATGTCTTTCGTATCGACAAAATTGTCAAGAGCCGTGGGAAAGGACGTCAAGAAGAGTATTTGGTCCATTGGCGTGGCTGGCCTGACAAGTACGACAGTTGGATCCTAGCAAGTCAAGTGCATAAAATCGTGTGATATACCATCAGACATCAGTTGCCTCAGGATGTCTGACCGATCGAACCAAGTGATTACGCTGGCAAGCAATGCTATTGAAGATGCCCTTCCCGACAACACCATTGGGGATTTCACCCTACGAACCAAATACCCTATCGATTTGCGCGAAGGATCATGGGAAATGGCCCTTACCAACATCATCTATCCCCATTCGTGGAGTTTGCTGCAAAAAGAAGATCTTGACATATGGGTTCTTTCCACTCACGTGGTAAACCCTAACGACCTATGGACAAAATACACGTTACCCACAGGAAAGTACACCAAGCTGGAAGATATTGTGAAAGGCATGAAGAGAGTTACTAACAAATTTAACAAGCATGAGCAACAACGTAGATTACGGCCAGACGAAACCAATCACAATAAGATTGAGTTCAAATACAATTATAAAGAGAACATGACCACGATCAAGTTAACCAATGACATGATGCTACTACTACGGCCACGATTAGCAATGGCTTTGGGATTTGATACAGTTGGTTCAATCACTGAACTTGAACTCGGGAAGGCCCATGGTATTGCTCGTCTCTTTGGGGTAACTGATGAAACTGTAGGAAAATGGTATATATTTGTAGCCGACAAAAAGAATGCTAGCGGACTACAGACCTTCACCTCCAGCGTACGTGAACGAGCAGACGTACATCCGTTCCAAAGCTTTTACGTGTACACGAACATTGTGGACTCGCATATTGTGATGGGAAGTGATGCCAACAATTTACTACGTACCTTTGTTCCTGAAGGAGAACCTGGATTCCCTGTGGAACGAAACTTTCTCAATCCCTACTACTTGCCACTACGTACTCAAATCATCAACAAGATCCGTATCCATATAACCGACGACACAGGCGAAACCGTGCCATTTCAAGCAGGCGCGGTACAGGTAACACTACATTTGCGTCGTGTGCGATTTGCCTAGAAGAAGAAGATATGGTCTGGTACAACGATATGTTGAATATGGCTCGTGGTGCTCTTGCTGCTCTACCGTCTAAATCACAAACAGGAAAAGGACCCTTTACCTATTTTCCACGTCATCTACAAGAAGGAAATGGAGTTTTCCATGGGTACCCTGTGCCAGTACAAATGGGATTTGGTATAGGTGGTGTCGGCGGTGTATTAAGTTCCCTGGGAAGAGACTTTGTTCCTCACTTGCCTTCTTGGGAACTCGCTACAAAAGGTATACGGAAACAAGCGGAACTCGCTACACGAGGTATACCACAAATGGGTGGTGCTCGTCTAAGACCATGGCTAAACGTCGTCGTCGTCATACCAAGGACATTTTCGATTGAAAACAGTTAAAAAGACTTGGACATTCATGCCTTCTAATCAGTTGGACATTACCTCAACTACTGTCAAGAGCTCCTCATCGTCAACATGAGTGTTCATACTGCTTCACTTGTTGCTGCCAATCCAGGCATGGACTTGTTTACGGTACCACCAACAGATGTGGCTGTGACATCAGGCCGATACGTTGAGTATTCACCCACGGACAAAGGGGCCAAGTATTATCAGTTCATCATTCGTAGGGGTCCTACAATGATTGATTTGAAAAAGACTCATTTCCGTGTCGTGGCCAAGATCACCAAAGTTGATGATACAGCAATTGCCGCAAGCGTTAAAGTGGGACCTGTCAACAACTTTCTTCATTCGATGATCCAACAAGTGACTGTGAAATTGAACGATCAAGCCGTCACCTTGCAAACCGACACGTATGCGTATCGTGCCTTCATCGAGACGTTGTTGAATTATCCTAAAGAAGCTCAAGAATCGTATCTGGAATGTGCCATGTGGAAAAAAGACAGTGGATCCATGGACCAAGTTGATCATGCCGCTACAGCCGGTAATAAGAATCCTGGACTCAAGGAACGTGCAGCTCGTACTAAAACTGGACAAAAATTCTGCATGGAAGGCCCCTTGTTTTGTGATCTCTTTCACTCAGGACGCTACCTTCTGGACAACACCGAGATGAAAATCAAGTTTGATATGCATGATACAGCCTTCTGTCTGATGTCGGAGTTAGGTACCGAAAAGATCGTCATCGAGGACTTTATCCTACGCATGTATCACGTGACTCCAGCCCCTAGCGTCAAGTTAAACCAACGTGAACTCATGACAGGATCGAATGCACGTACAGCCAAGTACCCTGTGACGTCAGCCATTGTGAAGACCCGGCAAATTGGTACTGGATCCTTGACCCATTATGAAGGAGACTTGTTCCAAGGACTCGTTCCTAAGCGTATGATTTTAGGGATGGTTGAAAATGCTGCCTACAATGGCGGCAAAGGGAAGAATCCATTCAATTTCCAAAAGTTTGATTTGTCGACAATCAAAGTAACCGTGGATGGACAAGAGACACCCTATGGAACACTGTCTACCGCTGATGACAAGGATATAGATTTGTACCACATGTTGTTCGATAACGTGTGTGCTACCTACCGAGGACAAGGACTCAACCTTACGTTCGACGAGTTCAAGGCTGGTTATGCATTGTTTGCCTACGACTTTACACCAGCAGGCAATGCCTCGTCAGAGTACTTCCAACCTCAATATAAAGGCAACGTTGACCTGTACCTGACATTTGGGAGTGCCACCGATCAGGTGAACACCATTGTCGTCTACGGCGAGTTCAACAACACCATTGAAGTGGACCAATTAGGTCAAGTGATTTACGACATTCAAGGATGGACACGGATCAGTTAGAACTGCTCGTACACAACGATCCCAAGTTAAACCCAGTGTTTGGTGGCGTGTTTCCATCTGATTTGCTACCGACCAAAGTACCATTTCCCAATCAAGCCTACATCATGAACGTGGATCCAAGCGATCGTCCAGGATCTCATTGGTTAGCCATGTACTTTACACCTGAGACGTGTGAATTCTGGGACAGTTTTGGATTTCCTCCACAAGTGTATGGTCAAGCCATTACGAACTTTTGCAAGTTACGTCCACAACTCGTGCACAACACTCGTAGGATTCAAGCCATGGACTCTGACGTATGTGGACAACATTGTTTGTTCTTCTTGTGGAACCGTGTACGTGGCAAACGTCATGGAACAGTAGCTGCTATGTTTACACCAAATTTACAATGGAACGATCAGAATGTTCGCACCTTTGTGCGTGATCGATTTTTACAACGACGACGACAAGCACCTTGTAATCCTAAGCGTAGTCGTCAATGCGCTCTTGTTCAGCGCTCTTTGTTACGCATGTTAAAGTTATAATAAAATTGATGAAACCAAATGTTGTTGTTGTTGTTGGGTATATAGTAAGGTGTAGGTTAAGGCAAAGGCTCATATGGAATCTAGACGTCAGCATGGACGATCGTCGTTTTCGTTGTCCATGTAGCATTTTGGTGGTGGGTCCAAGTCAATCGGGTAAAACCACGTTTACACACCAATTGCTTCAACAAGTCGCTCTTGCGTTCAACAAACAATTTCGAAAAATTGTGTATTGTTACGGCGAATGGCAACCGTTGTTTACGTCTATTCAACGGAACCTGGGTGTGACCTTCCATCAAGGACTCCCAGACAACGTCACCGACTTGTTTGGTCCTCACGATACTCCAGGCCTCTTGGTGATGGACGATTTAATGGATCAAATGGATCGTGTGGTACGCGTGTTTACACAGGAATCCCATCATCACAACATCACCACGTTGTTTTTAACACAGAACTTGTTTCCACCCAATAAGCACGCACGTACCATTTCACTCAACACGCATTACATCGTGTTGTTCAAGAATCCAAGAGATCGTTTAGGCGTACAGATGTTAGCTCAACAAGCGTTTCCTGGACGTGTTCCTTACGTGATGGATGCCTTTCATCAAGCCACCGAAGAACCTCATGGTTACCTAATGTTGGATTTTCATCCAATGACACCAGAACAATGTCGTTTACGATCTCATATTCTTCCTAAAGAATTTCCCATGTACGTCTACACTGAAGGAAAAGATCTATAAAAAGAAGGAGACGATCCAGAATCACGTCATTTGGGTACAACCATTCACCATGGCAAGAGCTGAGAGAGCCTCGAGAGATCAACGCCTTGTTCGTAGTGCATAAATACCCGTGTCTAAGTGGATCATCATCAGTTCATCATGTCTCAGCGACTGAGAAGGAACGCAGATTTTCTCCAGCTCTTGCATCGTACCGGAGGGAAGACACGCCAACGACTCATTGTCAATGCTACTCCTGATCAAATCAACTCGCTGAGTGAAGTGGCTAGGAACCTGTTGCGTGGCAACGTACCGATGTCATTAGCCCGGATTCAACAACTGAAGAAACACAAGCATCAGTTACGCAAGTTGGCCGATCGGAAACTCTCCAGCAAAAGCCAGAAAGCAATGCTGGTGCGTCAACGAGGAGGATTTTTATTACCTGCTCTTCTTGGTGGATTGGCATCGATATTTCTACCGAAAATTGCCAACAAGCTCATCTCTAAAATATAAAGTGTTGTTAAACAAGACTTTTACGTCAGTTGCTTTCAAGACGTCATCATGTCAACATCAGCAAAAGGTGGTGGTGGAGCTCATCGTATGGCTATGGTTCCTGATTATTTAGTAAACATGCTGCGTACCAAGCAAAAAGTGGAAACGGCACCCCAATACCGTGTACTGGCGCGACTGGATGGAGAAATGCAAGCCATCTTGAATGACACTTCACTTCCTCCTGATGTCAAAGTACAACGTTACGATCAAATTCTACAACGTTACAACCGGCTAACAAGACAAGTAAAAGACAAAAGCCCATTATCTTTACTAAAAAGGATGAAACAGCAACAACAAGAAGATGATGATGATGACATTGAAGAAGAGGATTTGGTTTTACCTTCCCCTCCTTCCAAGACACCTGCTACTCCAAAAACAAAGCGTTTACCAACACCACCATCCGGGACACCACGAAGACGTTCCGTTAGTGTACCAAGAAGAAAGCCTCGACCCCTCCGAGAATGGCAACCGTTTTAACTAAAGAGACAATGTTATGCTCTCAATAACATTTATTATTACAAGAAGTTTATAACAGTAATGTAACAGTAATGTCCTTGTATTAAAATATTAATAAAAGAGTTCTTGCTACAGTTTGTATCTTGTTTGCTTGAGCCACTTCCAGAATACGGCCACTTCAACACGTGGGCAATGGACAGCGCTTGCAAAGGGTAGAAATACGTGAAAACCACAACTTGTAGATGACATATAAAAGTTCATATCATCCTCTTGAGCATAGGTCTCGAACAGATCTTCGAACTTGGGCATCCATAATCCTCCAAATTGACATTGGGAATGCTGAGTTTATCCAACAGTCGTTTCTCGTGACACCCTCCCTTGTACGCGATAGTACCATTGGACTTCAAGTCATGTGTATACCAGTCTTGCACCACTTGGTCCAGTTCCGTGTAGGGTAGAGAATGCTTCCATGCAAAGTCAAATCGTAGACGGTGTATCATATAGGTCTTCTTGGCACAGGCGTAGTCTTTTGCATTTTTTCAGTTCTTTAAATTTTATAGGGAACGTAAAGTGCTTTCCCTTGACATCCTCGTCATCAAAGATAATTCCTGCTTCCTTGCACCAGAATTCTTTCTGCACGTAGTAACCATCTAAGTCAAGTATTGCCTGGATATCATCTAATGTGCTCTGCGCGCACTCATTCTGATTCTTCTCTCTGTTCTTCCATGTTGTTGGGTAGGCTGTGGTCATCATCCGTAATTAGCATTGGCTGTGCAGACGACGCTTGCGAGAATATTAATGAGAACCCTAGTCCAACACATGTGGCTAAATGTAATTTAAGGCGTAGTTAAAAACCCGAGACTGTGCATGCGTGCGCTTCTCATAGATCTACTGTGGGGCGGCCTTGCAGGATTAGGGGTACACCACGTGGGGGTATCCAATGTCAGCGGCCTTTAAGACTTGACAGCGCCCTGAAGCATTTCCATTGTGTGCTTGGCACTGCGCGCGCTCTCTAGTGCCAATTCTTCTGTGCGGCCTTACTTCGCTAAACGCGTACACCGAGCCGTGAGAGATCATCGCCTCCGTCGGCCGCTGCTAATACCACAAGCCTTCGCACGAGGGAGATAAGTAAACAGTGAACTTTAATCGGTTTAATAGAACGAATCGCATGGTTCTCCGAGACCGTAAGTTGACTCAATGTGTCTGTTCAACTCATTACCCAGTGTTCGTGACTTATTTGTGTATTGTGCCTGTATTCATGTGCGCCCGGCTCGAGGCAGACTATAGTCGCTGTGCTTAACGTGTGCCTTGGCGTTCCGTTGCGCATTGGTGCATGTTTAGTCTGTGGCGCTGCAGTGCGCTACACACGATATTTGTAATTTGCTAGCTGATTCTGGTTTTGGTAAAATATCTTGGTTTCAATTACAATCTTTGGCTTCGCATGCCTCGTATTTGTCAGTCAAGTTGCAATTAGCAGCGTTCGTGCATGTCGTTGGATGAGCTCTAGCTCTATCCCGTCTTTAGGACATCGACTCTGGTTGCTAGCGTTGCTTGCGCTTCGAGACTGGCTTGTCTCGAATTTCACGTACAGTGGGATCCATTTCTGTGTCGTGCGCGTCGCAGTAGCACAGTGTGTATATCAGTGCATGTGGTTATCTAATGAGCCTTGTTTTATAAGAGCGTGGCCTTGGCAATATAGTCCCTAGCATTCCGCGAAGATAAGTGCGCTCCGCATTTTAGCCTCCGTGCACCGTGTTATGTTTTATTTGCATTCGTTTATTTGTAATTCGCTTAGTCAGGCTTGGTTCGATATGCGACGGGTTTTAATTACTTCTTTTGGGCATTCGCGTGCCTCGTAATTTTCTCAACGATCATAGTTGCAATAGCAGTATTTGCATGCGGCTGTTATATGTCTAGCCCGTGTCTGTAAGGCCAATCGGCTCGGTTCCTACAAGGTGTGAGCACCTCGGGACTGTCTTATTTACATTACTTCGGTGCATTACTTCGAAGGCGTGCAATGGGTATCAGTGCTTTGTGGGCGTTCTTTCAATTAGACTGTTTTTGGGCGTCGCGAGCAGCATTTGTGTGCACGCGGTTATCTAATCAGAGCGCTATCTCTGGAAGATCGCGACACTGACGTGCATTTGTAGTTGTAATGCGCTTAATATTCAGGTTGGTTCGATAGCCATCTGGTTTCAATTACATCTCTTTAGCGATTGCGTGCCCCGTTTTATCCTCAGTTACGGGCAATTAGCAATAGTTTGCTTAAGGCGCGCTTGTCCTATGCGTATATCAGTCCGTCGCGGGCCTTTTCGCAGTGATTGCTTCTGGGCGTCATGAGCAGCGTTTGTGTGCATGGGGTTATCTAGCCGGCCTTGTGTCTTGGTTTCGTATGAGAGTGCTATCTGTGCAACATGATACAATTATCGTCTTGGGGCGCCGGGCTGTCGCGTATAATGTCATTTTTGACTATCTGTCGCGCGCAAGCCAGGTTCGAGGAACATTCAACTTAACGTAAGGATATTTATTCGGTGTTTTAGGGTAACCCGTTGACCGCCTCACCGATCAGTCGCTAGTCTCTAGTTGCTTTCTCGCATAGGCTCGTACCCTGCGCTCTTTCGGCGATAGCTTATCTTCCGTCTTGTTAATATTGCCGAGATAATTTGCGCCGATAACCGACACTCAGCAGTTCAACCTTTCTCTTAGTGTGTCAGGCTACCCGGAGCTCCCCCCCCCTCCCCCCTTTAACCTTGTACGGAAACGATCAGGGTGGGCGGGGAAGCGCATAGTGTTGCTGTCGCAAGACTCGCTAGTCGCTGGCTCTAAGCGTTGTGCTATCTATTAGTGACTGTGGCGCCTTCGATCGTACCCTTTACCAGACCACGTCGGTATTGGGGGCCCCCGCGTGTTTTCTCTAGAGTGTATAATGGCCGACAGGCGTTTACCTGCCGAGATACGCGTGCGACCTGAGAGAGTCCGTGTGACTGCACAGAGCTTTGTGTGACGTGGACGGCCATTTGAGTGCGGCGGTCGAAGTGTGTCGTGCGCTTGTCACGCGCCTATTGCAACGTAGTCGGAGATCCTGGTGCTTGGATGGGTTTGGGGTTTAGGGTTCCATGGCAACCGGTGCCATGCCCCCCCTTCTTTCCCAAGCACCCTATAGAGGGTTGGGTGGTGGGCGTGGCCCCGTTGCCATGGAAACGCTGCGCTGCCGGACGGAGGCGCCCATCATAGCATCCTGGTACCTAACCCCAAACCCATCAGTCGACGGGTTTTTAACAAGTGTAGTCCCAAGTGCAGTGCCAAATGCATTTGCCAGTGACGTTACGAAATTATCCATTGAATTCGTTCTTCCTCCTCCTACAACGATGATCAGAGGACGACTGTGATCTCAAACTGAGCTCTTGCCTTTATATACTAGTGGGATGACGTCATCGAAATCCCTGTAATTTGATTGGTGCGTTAAGCACGCAATCTGATTGGTTGCGTGATTCTAGCCTTCTGATTGGTGGATTTCGATCCGATGGTAAATTGACCTTTGGACTCTGATGACCATCGATAACCTTGATCCTGTTTCCTTGGTGGTAAGCATTAAGCACTAAGCACCAAATTGACCTTTGGACCCTAATGTCTAGCCTTATCCTCCTCATAGGACAAGTAGGACACTAGGACACTACTAGGACAGATAGGACACTAGGACACTACTAGGACAAGTAGGGCACTAGGACACTACTAGGACAAGTAGGACAGATAGGACAAATAGGACACTAGGATAGGACATATTTATGAATTTATAATTAGTCTACCAACCTGACTACGAAGCTTCCATTCTTTGCTCAAATTGAGTTCCGCGCATCTTTGTGAATACCTCACATCGCTCACACATCAGCTTTTATAGATAAATTGCTGGCCATAAATTGCTGGCCATAAACCTGCTGGCCATAAATTGCTGGCCATAAATTGCTGGCCATAAATTGCTGGCCATAAACCTGCTGGCCATAAACCTGCTGGCCATAAATTGCTGGCCATAAATTGCTGGCCATAAATTGCTGGCCATAAATGCTGGCCATAAATTGCTGGCCATAAATTGCTGGCCATAAATTGCTGGCCATAAATGCTGGCCATAAATGCTGGCCATAAATTGCTGGCCATAAATTGCTGGCCATAAATTGCTGGCCATAATTGCTGGCCATAAATTGCTGGCCATAAATTGCTGGCCATAAATTGCTGGCCATAAATGCTGACCATAAATTGCTGGCCATAAATTGCTGTTCTCAAATTGCTGTTCTCAAATTGCTGTTCTCAAATTGCTGTACTCAAATTGCTGTACTCAAATTGCTGTACTCAAAAGTGCTGTACTCAAATTACTGTACTCAAATTGCTGTACTAGATCCCAAGTGTGGGAGGGCTTACTTAAGTCCTACTTAATCATCATCATCATCATATCAACCATGACCACCACGGGGTGTACGTGCTCGTATCACGTGCAACTGACCGTTGAGAACAAATTCCTCGTTAGATTGCACTACATCCATGCTCTACATCATACATGGCCTCTTGAACAGTTGTCCTATAAAGTGGGGCGTATAAAGTGGGGCGTATAAAGTGAGACGTATAAAGTGAGACGTATAAATCTGAGACGTATAAATGTGAGACGTATAAATCTGAGACGTATAAATCTGAGACGTATAAATGTGAGACGTATAAATCTGAGACGTATAAAGTGGGGCGTATAAAGTGGGGCGTATAAAGTGGGGCGTATAAAGTGCTGTTCTCGATCCCGACCACGTGGTTTGAGGCGTAGATCCACCCTATATACTACTGTTATGCAAGAGTTGGTATCAAATTACGGTATATATGTAATCGGACCTGGTTTAACAGGAGAGGGAGGAAAAGTTTAGAAAAACATGTACTAGTGAACGGTAGGGTCGGATATTTTGGAGATTAAACAGCTTGTTCTGAACAGTGGAGTCGTTCCGAATTTGAACATATCGGACGTGTAACATATTTGTTTTCATCCACTAATGAAACAAAGTGTTACGAGCTTAATAACATGGATGCAAAAATTTCTCGATTCTGATTGGTCGAGAGCAGTGCAATTACAAAAGTAATTTGCACTCCAAAAAGTAATTGCACTCAAATGAGTGCAGGTATTTCATGAAGCTGATTGGCTAAATAAACAATGGATTTTGCGAACGAGCCAATCAAATGCGCGCTAGCTGTCACGCCACTCGATCTGTTTGAGCCTTGTCAACAAAAGATGGGAGATCGATAGATGGCTTTGGATGGAGGGAGAAATTCGGTTCCTTTTCATGAAAATCATCTTCCGAAACCCTTGGAAAGCAAAATGTTAATTCCTTATGGACTTGACAAGACTTCTTTTAGTTTTCATTCTATTGTTATGGAAGGATATGAAGGGAAATCTTCGTTGACTGTGAATCTAGCGGCGGGAAATGCCAGCGATGAAAATGAACTAGAAGTCTACAAGAACACATGCGATACGGACAGTTTTCCGGATCAAATTCCTGTCAATCAACTTCTGTGGAAGTTTACCTAGCTATGTTCACCTTTCTAGACAATATTCTGTCCGTTTTTGGTGACCGAAAATGCACAAGCAACTAAGTTAAGCTTTCAAAAGCAATTCAAACTGAAAGAAACCAACCAATTAATTAATACAGGCTCTCTTATGTTATTTTACCTTGGAATCTGAAATAAAGTTTATGATTGTCAAAGCAGAATTCCACCTGCTTCTAGCATAAAATAAATTTGTTGTGTCAAGTATATTTATGTCAAGTTAGGTTTTGTAAACTTTGCTCGCTTGTCTCGCTCGCTAGTCTCGCACGCGTTCAGTGCATTTGTGGCCGCTGCAAATAAGGTCTTCCCTGAACATTTTTGCATCCATATTATTAATACAAGTCAGCTACAACGCCGATCACACATACGAACTTCAATTATGGCTATTAGCCGTCTAGTATTGTATGCACTCGGGCAAGTCCAAATTGATGTCCCATCAACAAAATTTCAAACTCAAAACTCATCCCATAACACGCTTAGCACACATAGGGACTTCAATTACCGTTATATTTTTATTAGCCTTATAATTTTGCACGTGCTTCGGGATTTCTTCGGGATATCTTAATTAACGTTTATCACATCAGCTAAAAGGTCGATCACACAGTAAGTCTTCAATTATGGTTATTAGCGGAGCCCCATAGCTACATGCAGGAGAAAAAGGAACAAAAAAAAAGTGTATATGCATCCAACGATTCTGTCATGGACTTCCGGTACGTTCGTTCGTTCGTCCGGAATGACGTCATCGAAACTAGAAAAATCAATATCTCAAGAAGGCAACATGGATAGGTGACCAAACTTGGGTAGAGCTATTCTGGAGGCAAGGGGAGTGCACCACCAAGGTCACGTGACATGACGTCATCGATGACGTCATCAAAACTAGAAAAGTCAATATCTCAAGAAGGCAACATCGCTAGGTGACCAAACTTGGGCAAAGTTATTTTGGAGGCAAGGGGAGTGCACTACCAAGGTCACGTGACATGACGTCATCGATGACGTCATCAAAAGTTGAAAAGTCAATATCTCAAGAGGGCAACATCGCTAGGTGACCAAACTTTGGTAAAGTTATTTTGGAGGCAAGGGGAGTGCACCACCAAGGTCAAGTGACATGACGTCATCGATGACGTCATCAAAACTAGAAAAGTCAATATCTCAAGAAGGCAGCATCCCCCCATCGCTAGGTGACCAAACTTTGGTAAAGTTATTTTGGAGACAAGGGGAGTTCATTTCCAAGGTCACGTGACATGACGTCATCGATGACGTCATCAAACTAGAAAAGTCTATATCTCGAGAACGCAACATTGCTAGGTGACCAAACTTGCATAAAGTTATTTTGGACGTAAGGGGGGTGCACTACCAAGGTCACGTGACATGACGTCATCGATGACGTCATCAAAACTAGAAATGTCAATATCTCAAGAAGGTAACATCGCTAGGTGACCAAACTTGGGTAAAGTTATTTTGGAGGCAAGGTGGGTGCACAAACAGGGTCACGTGACATGACGTCATCAACATAACACGCTTAGCACACATAGGGAGTTCAAATACCGTTATATTTTTATTAGCCTTATAATTTTGCACGCGCTTCGGGATTTCTTCGGGATATCTTAATTAACGTTTATCACATCAGCTAAAAGGTCGATCACACAGTCTTCAATTATGGTTATTAGCCGTTATAAACCGTATGCACTTCGGCACGTCTGAATTGAGGTCCGAGTAAGTAGTTTCATACTCAAAACACATCCGCTTAGAAGCTGAGCGCGCATATTAGGACTCAATTACTGTTACGGTATACACTAAAGGAAACAGAGTGTTATTCATAAGCGCAACTCTTATGTATAGTTTTGGACAACTTCCGTAAGTCTTAGTTGAGGTCCGAGTAACGAGTTTTATCCTGCAAACACATGAGTTAAAACGCCGAGTGCACAAACGGACTTCAGTTACGATAATTAACTTGTTCTTGTGACACCAATTTAGACTTCAATGAGTGCGAACACTACGGGAGGGCTAAACACAGTCATTGAATGCGGTATGTGTGTTCAGTTATAATGGGAGACTTTAACTTCCATCTTGACAATCTAAGAGATCGCTCAGCGGCTCGATTTCAGGAGCTCCTTGATACTTTCAACCTGGTCCAACACGCTCATGAAGCAACCCATCGAAACGGACATACCCTAGATCTTGTAATCACCAGATCTAAAGAAGAGGTTGTACGGAACGTAAAAGTGACAGATCCTGCAATTTCGGATCACTGCGCTGTGCATTGTGAAACACCTTGCTTGACGAAACCTGGCATAAAACAAAAGAAATTGGTGTATCGTAAACTGCGCTCACTAGACAGGGATGCACTTATTCTGGATATAAAAACTCTCCTTTAATGGAAAACCTTTCTACTGATGTATCTGAACTTGTTGAGTGCTATAATAACACGCTCAAGACTGCTTGATCATCATGCACCCTTAAAGTCACGAATTGTAACCGACAGACCTGCGGCACCATGGTATACAGATGAGATCAGGACTGAAAAGCTAAAAGGAGGAAGTTGGAATGCCAGTGGCGTAGGTCAAGACTCACAATTCACAGAGAGATGTTTGTGAACCAATGTACTCGAGTACAGAAGCTCATTACGACTCTAGAATGCAATTTTATGCAAATATCATAAACGAGAATAGTGGAAATCAAAGAATACTGTTCTCAACCATTGGAACATGCTCATCAAAAAGCAGAGAAGAAGCTCCCTTCGCATGATAATGATGCTGTACTCGCAGAAAAGTTTGTGGATTCTTTCTATAATAAGGTCCAGACTATACGAAATATATTCCCAGCTTCCATCACATCCACGGAGCTTGTAGATGACTGCAGTGAGGGTTCTGAGCTTTCAGAGTTTTGTCCAACCTCAGTGAATGAGCTTTCTTCTTTGGTGAAATCTATGGTTTCAAAATCATGTGTCCTGGACCCAATGCCTGGGTCCCTCATGAAGGACTGCATATCCACACTATTACCAGTAATCTGTAACATCATTAATCTATCGTTTGCAAATGCAGTGGTACCCCCCTCGTTCAAGGAGGCAGTGGTTGATCCTAAACTCAAAAAAGAGAACCTAGACCATGATATTTTCGCAAATTTTAGACCTACTATCTAATTTACAATTTATTTCAAAGCAACTGAAAAAGTAGTCGCAACTCCCATAATAACTGAAAAGTAGTATAACTCCCATAATAATTTATTATTATTATTATTATTATTATTGAGCGTCCTAAGTTAGGGAAGAAAAAAAGAAAACAGAAATGCAGAATGTGTCAACGTTTCGGACATTTATTTCGGTCCTTCTTCAGGTCGACTAAAGCCGTTACAAAATCACGTATAAATATATACAAACAAGATAGAGAATTCATAATAAAAGGGGTAAGTTCTAGAGTTCGTCTTTGATATTCAGGCCATTTTGGGCCATGGTTTTCAGGGTGTCCAACCAAACATACTAGTCCAATACTCTGACAAATTTATGCATGGTATTGTTCTCCTCCATTGTATTGCCTCGTTCTATAATACACTCCATTGCACATCATTGTTTTACACAATGCCTTGCATAAATTTGTCAGTGTATTGGACAACCCTCCAACCAAAAGCCCTCAACACCCTTTGAGGTCTCTAGAGTTAGAAACCGCTTAATACATTTAATCTTCAGATCTTCTAGGGTGTGTCCCGCGTTGCTTGTGTTGAAATGGGCCGCAACAGGGTTGCTATCCGCATATTTGGCCCAGTCCTTAATAGCGGAGCTCCAGCGCGGGCCGAAAGCCCGCGCAAGCGGAGCACCATACCTAAGGAAAAACCGTATACCATCGAGTTGATTTTGAACGTCACGAGTAATTAAATTGATTTTTTCATTTTATTGATGACGCCATACCCAACTGATTAGTGCGTTGAAAAGCAATTACCCCATAGATAATTGTGTCAAAGTTTGGTTGCCGTAGGTGGTTCCTTTCGCGAGATATAATTTGTTTTCTTTTTTTCTGTATAAAACCTATAGTGTCCGCCGTCCGTCCGTCCGTCCGCCGTCCGTGTACACATGGGATCCCTGTGTTATTCCTTTAGAATTTAATATCTCGAAAAGGGTAAAACGTGAGAAAGCCATTCTTGGAGAAAATTATATAGAGAGCAAGGGACACATAATGCCTGGCTGACGTGACATGACGTCACTACCAATGCCGTCAAACTACTTTTGGCGGGAAATGTCGAGATCCGTCGCGCGCGCCTGCTCATCTGGGCCCGGCATAACTAATCGAACGTTCGGTAATCGAACTTAATCGAACACCAATCGTTCGATTGATTTTGATTGAGTTCGGTAATCGAACATAATCGAACTCACCAAAAAAAATTTTCAATCGAACATAATCGAACGTTCGATTACCGAACAATGTGCTCAATCAAACCCAATTGAACTTCAAATGAAACATAGGCATTTTTCTAAATCGGAATCAATCACTAACCAAGATTAGCACCTCAGTTCGGCTCGCCTGGCGCATACTGGGAACTGCACCGCACATGAACTGCAGGTGTTAATGAGACGTTAATCCAACGTTTTTTTCTTATCATATCCCTCATTGGTCTGTAAAAGTGGAAATAAAGACTCAGGCACCAGTCATGATTGAACTATGGGTTTATTGAGTGATTTTACTGACATTTTCTTATAAAACTGAGTTTTTTTCAGGTTTTGTTGTTATTTAGAAGGCTAAGTGTCCAAACTGAAAATGAAATTTGAATAAAGCTAATAGTTATGTTCATGGCCGTCTATTTGTTGTGTATTACCCCATTGCGTGTCACTGATGAGTCTTACCCAATTTCTAAAGTCATGCAGATAATTTCCGAACAAAATCGAACTTAATCAAACCAATCATTTTGATTTATGTTCGATTGAGCTCGGTAATCATACTCACCAAACAGTTTTGTTCGATTATGTTCGATTACCGAACCCAATCAAAACCAATCGAACGATTGGTGTTCGATTAGGTTCGATTGAAATTTTGTTCGATTTTGTTCGATTAGTTATGCCGGTCTGGGGGACTGGGGACTTTCATTTTGAAAAACATTTTTCTTCGGCAGATCAGAACAGAAGCGACATTATTTCTCTTTGCTAGTATTTTTACCATTTACCTGTGCTGAGGTTAGAATTCTGAGCTTTTTCGTGTGCATTTTACAATCAAAGGGAGATGTAGTCAAGCGGGATTAACTCGGAAGGAAAATGACGTGAAAGAAATACGGCGAATTTTGACAAGTTTGCAAGCATATTTTATCGCTCGTCTGTTTTCTGGGCCGTGTCACAGAAATGGATTCAACAAAGCTTAAATTAAGTATATCAATATTTCCAGATGTCGGTATGGATATTAATGGCAAAGGACAAGGTTGTAGAAAAGACTAAATGAGGGACTCGTGGCTGTCTTGCCGACTTTTTAGGCATGAACTTTTTTTTAACTTTGGTTGCTAAGAAGTGCTGTTGATTTTATGCCTTACTTGTATGAATTGCTGATACCACGAAATCCACTATACCTCGAGGTTTGGATTTGAAGTTCGTCTTTGGGATTTGAAGTTCAAGGAGGAACGTTGAAATGGAATATGTTTTTTTGTGAAATCCAATGCGGACCTCCTGCAAGATTTGGCCTTTTCTCATGAACGAGTGAGAAGTTCAATCGGCGTAACAAAAACTCATCTTGATTTAATAAATAAGACTTTATACTACCCCGTCTATAAGACGTACAGTACAGTAGAAACGCTTTTGATTTTGAAGCCATTTTACGACAGCAATGGGAGGAGAAACTGACTGGGCATGAATCACTGAAAAGCTCCTCCTGGATTTACATAAGCTGAAACTGGTGTGGAAAGCATGAGCAACACAACTGAATTCTACAATTTAAGGTACTGGAAGAATTTAAATTTCTGTTTTTAGATATTTACATTGAATGGGTAAAGCAAAAATTATAGATGATAGAGACTTGGAATGACAACAATTAAAATAGCTTATATTGAATTTAGTTTGGATATAATTAGTCTATAATTCAGGGCCCGTGGTTTGATGCGGGATTTTTTCTGAAATTAGACGCTAAAAGTCGAATTATGCGCTAAAAATACGAAATTATGCGGGATTGCGCAATATTTTTTTCCAAGTGCCGTAACATATTTGCTCTTTTCGCCTGTTTTGTTACATGGATATAGCTGCTATTTAACTTTAACAACTTTTGTTTGTCTAGAAAATGCTCTGTGATGATTCCAATCGCTTCGCTTTACTAACGTCATGACGCTACGTTTTCTTCTATAGGGAGACGTGTGTTTTCGCTTTTAACAAAGCTTATTACTTTCTTACAAAAAAGCGTTACCAACTAACTTCAGTTACACGTAGCAAAGATTAGTACTTCGTCTTCTTTCGTTTACTTGTCTCAGACCCAGGCCCACTTTTTCATACTGCAAGGATCGTAGCAACGCACTCCTATCCAACTATGAACTGAACGGTCACGAGAGCTACACAGACCAACAGAGCTATCGTTACGGACCGTTATGATCTCTTATTTAATCACAAAACATCGTTGCGTTTGTTTGCCGTCGTTCTGCGTGTAATTATCAAAATTAATCCTGATCGCGAGAGCGATCTGCACTGTCGTCGGTGGTAGTGTAAGAGATTTTATAAAACCGGAAACGTGCCACGTTATTCTGTCAGTGTTTTTGTTATCGTGGGAGCTGTTCGTGTGCCTGGTATTTTTCGCGTTGTTTGTGAAATGAAATTGCTGAATGCTGCCTGTAACAATAATAAAGATCCACGAAAAAGCGTAATGTCATATGATCAATGTGAAGTGCATTGAAAGCTGACCGTTTTTATCGCGGTTAGCGTCCTGTTTTGCCGTGATTTTTCTTTGTAAAATGTCCAAAGCGCAAACATGTGTTTGAATCTATCTTGCTCAGCTGGAAATATTAGTTTATTTGGCCAATTAGGCACGTTTTATTGCTTTTCGATATCAGTTCCCAGCGCGCCGCTATTAGCATAGAACGCCTTGTTATTCTCATTTCTATCGAGTTGTTTTGACGTTGGACAGACGATTTCAGAAGAAATGTATGACTTTTGTGAGAAAAAATAGGTTAGAAAGTTTAAAATTCACCAAGTAATGATGTCTTTTTGATGTTTTTCACAAAATTTTGGAAATTATGCGCGATTATGCGGGATTTGACGGATTATGCGCATTATGCGGAGAAAGCCAAATTATGCGTTTCCGCACCAGCGCATCAAACCACGGGCCCTGATAATTGTGTTCACTCCAAAGTCTGACATGAGAAATCTTATTTCCCCATTAATGGTAACCTGCATGGGTTTTGGGAATTGTTTTTCCTCTAAAGCCTTCAAAGAATAAGAATGGTTCTAATTTAATTCTTACTGGGATTAAAGTCACCTGCTAGAAGTCCCATGTCCCCCCCTCTTTTTTTTTAAATTCCTGTATCAACTCCTGCAAAATACCAGTCTAGGTTTGAGAAATAGCCCTTTAACTACAAAGAGATCATGATGGTAGGCTTTATGGACCTACAATGAAAGTGAATGGAAATGGGAATTTGACAATCTTGTGGGGTCACCCCCAAAACACACACACACAAAACAACCAATCAGATTCAGTGCTCTTTTCTCAAGGTCCCGGATTTCACTTTGGGTTTTGGCAACATAAGTTCATGGATTTAGGAAATGATCAGCAGACTGATTGGATTTGAGAGTAGAATGGACAAGTATATTGGAAGAATTCACTGTTACGATGTACATAATGAGTTCTAATTATTCTGATGGTTACACAGTGTTTTGTAATTTTAGGCCTCAAGGCAACCAGAAATGCATGAAAATTTGTGAATAATTTTTGTACTCACCGAAAAAATATCTTGAAAAACACCCCAAACCCACCAGCTATGCAGATGGGGCATCCCATAGCCAGAATATTCTCAAAAGGGGCTGGCAGGCTTTTTTGTTGCTATTTCATCTATACATTTAGAATTTTCCCGTACTTTACAGTATTTTTTGGCTGTGCCCTTAGAGGCTAGTAAGAATATTAATATTATGTCAGTATATATTTTTTTTGGCTGTGCCCCTAGAGGCTATTAAGAATATTAATATTATGTCAGTATATAATATGGATAAGTTCATCAGGAGCATACTAGTGGAGCCTTTCAATATTTGTTATTAGAAAAAAATATGAAATACATAAAAAATGCTTTTCTATCACTATGTTTGCATGCAATCATGCAATGATGATCTAAAAAGCATTTATTAATACTGTAAACTTCCACAGGTTTTTTATTTTATCAAGCTTTCACAAAATCAGATGCAGTTATTGAAGTTATAATATCAGATTACAAAATATATTTTTCTAAACCTTGATACCGGGGGGGGGGGGAGACTCCCTATATTCGAATGCTAGGGGTGACCGTCGTATTTTTTAGGGGTTGAAATCGGCGATCTGGTATTTTTTAGGGGTTTGAAAATAAAAAACGGTATAGTAAGAAAAATAGGTATTTTTTAGGGGGTTCTCACGCAAATAAGGTAGTGTTTTTGAAAGTCGAGAGGATACATTTGATGTATATTTAATAAACGGCCAGAATAAAATTAAATCTGCAAAATTGTTGGTATTTGTTCAGGTATTTTCAGACTGAGGGGTGTTTTTTAGGGTGGAAATTTTTTCCGACCAGGTATTTTTTAGGGTCAAAATTCGAGTTTCCCGACGGTCACCCTAGCATTTTAACCTTAGAGTCCCCCCCCCCCTACAACCCCCCCCCCCCCCCCCCCCCCCGGGCCTAGATACCTTTACTTATTTATTATAATCACTAGGAGCTCCGCTTTTAGGCAGTGCCTAAATCTATATATTAGTGCACCTATGTGTGCGAAGGCGTGCATGTTAGCGAGCAGCTCCTTTTCCCAACGAACTTCTTTTCGCATCTCTGGCAGGTAATGAGGTACACAGCGTTCTTCGTTTTGTATTTGAGCTGACTGTTGATGTTATACTCTTTGCCGGTAGTGGTGCTGAAGAACGTGCCGCTCATATCCACATATGCGCATGTTCCACACCTTTTGTCGCGGCACATGTTCATGCCTCGCTGCGCGTATACTGTCAGAAATACAAGCGATGGGAAATGCGTCTTTGACAATCCGTGGCGTGTTACGTGGCTGGTACGTCATGACTAGCGGAACTCTGTTGTTGTTGCGCTGACGAGACCGCACCTGACCGTACCCTCTTGAGATTAGAAACCTCGTGAGCTCATCACAGCGTTGATGGAATGCTTCCTCGGTCGAGCGGAACCTCCTCAAACGCAGGGCTAAGGAGTACGGGATGCTTGTTTTGCAGTGGGTACGGTGGGCATGATGTCCAGAGTAGGTACTGATGTGTGTCCGTGGGCTTGCAGTACAAGTCTGTCTGAAGGGAACCATGGGCCTTGGAGACTTTGACATCCAGGAAATCCACACTATCGGTAGACTGTGTAGCTGTGAATTTGATGGTTTCATGGATGTTGTTAGTGTTGCGTTTAGCCCTGTAGCCATAGTAGTTACACAAGATAGCATACAAGAACTTGACAGGATATTTACATATATAACAACTGATTATTTCATAAAGCTCAATCATACTTATATACAAGTTTCTAGGCGTATCAAGAATGGAATTCACGTACGATTATTTAGAGTTACATTCTTTTGGTTCCGGCAGTCCTACATAGGAAATTACATACAGGTATCATAATAATTGTGATAGCACTAATCTATCTAATCTAAAGTGGTGATCATGACTTAGATAGAGTAATCAGATAATGGAAACGTAATATCAGGCACGTATTCTAACAATGGTATGACTAGTTTTACGAGAAAACTAGGTGGTCTGCGTCGGCGGAGACGTGAACATGAACAACAACAACCAAAGGTTAAGATTTATGTTAAACGCCGTGGGAAAATTGGTGTTTTGCTGACGTTTCGAGCGTTAGCCCTTCGTCGGAGCAAAGAGAAAAAACTGAGGGAGTGGGGCCGTATATAAAGTAAATGTAGAGCCGTTGCTAGGCACAGATAAACATTCGGAATGACTAAAGGTGATAATTGGTTAAGAATAACAAAGGATGTCATGGGCCATTGAAATTGCAAACTAGTGATGAAAGTAAAGAAAGAGGAAATATGATGAGATGTAGAAAACTAGATAAAAGAGAAAATTCATTGATGCCGTGGGGTGATCGGCAACCGAGTGAAAGAATAAGTCTATTCTCTTTCTGGAAGCGAGAATGATTAGACCCGTTGTGAAGAGAAACACCGCAAACAGTCATATGATCCCTAGTGTGACCGGGAAGATTGAAGTGTCGGGCCACTGGTTTGTTCCGGTCATTTTTGTTCACATCATTGCGATGCTGGCAAAAGCGCGTGGAAAGCATTTGGCCGGTTTGTCCTATATAGATCATGCGGCAAAGGGAGCAAGTAATACAATATATGACGTTGGCGGTGGTGCAATCAAAGTGATCCGTGATGTTAAAAGACTCGCCGCTAGGGCCGTTGATCCGGGTGGTGGAAACGACATGATCACACGTTGTGCATTTTTTTCTTGTACATTTGAAAGTGCCGGGCTGTAGACCGCCAGGCGTGAGAACGCCTCTAACAAGAGAATTGCGCAAGTTTCGGTCCCGCTTAAAAGAGAACAAAGGCGGCTTGGGGAAAATTGCGGCTGTTCCCGGTCCCTTTGTAGCATCTTAAAGTTCCTGGATACAAAATGCTTGATTGCTAGGTTAGTAGGATGAAAAGTAAGGGGGAAGGGAATCCTATCCTCTAGAGTGGGTTCTGATGGCTGCAAGGCTGTGGTTCGGTCGATCGAACGGGCGCGGCTAAGGGCGTTAGCGACGACATTGTCAGGGTAACCACGATTTCTGAAAAAATCGCTCATTTCGTCTGATTTAGCCATAAAATCGGCCTCTTCGCTGCACAAGCGACGGAGTCGGAGAAACTGGGAGAACGGGATAGCTGTCTTGACATGCGCGGGGTGCGATGAAGAGAACAACAGGTAACCATGAGAATCAGTAGGTTTGTAGTGAACCGAAGTAGCTAAGCGATCTCCGTTAATAGTAAGATTGATATCTAAGAATGTGAGAGAGGTCTCCGAAATTTCCCATGTGAATTCGAGCGCTGGGTGAAAGTTATTGACAAAAGAAATGAAGCGCTCGAGGTCAGGCTTAGGGCACGATGTAGCGCCAATGCAATCGTCAATGTAGCGTCCGTAGAAATGAGGCGTGGGGCCATCGTACTGCTGAAAAATTAGGTCCTCGATGTAGCCAACGAAGAGGTTGGCGTAACTGGGTCCCATTTTAGTGCCCATGGCTACTCCATTGACTTGCTGATAAAAATCGCCTGAAAAAGAAAAGCAGTTAAGAGTGAGGACTAACTCAGCTAGTCTGAGTAGAGTGGCAGTGCTAGGTTCTAAGACACTCCTGCGGTCAAAGAAGTGTTTAAGGGCCTTTAGACCCTCGTCATTGGGAATGACTGTATACAAAGACTTAACATCCATAGTGAAGATAAACCTATGCGCACTATCGGCAGGAAAAAAAAATTTTTGAAAATGTGGAGAGCATGGTTGGTGTCCTAATATAAGAGGGAAGTGCTTTGACAAACGGGGCCATCTGTTTGTCTAAGTAGCTCGAAATGAGCTCTGTAGGACAATTACATGCAGAAACAATAGGGCGCCCCGGATTGTTGGCCTTGTGGATCTTGGGCAGAAAGTAGATATTAGACGTTCTAGGTGTAGTAACGATAAGATTGGTAGCAGTCTTAGGCAGCTCATGATCTGAGATGAGTTCCTTAATAGTTTGAGAAATAGTATTCAAAGAATACTATTTCTCAAACTATTAAGGAACTCATCTCAGAGTGTCTTAGAACCTAGCACTGCCACTCTACTCAGACTAGCTGAGTTAGTCCTCACTCTTAACTGCTTTTCTTTTCAGGCGATTTTTATCAGCAAGTCAATGGAGTAGCCATGGGCACTAAATGGGACCCAGTTACGCCAACCTCTTCGTTGGCTACATCGAGGACCTAATTTTTCAGCAGTACGATGGCCCCACGCCTCATTTCTACGGACGCTACATTGACGATTGCATTGGCGCTACATCGTGCCCTAAGCCTGACCTCGAGCGCTTCATTTCTTTTGTCAATAACTTTCACCCAGCGCTCGAATTCACATGGGAAATTTCGGAGACCTCTCTCACAATCTTAGATATCAATCTTACTATTAACGGAGATCGCTTAGCTACTTCGGTTCACTACAAACCTACTGATTCTCATGGTTACCTGTTGTTCTCTTCATCGCACCCCGCGCATGTCAAGACAGCTATCCCGTTCTCCCAGTTTCTCCGACTCCGTCGCTTGTGCAGCGAAGAGGCCGATTTTATGGCTAAATCGGACGAAATGAGCGATTTTTTCAGAAATCGTGGTTACCCTGACAATGTCGTCGCTAACGCCCTTAGCCGCGCCCGTTCGATCGACCGAACCACAGCCTTGCAGCCATCAGAACCACTCTAGAGGATAGGATTCCCTTCCCCCTTACTTTTCATCCTACTAACCTAGCAATCAAGCATTTTGTATCCAGGAACTTTAAGATCCTACAAAGGGACCCGGAAACAGCCGCAATTTTCCCCAAGCCGCCTTTGTTCTCTTTTAAGCGGGACCGAAACTTGCGCAATTCTCTTGTTAGAGGCGTTCTCACGCCTGGCGGTCTACAGCCCGGCACTTTCAAATGTACAAGAAAAAAATGCACAACGTGTGATCATGTCGTTTCCACCACCCGGATCAACGGCCCTAGCGGCGAGTCTTTTAACATCACGGATCACTTTGATTGCACCACCGCCAACGTCATATATTGTATTACTTGCTCCCTTTGCCGCATGATCTATATAGGACAAACCGGCCAAATGCTTTCCACGCGCTTTTGCCAGCATCGCAATGATGTGAACAAAATGACCGGAACAAACCAGTGGCCCGACACTTCAATCTTCCGGTCACACTAGGGATCATATGACTGTTTGCTGTGTTTCTCTTCACAACGGGTCTAATCATTCTCGCTTCCAGAAAGAGAATAGACTTATTCTTTCACTCGGTTGCCGATCACCCCACGGCATCAATGATTTTTTTTCTCTTTTATCTACATAGTTTTCTACATCTCATCATATTTCCTCTTTCTTTACTTTCATCACTAGTTTGCGATTTCAATGGCCCATGACATCCTTTGTTATTCTTAACCAATTATCACCTTTAGTCATTCCGAATGTTTATCTGTTGCCTAGCAACGGCTCTACATTTACTTTATATACGGCCCCATTCCCTCAGTTTTCTCTCTTTGCTCCGACGAAGGGCTAACGCTCGAAACGTCAGCAAAACACCAATTTTCCCACGACGTATTCTAACAGTTAGCTCACTGTAGAAAATCTTCAAAGCTGTCTTCTCCATGGGTCCAAATACCGAAGATGTCATCTAAGTATCACCACCAAATCAGAGGTTTCAGCGGTGCTTGGCTGAGGATAGATAGAGATTATTACATGGTAAGAACTTGATATCGTTTTTATTCACGAGTTTTCGTGTCGGTATGACACGAAAACGAGTGAATAATACGATATCAAGCTCTTGCCATGTAATAATCTCTATCAATTTTTTAATTTTTTAACGAAGACTAGTGAGCAGCACAAGGAGTGACACTTGAAGTTGTAAAAGTAATGTAATTTATTTCCGACGCGTTTCGTCTCTTAGAGAGACTTCATCAGGGAATAACAGTTTACAACTTAGCTGTGGCATATATAACACGAAATTACATACGTGTGAGTGCTAACTTCCTTAGGACGTGACTCTTATGCCGTAAAGGACGTTCCTAAACGCTCATTATGTTATTGAACGTGTGGGCTTGTAATAGTTTTGGGGGGCATACGGTGGCCCCCAAAAACAAGCTTACTTGCATAGGTGTGCCAAGGTAGTGGTAGACTTATAGCTAACAATGCAATCTAGGTCTGGTAGATGTCTCTGGATTATCCGCTTGATATTGGCGTGGCTACAATTAATTGTAGACTTAAAAACAACCATTCTGCGGCGCCGCGACTTAGCCTTCCTTGTAAGCCACCATTGTAGCTCTATTACAGTAGTGGACCTGTCTGAACAATGGCAACAGAAGGGGATATCTGCGAAGTCTTAGGCGCTTCCAAAAATTATTACAGGTGCAATTAAATGCTTCGAACGTTGAACTATTTCTGGAATAGCGCATAAGCTCGCCCCTTATGAACGCTTTTTTTGTTGCTTTAGGGATGAAATGATTCAAAGGGAATGTACAAATATTTGTTAAGTGGCTTCTGGAAAGTGGAAAATTGCAAAGTGCTAAGCGTGGCATCTTTATAAAGAAATAAATCTAGAAACGAAATACTACTATCATCAATAACATAAGTAAGATTGATACGTTCATTTCTATTTCTATTGTTGAGCCTAGGAATTCTAGTAGCGCTTCCTTGGAGTCATCCCAGATAAGGAATATATCATCAATAAACCGCTTGTATTCTCCACAAGGTTACTGGAGAATTGTTCAATAAGATCTTTCTCCAAATAATACATGAATGCATTAGCGGCAGTGACAGCAAAGGGAGTGCCCATGGCTATCCCAAAAGTTTGATGGAAAACTACTTCACTAAACTCAGTTTTGAGAAAATTATTCTCAATTACAAGCCTAGAGAACTGAATAAGAAGAGGAGTTTCAGGCGCCCTTGCTTCGCGTAGCAAATGGTCAAGAGCCACTAGTGCTTTCTTAGTGTCAACATTAGCATAAAAGCGATTACATCTGCCGTGACAAGAAAGCACTGAGGCGGCAACCTGATAGACTCTCAATAACTGAATCAGTTCCCCAGATTCCCTTAGTACAGTAGGCATTTTAACACGAGGTTTGACGAATTCGTCAACAAAAATACTAATAGGCCTAGTCTTTTCGGCGTTACCGCTCGTGCCGTCCGACCTGGTTGAATGTTTAGTGCATTTTCCTCCCGTTACATTTGCTGTCAGAAGTGGGATGTAAGTGCATTTTCTGTGCCTCAGGAGTTAAGAATTTTTGGAGATTTTTGTGAGAAAACGTCTTGAGTATTTAGGTCAAATTTTAGGTGTTGCGTGACACGGGCCTTCTGCTCTTAATTTACTAATTTATCGGTACTCTTTCAATGTCTATGTTCACAAAACGTCCTCTGAGTAGTTCGAGCAGCCCAGAAATAGGATAAAAAGAGAGCAACATCACGTACAAGTGCTCTATTTGCCGATAAAGTCATAGAAAGTTGTGCTCTAATGCTTTTGTGATATAGCGGGGGATAACCATTATTATTACATGATTGACACGGTTTCCATTGTGTTTTTGAGGTCTCCAACTAACGTACATACCTCGCAAGTAACTTAAAGCCGGGAAGGATTTGAAATTCTCTAGGGAAGAGAGGGGCTGATGAAAAGAATTGAAAAGCTGTAAGTGGAACATCCCGGGTATATACAGAGTTAAATACCTCATTAATAAACATTAGGTATTTAACTCAGTTAAATACATGGACATTCTACTTACCGCTACCCAATCTAGTCACCCCCAAACTCTTTTCCTAGTGAATTCAAATCCATACACTTATCCCGAGAAAAAAAACACCAATAATCTCAGTTTATGCATCTATATGACTATCTGTCTAATTGTTAAATAGAGCGATTTCATATGACTGTAGTGAGACCAATCGCTACGTGATTACAGCAATTCTGAATAAAACCTATAGGTGTAATTACAAAGTAATTGCGAATAACTCACGACAGTCATCTGAAATCCGCTCTATTTGCTCCTGCATGATTATCCTTTATGCGCGAATCCCGTTGAACGCCACAAAACACCATATCCGAGAAACGCCTTCACTTGAACCGACTTGAACCATAAAGCGTTTGTCCAGCCTACTTGCTTGGTTTCCTGGCCCATAGAGTGTGTTCAAGCAGGTAAACCTGAAAATACAGATGAAATCGTTACATATCTTATCTTAGAGAACAACCAACGAGCGCAAAATACCTGAAACTTGCCTTCAGTTACTCCAGCTTGAAGCAGTTCCGATCCATGTTGTTACTCGGCGTTATGCAAATTGACTAGTAGCAGTCAGTGCGTGGTACAAACGAAAATACCGTTTGAATGAGTCGCGCTTCATACAAAAAGCCACTCGATTGACTGGCCTGGCTGTTTTGTACGAAAACAAAAGACATAATTCGTGTTCTGCTAACAAATGAATGCACTCAAGCTGTATATTTTTGTTTGGACCTTTGTAAATCATGGTTGAATAAAACCTGTCATTCATTTTCTCTGGGGAACGTACGTCTATGAAAACAGCTAAATAACTAACAATAGTTCCTATCGGAATGCGCTACCCTTTTCAATTACAAACTATACTCCTTGTCAAAACTTTGAAATTCAACGAGAAGAATGCATTTCATTTGTTCCTGTTTTCTGAAAACCTTGCCAATCCTGTAATAAGCCAGTTAATTACCTCGATTCTCGGCAATAACCCAAATACATCCCGCGGGCCTACGGCCCTTGGGATGTATTTGGGTTATTGCCTCGAATCTCGGTAATTAACTCTTACTTTTATCGGTGTAATAGAGCATAGATTTGGAGCAATCAGAGCGCGCGTTATATCGTAGCTATATTATAATTGCAATTATGGAATAGATCTCGCCATATCCAAAAGTGTTCAGTATATCGAAATCTATCACTGTTCCAAATTTCATGCTTTTATCACAAAGTGAACAATTCGTATCAAATTTGGCACCATTCTGCCGGACTATTACTGGGACATCAATATACTTGTGGGAATGCGTACAAAAAAGACGGCAAATAACCGTAATCCAAGTCCGTATGTGCACTCGGTATTTTAGAGCATGTGTTTGCCGGATGAAACTCGTTACTAGGTCCACCATTAAGACCTACGGAAGATTGTTTTATACTTTTACGACTTACAAGAGCTGCCCTGATAACACTGTTTCCTTTAGATGCTAAGCGTGGGACCTCAATTTACACTTTCCTGAGTGCATGCAATACTAGACGACTAATAGGTGCTCAGCGTCTTAGCGGATGCGTTTGGAGTATGAAACTTGTTATTGGGACCCCAATTTAGACTTCCAGGAGTTCGTACAGCACGGGAGGGCTTTAACCGTTAAGACGCTGAGCACACATGCGGCCTTACATTGCCGTTATTAGCCCTCCCGTAAGTAGTATAGCAGCGGTGATCGGAGCCCCATTTTGAAGTGGAATCTAATTAAATTGAAGTGCAAGGCTTCTGATTGGCCGAGGGGTCACCATGACAACCAACAATAGTTGGTCCAAACAATGACGTCATAATGTTTTGTAATCGTCAAGGGGTGGGAGATAATATATTCCATAAAAAGGGTGGGAGATGAAGGAATATTCAACAAAAAGGGTGGGAGATAACGCATGCCAGGAAAAAGGGGTGAGAGATGAAGGACAACAATGTCCACTCCAATTTTCGACACCGTTGGTAGTTGGGAACAAAGAAAGGGTCTGTGATTGGTTGATTTAGACCACAAGAAAACAAAAACCACCCTTTATGTGCCCTATAAAACACGAAAACAAACACCTCGAGAGAGAAAAGAAATCGCCTTTGAACGATCCACATTGCAGTCTGTAGAAGAACACGTTGTATTTATTGAATCATTTATTTTAACGCGTTTTCGACTTTCGAGGATCTGGAGACTTTCATTTTCAATAATGAAATCGCTAGTGATAGAATTGGGGCCGCTTTGGATCGCTTGATGGAGTTGACGTTTCCAGAAACGGAGGTAAGAAAGTTGTTTTAAGTATTTCAATTCAGACCCGCTTATTACTCCCTCACGGCGCTTAAAAGCTTATTGTTCAATCGCAGGCAACCCAAGCTATATCTCCGGAAGCAGAAAATCATTTAGAAATGGTGAGTACAACTTTCGTTATAAAAATAAGTGACAAGATCGCAAGAGTTTATTTGGTCACGGTGAAATATATAGTAACAGACATAAATACACGAAATAATACTGAAATGTCTACAGCGAGAGAACACATTTAGAAACTCATCATTGTAAGAAATTATCCAGATCAGAGAACTGTGTAAAGCGCTATTTTATGTTGGGGTAGAAAAAGCGTTTTATAAAAATAACAGGACTGTTTTACTGATGTCGGCTTACATTGTGTATAAGTTGTTTGAGTAAGAAAGTTTTTAAGTTTTTCATTCAGTCCCGCTTATTACTAAGCTGACGGCGCTAAACATGAACTTTATATATTTTTGTTGTTGTTGTTCAATCGCAGGCAACACAAATATCTCCGGAAAACGCTGAAAATCATTTAGAGATGGTGAGTACGACGTTTAAAAAATAAGTGAATGATCGCAAGATTTTAGAGGGATACCCATACACTAAATAGTACTGAAATGTCTACAGAGAGAGTGAAGTACATTTAGAAACTCATCATAGTAGATTATTGTATATTGTTTCTCTAGATCAAGTGTACTGCACTACGTAAGCACTTTGGTGTTGAGATAGAAAAAGCGTTTTATAAAATAACAGAACTTTTAATTACTGTTATTGGCTTACATATTTGTAGGGGGTGTTTGTTGTGATCAGCGAAGCTCTCGTTGTCAAAACTAGTTTATTTTTTGTTTTGTTTTAGACTTCTGTCGAATTATTAGCTCAGACCGACGAAGAAAGCGGGAATATACCTGAAAACGTGAGTAAAGCTTCAGAGTTTTGTCGTTCTTTAAAAATAAATGTTAGCCGTACAGTTCAAGCTACTAAGTAATGGTCCGTATAAGAACTAGGCAAGCCAACGGCCAAGCACGCTGGAATGCAATTAATTTCTATTGAAAATATAGGCAATTTCATTGGCTTAGACATAAAAATCAGTAAAATCACTATGCTAGAAAAAGTTGTTTGAGGATTTTTAGTGAAATTTAAGCACGTGTGGTACTCACAAACAGGACATGCAATTTTCAAAGACTTTGTACGTGGGGAACCTAGCGTAAAATGCTGATTCTCACTCCTTTGTTCTTCTTTAATTTGATTGGTCTAGAAACTTTTTGTTGCCATATTTTCTCAAAGCAAGTCGAAATCTATCCAATTTTCACTTTTATTATGCCATTAGTCATGATAACTTTCTGTGGTAAAAAAAATAGGGCATATTCCACGTGGGGAACCTCCAAAGCCGTAGAACAATGGAGGTTTGCCTAGTTCTTGCATGGATGATTACTTAAGCGTCATTACTGATAATTAGTTCATGTGTAGCAGTACCTATTTCAACCTATTCAATTCATATGTTAAACGGCGCGCTCGTTAGTTTAATATCAAGATCCTAAACATTTAAATCTTCTCTTTATATCAGATCTCTGTCGCTTTACCAGATGAAGCCGCTGAAGAGAATCAAAATATTCTCGAAAACGTGAGTTCAGTGGTGTAGTGTTTTGTCACAGATGTTTGTTAGTAAAATAGATTTGTGATAGCTCGTTACGGTCTCCTCACGCTAGACTGACACAGTTACGGTTTACGCTTACGGTTTACGTTTTTTTTCTAATAGAACTCTGCTGGCCCTACAACGATGCAAGTTTGAAGAGGTGATAATTTGACTACAGACAAAGTGATTATTTGTTGACATTTCTTTCCTAATTTTACCCCAATAACGTCGCGCATATAGAACAACAGAGAAACTAAATGTAAACACAAATTAAATAATTTTCGCTTCGATATTCCACAGAATGATACCGGTCCCGAAATAGCATATAGAGTATAGATTTTTGAACTTGTTACTTTCAATTTATTGTCCAAATAAACGTAGTAAACTGAAATTCCTTTTCGATAGAACAACACCGATGTGGATGACCGGCGATTTTCACAACGAATATGAGCCAGTCCAGCGGGTAATTTTTGTCAGTGTGTGAAAAAAATACTTTGTTGTTGTAATCCATAATAATTTTTCCACAGTAGAATGACCAGGAAAAGGAACGTGGATTGTTGGAGTGTGATGTTTGTGGCAAAATGTTATCGCGACCTTACGCGTTAAAGCGTCACAAGAAGAATCAACACGGCGAGAACAGTAAACCCTACGAGTGTCCTGTGTGCAACAAACGGTTTGGTCAAAAGACCAATCTAGATCGCCATGTACAAGCCCACGAGCGACGGGCAGCAACAAAGCGCTATACATGCAACACCTTCAGCCAAACGTTTAATAACATGGCCCCTTATCGCGCCCACTTAAAGACTCATCGTACAACATCAAAAGACCTTCGGAAGATCAGCGTTCAGGTAATAAGCTTTGTTGTCAATTAACAATCCAACAGTTATTCGTCACCATTCTTCCTATTGTTATCTCCACAGGATGCCCAACCCGTTTTTCGAAAAAACCTAAATTTGTTTCCTTCTTATGTAGATCCTCAGCCAAAGAAACAAAAGTCGGCCGCCTCGACTAGGCCTAGCACAAGCTGGCAGGAGGATCCAGTCAACGCGATCGAAAGCAGTGATACGATGACATCTGAGTACCGGGAGAACTGGAAGCACATACGAACCCATTTCTCCCGAAACAATCCTCTCCATGACCGGTATAACTTCCGTGTGTCTGTACCAAGTCCATGCCAGCTCTTGCCACTCCTTGATCGAATCTTAATGACCAGAGAACTGTGTTTAAGATAAAACTGTCCTTTGGCTTTATTCTTCGAAACAGACAGGTAATCTGGCTTACAGGTACAGCTCACGGAACAACGATCAGCTGTTCGACACCCCATACCAGGTCGCCAACCGGGAGGATCTCCAAAGAGTGTGAGACGCCTTGGAAAATCTCGACATCATGGAGTGGGTGCGCCAGCAACGTCCCAACTCCAAGTGGGTTGTTGTGGGGGTGACGAACGTCACCTTCTATGTCAACAAACTGCGTGGTCACCCTATTGGACGAGGCGCCTTCCTTCCACCCTACATTCTCCGAAACATGGGTCTCGTGACGCTAGAGTGTAATAAGGAGATTGGTGTTCCCTACAATGATAACCTGTGCTTCTTCAGTGCGCTTACCATGCACAACGGTTCCCATGCAAGGAATTTGGAGAGGGACACTCAACATTACTATGAAAGGTAACAACAACAATCACAATAGAGCGATGACTGAATAGTGAAAACATTCGAAAGGTAATTACATCAATCTAAATAAAACCTATAGGAGTGATTACAAAGTAATTGCCAATTAAATACGACTGTCATCTGAAATCCGCTCTAACAACAATAATAATAATAATATAGTAACGATAACAATAACAATAATGGTAACAATACTAATTGCATTTTACAGATATCGCACAGCCTACCCTTCCAATAAAGCCTTCCATGGAGTCGCGTTGGACGAGCTCCCTCGACTGAAAAGTCTGTTTGAGGTCAATGTCTTCGTGTACGCTTTGGAGCCTGTCGCGGCTGACGGTAGTACCGGTGACGATACGGAGGATACAGAGTCCAGTCCCGAAATCACCGCTCGACTAGTCCACCGTTCCCTGTGTCACCACGAGGCCACCCTCTCCCTCAACCTGTATGAGCGCCATTTCTCATACATCAAGAACTTCAAGCTGTACTCGAAGTCCTATTGTTGTTCGCGGTGTGGAAAGTACTGGAAAGATGGGTTCAGGCTAAACCATCACGAGAAAACTTGTGAAGCCAAAACCAGGCTCAAGTTTCCGGGTGGTGCGTACGTGGTTCCCCCTACCATCTTTGACCAGTTGGTAGATGAGGGAATTACCGTACCAGATAACCTGAAATTTTTCCCGTACTTTGACACCTTTGACTTCGAGTGCATGCTTCTAAAGTCTGATTTGCCCGATAATAGCGCCAAGCTGACCTGGGAAAACAAGCATGTCCCGTTAAGCGCCAGCGTGTGCTCAAATGTTCCAGGTTTCACCACCCCAAAATGCTTCGTTACCAGTGGTGACGCTGATGAGCTCTTGGAGTCGTTGTGGAATACCTGTTGCAGTTGAGCCACGGAAGTTACCGCTTATTATCGGGTGAATTTGCCGATGTTCTGCAATCAATTGATGAGAAAATCAATGGCAGTACTGCTATTACTGAAGAGGGAGAGGAGGCCGCTGGTATTAACGTCCTTGACAGTGACGACGAAGACGAGGAAGACATAGAGAGCGAGACGGAGGAGGATCGCGCGTTCCTGAATAACGACGACATCGACGAGCAGGACGTATCCTTCTATCACGCAATCGACGCGCAGAGACGGGACGAGCCGCAACCAGCGAGGGAAAGACCCACTAACACAGAGGAAAAACAGCATCCTCTAGTGAAACTCAAGGTATACTGAGTAATACTAACGGCGGTTTTCTCCACAGGCCATCTATCATCTGGTTGCAGGTCATATAGAATATTTAAATAATTTCATTCAAGGTCAAGCTCGAGCAATATCTCAAAGAGCTCCCAGTCCTTGGCTTCAATAGTGGGGTCTACGATCTGAATGCCGTGAAGCAGTTCTTGTTTCCCTACCTTGTAAAGAGCGAGGCCGTGCAGTTCACCATGAAGCGCATGAACAACCACACGTGCATCAAAACCGAGCACCTGAAACTCATGGATATCAGTAATTTTCTGGCTCCAGGCTTCAGCTACGCCCATTTTTTAAAGGCGTATGAATGTTCACAAACAAAAGCTTTCTTCCCTTATGAGTGGATGGACTCTTTAGAAAAGCTAAATTGCTCAGCTCTCCCACAACATGAGGCTTTTTATTCGTCCATTCACAACGCCAACATCTCCTTAGAAGATTTCCAGTACTGCCAGCGCGTTTAGGCTGAAAAAACATGCGCACGTTTAAGGACTTTCTTATGTGGTATGATAATTTGGATGTGGGACCCTTTGTGGAAGCGGTTGAAAAAATGATGGCCTTTTGGCGAGAAAGAAAAATAGATATATTCAAAGACGGGGTATCGGTCCCTGGTCTGACAATGAAGTATCTGTTTAGCTTTGTCGGGGACCAAACATACTTTTCTTTGTTCGATGAAAGAACAAAGACTTGTATGAGTTATTTAAAAATAATAACACAGGAGGTCCCTCCATCCTTTTTTTACCGTAATCACGAAGCGGGAAAAACATACATCAGGCAGGAGGAGTTGAAGGCCAAGGGAAGGGAGCCGAAATTGTGTAATCGGGTGCTCGGTTATGACGCAAATGCGTTGTATTTGTGGTGTATCATGTAAGAACTGCCTACGGGTAGCTTTACAAGGCGTAGGAGGGAGACTGGTTTCAAGCCAGAAATCTCTCAAAGAGTTGCGGACGAGTGGCTGGCGTGGGAGGCCCATCATCGAGGAATTCACATCAGGCATCGTCTGAATAACACTGAAAAGCGGGTCGGAGCCAGACGGTTGCCAGTGGATGGATTCAATGGACAGAAAGTCTTCCAGTTTCACGGGTAAGAAGTAATACAGTATAGTTATATCTCAAATATTTATTTTTTAGTTGTTTCTGGCATGGCCACGAGTGCTATCTAACTCAAGGAAAAGACTTTAATGAGCGCCGCAAGGTGCCCATGGTTGATTTGCGCGGAGAAACGGCCGCAAACTCCGTGTATATCAGAGATCAAGGCTACGAGCTTATCGAGGTATGTGTAGCTTCTAATTATTTAATTATTATTTTTCATAGTATTGTATACTATACTATAGTATAGTATACTATACTATAGTATAATATAATATAGTATAATTATAGTATAAACTAGCTGATGCCCGTGAAAAATTCACGGAGTATATAAAGGGGTAAATTTATTTTACTTATAGTAATAATATTCTCTTTAAAAAAGCGGCCTGAAAAAGAAAAATAGCAACGGACATCATAATTTGGGGGGGGGGGGGGATGGATTCCTGAGATTTTCCTGAGTTCCCTGAATGTTTCTTTTTCGTCGTAAATTCCAGGGATCACAGACGTTTGTCAAGCAATTTTGTTCTAAGAGTTTGTTAATTACGGGACGATATTTTAGAGTGAATATTATTTATTACGGCGAAGCGAGCCTGTGTACGTTTGTTCAAACTTGAATGAAAATTTTTCTAAGCTCAAAGCTTTCGAATTGAAATTATCCCTATACATAACTGTAAGTAATCTGTAATAGAACCATTTAGGTTTGGAATGCCTATGGTGCTTTCGGCTGTGCGAACTGAGTTCTTTTTTTAGTTCATGTTCTGTACGTGGGACATTAGCGATTCGCTTGAATTAAAACTTAGACCCGGGCGAATGTTTCCAACAAAAAACACACCCAATGGATATCTTTCATCATTCTCTTTTGGTTTGTGTCCTTCGCTTTGTGATACAGCGTCAGGATATATACTTAGAGAATATTAACCATTGCTTTGGTTTGTGTAAATGCTGTGTAATTTCGACTTGGCGCGTGCTCTGGGAAGAAAGGCAATGGCGTACGTTGTTTAGGTTTGAATGAAAATTTTTCTCAGCTCAAAGCTTTCGGATTAGAATTATCCCTGCACATTCCTGTATGTAATCTGTAAGAGAACCATTTAGGTTTAAAGTCTATGGTGCTTTCGGCTGCGCGAACCGAGTTCTTTTTTAGTTTCTGTGGGAGAATTCAACATGGCGGCGATGGCGGCTTTGTCCCTCGCTTAAGAAATCGCTTGAATTAGAACTTAGCCCGAGGTGAATCTTTTCCAACAAAAACACGCCCATGGTCCAGATTTCCACCTTTCCTTCGGGTTTGCGAACCTCTTTTGGCGGCACAGCTTCAGGGCTGAGCGGAGCGAGTGTCGACACGATTTTCCTTACGGTATTAATATATAGATAATAGCATAGCATAGCATGGCATGGCATGGCATGGCATGGCATGGCATGGCATGGCATGGCATAATATAATATAATAGCAAAGCATAGCATAATATCAAATAATAATATACTTTATTTTTATGCTTTGTAGATTTACGAGTGTGAGTGGCGCCAGATAAAAAGACAGAACCCTGACATTCAGCGTTTCCTCCGAGAGCGTTTCTCCCGCTCTCTGGACCACAAGACTACCTTGAACGACCACCAGATTTACAAGCTGTGCGCGATGACTCTCTGTTTGGCGTGGTCGAGCTGGATATCCATGTACCGGACAATCTCAAAGATTATTTCTCGGAGATGTGTCCCATCTTTAAAAATACGACGATTAGCCGTGACGATATTGGAGAGCACATGCGCCAGCACGGTCTCCTAAAGCAGCCGAGGCGAAGTCTCATCGGGAGCCTAAAGGGAGACAAAATCCTCTTGGTCACTCCACTCTTGAAATGGTACCTGGAACATGGGCTCGTGGTCACCAACGTGCATCAGGTAAAATACAGTAATAAGCAAGACATATTCGCTTGAACATAAACTAACTTTTGTAACTCATGTTTCTTCAGGTCGTTGAATATACCCTCGAAGCCTGTTTCAAAGCCTTTGGGGAGGCAGTTTCGGATACAAGACGGGCTGGCGACGCTGACAAATCCAATTCTATCATTGCGGATACCATGAAGTTGGTAAGTATTGCTATTTTGTGTGTGGACTAACACATTTTTTTCACAGGAGAACATTATAAAGCGGCATTTTATTGACATCTTTTCCTCGTTTGATACTTACAGGTTGGAAATAGCTCGTATGGGAAAACTATCACCAACCAACTGAGGCATAGAAAAGTTAGGTTTGTGGAAGAGAATAAAGCGTCCCATCTTGTAAACTCTCCCTTCTTTAGGCAATTAGAGGAGATAACGGAGGGCACCTATGAAGTGCAGTCGTCTAAAAAGCGGATAAACCTGAATCTACCTATGCAAATTGGATTCTTTGTGTACCAGTACGCAAAGTTAAGGATGCTTCAGTTTTATTTGACTTTTTAGACTACTACATGGATCGGTCTGACTTCTAATATGTAGAGACTGATACCGACTCAGCCTACATAGCCATTTCTGGGGAATCAGTTGAAAGTCTTGTCAAACCCGAGTTGCGGCAAGAGTTTGAGGCAGACAAGCTCAACTGGTTCCCGAGAAATGACACCCGAGAGATCGCCGCATACGACAAGCGAACTCCAGGAAAATTCAAGGTTGAATGGGAGGGCGAAGGGGCAGTTGCACTCTGCTCAAAAACATACTTTTGTTTCGGTGAGAAAGATAAATTCTCCTGTAAAGGTATAAACAAAAGAACAAACGACATCACCAAGGAGCGGTACCTGGACGTCCTGCGTTCAAAACAAACAAGTTCAGGGACGAACAGGGGCTTTAGGGTAGTAAATAATCAGATATGCACCTATACACAAGAAAGAGCCGGCTTTTCTTATTTCTACCCGAAGAGAAAAGTGTTAGAAGACGGTGTTACTACAGTACCGCTAGATATTTAGATTTTTTCAAATTTTTGTATATAAAATTGTATATAATGTATATAACTCTAGAAATAAATCAATATTGTGTCACAAACAAACTTGTGCGTTTGTCCCGACGTTAAGTTCGATTTGTAGTTTTAACAATTAAGGTTATAAAAGTATGTAGTGTTCTTGAATATAACGCGCTATAGATCGCCACGTTTGTCAGTCGGTAGCATGTATTCACATCGTTCGGAACCCTTTGACACTCGTCTGGTGCACCCGTTTAGCGCCATTATTGCCGGTGCTTCGTCATCCGGGAAGACTGAGCTGCTACGAAGCATTTTAGAGGGAGGGGAAGATGTTATCCAAGGGGCCCCGGAAAATATTATTTGGTGACTACATGTTGGATCAATTTGCTTATGAACGCATGCAAGAAACCATACCAAATATCTCCTTTGCTGAGGGCACTCTTTCGTTTTTATCGTTCAAAACTTGTTTATTCAAGGCAAAGAAATGAGAATGTCAGTCTGAACGCAAACTACATATTCCTATTCAAGAATCCTTGAGACGGTCATGGCGTAGAATTCGATACAACATGGCCGACGGCCGAATGAGGTCATGCGCACTACGCTAATTTTGACACTTGTATTAAATTACGCGTCGCTTCGCAAATATAGAGAAAACAGTGAGGCATGATGCAAGTTCTGATGAAATATTGCCATAAGTTTTTAAATAAAGTCGTTACAAAATTCCCACAAATCCAGATAGCTTTCTAAATGCCTCACCTTGCCATGCCAAACGGTTTCATTCGGTTCAAGGTTCTCCAAAAGTGTTCCCCAGAGCCGTTTAAATCAAGTACAATTTTCCCAATATCCGCCATACTTGGTCTGTAAGACCGAAGAAACACTCCGTAAATAATCAGCTCAAGCTCACGATTGAGTGCTCCTTTCATGTTCCCACAAATCTGCATCGACAATACCAATGTGCATTCGCAATAAGTGGTCGAAATAACTGTCCAAAACACCGTTTAGATAGTTCCAGGAGACGTAGAAATTTGCCTATTCTAGTGCTTCTTGTATAGTTAGTTTCTGTGCCAAGTTTAAAGGGACAGCTCGTCTTTGGTTAGGAGCTGCGCCAGTTTGAAGCTTCGCGTTTCGTCCCTACACTCGCAGCCATCTTGCTCAAGCTTGGCTAATGTTTAGGCTAGGAAGCCACCCCTCCAAATACCACAGGAAGACCATACAATATTATCGATAAATGAATATTATTTAGCAAGTTTCGCAAGTTGGAATAGCTAATAAAATAGATAAAATGTCGGACGAATCAGCTAGTTGTGAGCGGGAGTTGGCGAAGAAAGTGCAAATAAGCGAGTCTGAGCTGAAATATGCAGCAAAACCTCTGGAAAGAAGGCCGAAATACGCTCTTAAAATCCCGTATCCCCTGTTACGAGCGTGGCACAAAGCCCTCGGCTCCACGTGGCCACCTTCGGGCGACGAAAATTCAGAGCAACTGGACTATGTTTTTCTACTTGAGAGATCAATCGAGGGAAGAATTGTGGCTTTCACTGATGATAAAACAGAAAGGGATTCAATGAATAATAATCTCTTTAAGATTGCCGGCTCTGTTGCTGGCTTGTACAAAACAACAAGAGGAAGAGCAAGGAAGAAATTGGATGAAAGGGAAAGACAATTCCATATCTTTGAAAATCAAACAAAATCAGTAGAGGACTTTCATAATGAAATTAGTAGGTTAGAAAATGAAATTGAAGATTGGAAGTCAAAATATGAAGATCTCGAACAAGAAAAGAAATATTATTTAATGAGCTCAAGCAAATTATAACTGAAAAAGAAATAACCATAGATCACCTACAAGAAGCAAATAAGGAACTTGAACAATACGCACCATACCTCGAAAAGTCCAGTGATATTAAAGAATTTAAAGGGAAACCAATTTCAGAATCAAAAAACAAGTCTAGAACAATGAAAAACTTTCTGACAAGAGCAGAAACTGCACTGTGGTTCAGCAAATCTTTTGGTCTCGACATAGAGAAAATAATAGTAAAAGAAAAAATGACTGGAAACAAAGTTACACTTAATCCAGGTGCATCTGCCAATAAATTTAATACCCAAGACACAAATGTATCTGGCCAGGAGGCCTCTACCTCAACTTGCAGTGATAGCCATGAAGCAGATACTGAAGCATCAAGGTATAGCATGCTTTCAGAAGATGAGAAAAAACAATAGAAGAAATATTGTTTATCCTTGACAAATTTTGTGTTGGTGATTCCTTTTATCATGAGCTCACAATGGTTACTGATGGCCTTCCTAAATCATATTTAGTTCAGCAATGCAGGGGTGATTTAAATGATTTATGCCACATCGATAGGCTTCCAGGAAAACAACCAGGAGCCAAAGTGCACTCCATCAAAGAAATAATCACTCAGCACATTCAAGAATATTTAAATGAAAACCCAACAGCTGAAAAAGTGCATATCAAGTTAAATGGTGATGGAGCCCGGATGACACGTAATTCAAACTTTGTTCTTCTGTCTTTTTCTCTCTTGCAAACTGGGGAAAATGTTATGACTGCCAAGGGTAACAGAACTCTGGCCGTACTTAATGGCAAAGAAGATTATGATAATTTAACAAAATCATTTGGGGAATTTTTCAAGAATTCAATTCTATAATTAAGGAGGGGAAATTGCAAGTTCAAGACAGGAGCGTGGATGTCGAATACTTTCTTGGAGGAGATTATAAATATATACTACTTATGCTGGGCCTTAACGATGCCAATCAAACTATGCATGTGCTTGGTGCAAGGTACACAAGCAGACCGTTGGAAAACTAATCATTACAGCCACTATAATACTTCTCCACTGGCAAGAACACTCTCTGAAATGAAAGAGATGTGCTCTTGTTCTTCAGATAATTATGGTTGCTGTAGAAAGCCACTTCTCGATATCCCACTAACACATGTCATTGCTGATGAGCTTCATCTTTTGTTAAGAGTAACAGACATCCTAACCAAGAATCTAATTACTGAAGCACAAGACTGGGACATAGAAGAAAATCTATCCTCAATTCTAAATCTGAAAGTCACATTAATAAATTACTTCAAACAATTAGATCCTGTGGAATCACATTTGACATTTGGAAAAAAGGGACATAAATAATAAAGAAACTTCTAAACTTCACTGGACAAGTCTAATGGGAAACGACAAGAAAAAATGTTGTATGAGCTCCCCACTAAAATGGACACATTTCTGAGGCCTGATACTGCAGTAAAAGTGATTAAGGTTTGGACTGGGTTTGGGGCTCTGTATCAAAAATTAATGAATGGGAGCCAGATTTTACCCCAGAAGAGCTTTGGCTGGAAGCAAAATCATGGATAAATGATTTTACCTCCCTCACAGGCCTGAGAGAGGGATTTGAGCGTAAGAAGGTGACCCCATACATGCATATTGTGGTTGGTCACATGCCCTGGTTTTTAGAATTGCACCAGTCCATTAAAAATTTACAGGGCAAGGAGTTGAGAGAAATAATGATTATGCACGGGCAATAGTGCTCAGGAAGTCAAACAAATGGGATGCAATAGGGGATGTTTTACGACAGGAGTCGAGACAGTGGCTGCTTAGGGAAAGAGAAAGGGATCCAAGGGAATATAATAAAACCATACAGAATACTGGGAACAAGGAATCAAAAAGAAAAAAAGAAAACACAACCCAGCAAGTGAAGTTGAAGAGGCTATTGAACCTGAACTTGATAGTAATGTTGAAATATTAGAGCAACAGTCACAAATATCATCACAAACAGATTTCACAAAATATTCTGTTCCTCAGCTTCGGGAGGAATTAAAAAACGTGGGGTAAAAGGAATATCAAAGAAAAAGAGACAAGAGCTTTTAGATCTACTTAAAGAGTAGCATTAGAATTTTGTACTTGTCTTTTCTGTATTGCCATAAAAATTATTTACTCTTTATGTACATAAATTTCATATTCGCAAAATTAAATATACTATATATTACACTAGTATACATACTAGTGATACAATGCTTTCAAGTTGCATATTACAGATTAGCTCATTTGTCACTTGTATTTTCTGGTATACACACAAGCTTTCAGGTTAGAAAAAATACAAGTGACAATTGGCATATTCTGCAGTAGGCAACAAGAATTCATTGTTCTATTTTATACCACGCTACAGAAAATTAAAGGCAATATTTTATGTGAACACAGTGCATGATAAGAAGGTTGAGTAGAATACTGCCGAAAATAGAATGCTATTCTTGCATTCTTATTGGCTGTATTTTCTGTGGTGTGGTATACATAAAAATATACACTTATAAGCTATCTACAATAAATACATAATATTGTAATTTCAAAAGGCTAAAAAAATTGTCTCAAAAGAGAGTAAGTCACTAGGTACCAGTCACTAGGGTGACTGACAATTATTTTGCCATCTTAATCCTAGCAAATCCTAGCAAACTAAGATAGAAAATGGCTGTCGAACAAATCCACTATCAATTTTTCAATGTGCATTCTTGGTAAGGAAATAACCTCACCACCTTTAACAGCATGTACTTCAGGCGATCTGGAAAGGCGGAGGGACATTCTGACTGGGAACTTGATTCTCACACCATCTCCATTCTTATCAACACACTGATCCCAGCCAGAATGGAAATTGCAGACATTAAAATCAGATAATGACAGCATAATGGCCTTGTTGTCCTGACTGGGCTCTCCCCTTCCATGGAATAATTTCCTATAGCAGTCATGGTGGAAATGAAGGCTGCAGGAGCACGACTCTTACTGTTGAGCTTGGTTGTTAATGCTAATAGTAGAGCATCTAGGTTTTCATGCAGCCTTGGCCTGCCCACGACAGGATGACTATAGCATCTATTAAGATAATACAATAAAGAGATATCAGCTAAAATGATTGTCAATAATTAAATGCATGGAAATTTAATAGAAACACTACTCTACTTATAGCAACAACAACAACTTTATAGTTTCAACTCACCGTATCAAATCGGGAGTAAGGTTTTCCTCTTCTTCCCAGCTACAGCTAAAATAGCTGTAGCCCTCCCATTTCAGAAGATATTGATACTAGAAGAAAAGAGCAAGCAATACTAAATACTAACACTCGACAGTCTTGAGTTGAGGATCATGGCTCTTCTAGTAACGAAAGTTCTAAACACAAATATATACTTACACTACCACCAATAGATCGCCTTGAAGTGATTCTCTCAACAGCGTAATACTTTCCCTGAACTTTTTTCCGTTTTTTGGGCTCCAAGAATTCGTCTGTGACTTCGTTTAATTGTTTAAAAAGCCACTCGCAGGCCATCTTCTTGCAGTCCCCGCCATTGCGGAATGTGCAAAAAGCAGCACACTATAATGCTGTCTTTATGTTGTACTGCATATCTAAAGAATTTATATACACAACCGTATACAGCCTTACACAGCTTATACAGCATGCACAACCAGACACAGCATGCACAACCTTATACAGCCTAGACACCTCCTGCACAACATTATACAGCCTGCACAACCTTACACAGCCTGCACAACCTTACACAGCATGCACAACCTTACACAGCCTGCACAACGTTATACAGCCTGCACAACCTTATACAGCCCGCACTACCTTACACAGCCTGCACACCTTACACAGCCTGCACAACCTTATACAGCCTGCACAACCTTACACAGCCTGCACAACCTTACACAGCCTGCACAACCTGTACAACCTTACACAGCCTGCACAACCTTACACAGCCTGCACAACCCTACACAACGTCCACAACCTTACGCAGCCTCCACAACTTTACACAGCCTCCACAACTTTACACAGCCTGCACAACCTTACACAGCCTGCACAACCTTACACAGCCTACACAACCTTACACAGCCTCCACAACCTTACACAGCCTGTACAACCTTATACAGCCTGCACAACCTTACACAGCCTGTACAACCTTACACAGCCTGCACAACCTTACACAGCCTGCACAACCTTATACAGCCTGCACAACCTTACACAGCCTGCACAACCTTACACAGCCTGCACAACCCTACACAGCCTGCACAACCTTATACAGCCTCCACAACCTTACAGCCTGCACAACTTACACAGCCTGCACAACCTTATACAGCCTGCACAACCTTACCTTATACAGCATGCACAACCTTACACAGCCTGCACAACCGTACACAGCCTGCACAACCTTACACAGCCTACAAAACCTTATACAGCCTGCACAACCTTATACAGTCTACACAACCTTATACAGCCTACACAACCTTATACAGCCTACACAACCTACACAGCCTGCACAACCTTACACAGCCTACAAAACCTTATACAGCCTGCACAACCTATACAGTCTACACAACCTAGTATACAGCCTACACAACCTTATACAGCCTACACAACTTTACACAGCCTGCACAACTTTACACAGCCTGCACAACCTTACACAGCCTGCACAACCTTACACAGCCTACACAACCTTACACAGCCTCCACAACCTTACACAGCCTGTACAACCTTATACAGCCTGCACAACCTTACACAGCCTGCACAACGTTATACAGCCTGCACAACGTTATACAGCCTGCACAACCTTACACAGCCTGTACAACCTATACAGCCTGCACAACGTTATACAGCCTGCACAACCTTACACAGCCTGCACAACCTTACACAGCCTGCACAACCTTATACAGCCTGCACAACCTTACACAGCCTGCACAACCTTACACAGCCTCCACAACCTTACACAGCCTGTACAACCTTATACAGCCTGCACAACCTTACACAGCCTGTACAACCTTATACAGCCTGCACAACGTTATACAGCCTGCACAACCTTACACAGCCTGTACAACCTTATACAGCCTGCACAACGTTATACAGCCTGCACAACCTTACACAGCCTGCACAACCTTACACAGCCTGTACAACCTTATACAGCCTGCACAACGTTATACAGCCTGCACAACCTTACACAGCCTGCACAACCTTACACAGCCTGCACAACCTTATACAGCCTGCACAACCTTACACAGCCTGCACAACCTTACACAGCCTCCACAACCTTACACAGCCTGTACAACCTTATACAGCCTGCACACCTTACACAGCTGTACAACCTTATACAGCCTGCACAACGTTATACAGCCTGCACAACCTTACACAGCCTGTACAACCTTATACAGCCTGCAGATATTGATACTAGAAGAAAAGAGCAAGCAATACTAAATACTAACACTCGACAGTCTTGAGTTGAGGATCATGGCTCTTCTAGTAACGAAAGTTCTAAACACAAATATATACTTACACTACCACCAATAGATCGCCTTGAAGTGATTCTCTCAACAGCGTAATACTTTCCCTGAACTTTTTTCCGTTTTTTGGGCTCCAAGAATTCGTCTGTGACTTCGTTTAATTGTTTAAAAAGCCACTCGCAGGCCATCTTCTTGCAGTCCCCGCCATTGCGGAATGTGCAAAAAGCAGCACACTATAATGCTGTCTTTATGTTGTACTGCATATCTAAAGAATTTATATACACAACCGTATACAGCCTTACACAGCTTATACAGCATGCACAACCAGACACAGCATGCACAACCTTATACAGCCTAGACACCCTCCTGCACAACATTATACAGCCTGCACAACCTTACACAGCCTGCACAACCTTACACAGCATGCACAACCTTACACAGCCTGCACAACGTTATACAGCCTGCACAACCTTATACAGCCCGCACTACCTTACACAGCCTGCACAACCTTACACAGCCTGCACAACCTTATACAGCCTGCACAACCTTACACAGCCTGCACAACCTTACACAGCCTGCACAACCTGTACAACCTTACACAGCCTGCACAACCTTACACAGCCTGCACAACCCTACACAACGTCCACAACCTTACGCAGCCTCCACAACTTTACACAGCCTCCACAACTTTACACAGCCTGCACAACCTTACACAGCCTGCACAACCTTACACAGCCTACACAACCTTACACAGCCTCCACAACTTACACAGCCTGTACAACCTTATACAGCCTGCACAACCTTACACAGCCTGTACAACCTTACACAGCCTGCACAACCTTACACAGCCTGCACAACTTATACAGCCTGCACAACCTTACACAGCCTGCACAACCTTACACAGCCTGCACAACCCTACACAGCCTGCACAACCTTATACAGCCTCCACAACCTTACAGCCTGCACAACCTTACACAGCCTGCACAACCTTATACAGCCTGCACAACCTTACCTTATACAGCATGCACAACCTTACACAGCCTGCACAACCGTACACAGCCTGCACAACCTTACACAGCCTACAAAACCTTATACAGCCTGCACAACCTTATACAGTCTACACAACCTTATACAGCCTACACAACCTTATACAGCCTACACAACCTTACACAGCCTGCACAACCTTACACAGCCTACAAAACCTTATACAGCCTGCACAACCTTATACAGTCTACACAACCTAGTATACAGCCTACACAACCTTATACAGCCTACACAACTTTACACAGCCTGCACAACTTTACACAGCCTGCACAACCTTACACAGCCTGCACAACCTTACACAGCCTACACAACCTTACACAGCCTCCACAACCTTACACAGCCTGTACAACCTTATACAGCCTGCACAACCTTACACAGCCTGCACAACGTTATACAGCCTGCACAACGTTATACAGCCTGCACAACCTTACACAGCCTGTACAACCTTATACAGCCTGCACAACGTTATACAGCCTGCACAACCTTACACAGCCTGCACAACCTTACACAGCCTGCACAACCTTATACAGCCTGCACAACCTTACACAGCCTGCACAACCTTACACAGCCTCCACAACCTTACACAGCCTGTACAACCTTATACAGCCTGCACAACCTTACACAGCCTGTACAACCTTATACAGCCTGCACAACGTTATACACCCTGCACAACCTTACACAGCCTGTACAACCTTATACAGCCTGCACAACGTTATACAGCCTGCACAACCTTACACAGCCTGCACAACCTTACACAGCCTGTACAACCTTATACAGCCTGCACAACGTTATACAGCCTGCACAACCTTACACAGCCTGCACAACCTTACACAGCCTGCACAACCTTATACAGCCTGCACAACCTTACACAGCCTGCACAACCTTACACAGCCTCCACAACCTTACACAGCCTGTACAACCTTATACAGCCTGCACAACCTTACACAGCCTGTACAACCTTATACAGCCTGCACAACGTTATACAGCCTGCACAACCTTACACAGCCTGTACAACCTTATACAGCCTGCACAACGTTATACAGCCTGCACAACCTTACACAGCCTGCACAACCTTACACAGCCTGCACAACCTTATACAGCCTGCACAACCTTACACAGCCTGCACAACCTTACACAGCCTGCACAACCCTACACAGCCTGCACAACCTTATACAGCCTACACAACCTTACAGAGGCTGCACAACATACAGCCTGCACACAACTTTACACAGCCTGCACAACTTTACACAGCCTGCACAACCTTACACAGCCTGCACAACCTTTACACAGCCTGCACAACCTTACACAGCCTGCACAACCTTACACAGCCTGCACAACCTTACACAGCCTGCACAACCTTACACAGCCTGCACAACCTTATACAGCATGCACAACCTTACACAGCCTGCACAACCTTATACAGCCTGCACAACCTTACACAGCCTGCACAACCTTACACAGCCTGCACAACCTTATACAGCCTGCACAACCTTACCTTATATACAGCATGCACAACCTTACACAGCATGCACAACCTTACACAGCCTGCACAACCTTATACAGCCTACACAACCTTATACAGCCTACACAACCTTACACAGCCTGCACAACCTTATACAGCCTACACAACCATATACAGCCTACACAACCTTACACAGCCTGCACAACCTTACACAGCATGCACAACCTTATACAGCCTGCACAACCTTACACAGCCTGCACAACCTTACACAGCCTGCACAACCTTACACAGCCTGCACAACCTTATACAGTCTACACAACCTTATACAGCCTACACAACCTTATACAGCCTACACAACCTTACACAGCCTGCACAACCTTATACAGCCTGCTAAAACCTTACACAGCCTGCACAACCTTATACAGCCTGCACAACCTTATACAGCCTGCACAACCTTACACAGCCTGCACAACCTTACACAGCCTGCACAACCTTACACAGCGTGCACAACCTTACACAGCCTGCACAACCTTACACAGCCTGCACAACCTTATACAGCCTGCACAACCTATACAGCCTGCACAACCTTACACAGCCTGCACAGCCTGCACAACCTGTACAACCTTACACAGCCTGCACAACCTTACACAGCCTGCACAACCCTACACAGCCTGCACAACCTTATACAGCCTACACAACCTTACAGAGGCTGCACAACAATACAGCCTGCACACAACTTTACACAGCCTGCACAACTTTACACAGCCTGCACAACCTTACACAGCCTGCACAACCTTTACACAGCCTGCACAACCTTACACAGCCTGCACAACCTTACACAGCCTGCACAACCTTACACAGCCTGCACAACCTTACACAGCCTGCACAACCTTATACAGCATGCACAACCTTACACAGCCTGCACAACCTTATACAGCCTGCACAACCTTACACAGCCTGCACAACCTTACAGAGCCTGCACAACCTTATACAGCCTGCACAACCTTACCTTATATACAGCATGCACAACCTTACACAGCATGCACAACCTAGCCTGCACAACCTTACACAGCCTACAAAACCTTATACAGCCTGCACAACCTTATACAGTCTACACAACCTTATACAGCCTACACAACCATATACAGCCTACACAACCTTACACAGCCTGCACAACCTTACACAGCATGCACAACCTTATACAGCCTGCACAACCTTACACAGCCTGCACAACCTTACACAGCCTGCACAACCTTACACAGCCTGCACAACCTTATACAGTCTACACAACCTTATACAGCCTACACAACCTTATACAGCCTACACAACCTTACACAGCCTGCACAACCTTATACAGCCTGCACAACCTTACACAGCCTGCACAACCTTATACAGCCTGCACAACCTTATACAGCCTGCACAACCTTACACAGCCTGCACAACCTTACACAGCCTGCACAACCTTACACAGCCTGCACAACCTTACAGGCCTGCACAACCTTACATAGAGCCGGCTCAGCATGCACAACCTGTATTACTGTAGTTTAGACTGCGTTCAGAACTTTATGAATGCAATCAAAAGTGAAGTGATTTCTTGAAGAAAATTATGTATTCAGATGGCCATATCCGATCTGGGTCTTGTTGCAACCGATTCGCCTCATTTTTAGCGCGTAGCATTCATTTATTATATTCTTTCCCAATCCAGGGACAAATATTGCTAAATCGATAATTTGTTTTTGTGACGTCATCACTTGACTACTCTATTTGCGCAACCTTATACAGCCTCCACAACCCTACACAGCCTGCACAACCTTACACAGCCTGCACAACCTTATACAGCCTGCACAACCTTACACAGCCTGCACAACCTTACACAGCCTGCACAACCTTACACAGCCTACAAAACCTTATACAGCCTGCACAACCTTATACAGTCTACACAACCTTATACAGCCTACAGAACCTTATACAGCCTACACAACCTTACACGGCCTGCACAACCTTACACAGCCTACAAAACCTTATACAGCCTGCACAACCTTATACAGTCTACACAACCTAGTATACAGCCTACACAACCTTATACAGCCTACACAACTTTACACAGCCTGCACAACTTTACACAGCCTGCACAACCTTACACAGCCTGCACAACCTTACACAGCCTACACAACCTTACACAGCCTCCACAACCTTACACAGCCTGTACAACCTTATACAGCCTGCACAACGTTATACAGCCTGCACAACCTTACACAGCCTGTACAACCTTATACAGCCTGCACAACGTTTTACAGCCTGCACAACCTTACACAGCCTGCACAACCTTACACAGCCTGCACAACCTTATACAGCCTGCACAACCTTACACAGCCTGCACAACCTTACACAGCCTGCACAACCCTACACAGCCTGCACAACCTTATACAGCCTACACAACCTTACAGAGGCTGCACAACAATACAGCCTGCACACAACTTTACACAGCCTGCACAACTTTACACAGCCTGCACAACCTTACACAGCCTGCACAACCTTTACACAGCCTGCACAACCTTACACAGCCTGCACAACCTTACACAGCCTGCACAACCTTACACAGCCTGCACAACCTTACACAGCCTGCACACCTTACACAGCCTGCACAACCTTATACAGCCTGCACAACCTTACCTTATATACAGCATGCACAACCTTACACAGCATGCACAACCTTACACAGCCTGCACAACCTTATACAGCCTACACAACCTTATACAGCCTACACAACCTTACACAGCCTGCACAACCTTATACAGCCTACACAACCATATACAGCCTACACAACCTTACACAGCCTGCACAACCTTACACAGCATGCACAACCTTATACAGCCTGCACAACCTTACACAGCCTGCACAACCTTACACAGCCTGCACAACCTTACACAGCCTGCACAACCTTATACAGTCTACACAACCTTATACAGCCTACACAACCTTATACAGCCTACACAACCTTACACAGCCTGCACAACCTTATACAGCCTGCTAAAACCTTACACAGCCTGCACAACCTTATACAGCCTGCACAACCTTATACAGCCTGCACAACCTTACACAGCCTGCACAACCTTACACAGCCTGCACAACCTTACACAGCCTGCACAACCTTACACAGCCTGCACAACCTTACACAGCCTGCACAACCTTATACAGCTTGCACAACCTATACAGCCTGCACAACCTTACACAGCCTGCACAGCCTGCACAACCTGTACAACCTTACACAGCCTGCACAACCTTACACAGCCTGCACAACCCTACACAGCCTGCACAACCTTATACAGCCTACACAACCTTACAGAGGCTGCACAACAATACAGCCTGCACACAACTTTACACAGCCTGCACAACTTTACACAGCCTGCACAACCTTACACAGCCTGCACAACCTTTACACAGCCTGCACAACCTTACACAGCCTGCACAACCTTACACAGCCTGCACAACCTTACACAGCCTGCACAACCTTACACAGCCTGCACAACCTTATACAGCATGCACAACCTTACACAGCCTGCACAACCTTATACAGCCTGCACAACCTTACACAGCCTGCACAACCTTACAGAGCCTGCACAACCTTATACAGCCTGCACAACCTTACCTTATATACAGCATGCACAACCTTACACAGCATGCACAACCTTACACAGCCTGCACAACCTTACACAGCCTACAAAACCTTATACAGCCTGCACAACCTTATACAGTCTACACAACCTTATACAGCCTACACAACCATATACAGCCTACACAACCTTACACAGCCTGCACAACCTTACACAGCATGCACAACCTTATACAGCCTGCACAACCTTACACAGCCTGCACAACCTTACACAGCCTGCACAACCTTACACAGCCTGCACAACCTTCTACAGTCTACACAACCTTATACAGCCTACACAACCTTATACAGCCTACACAACCTTACACAGCCTGCACAACCTTATACAGCCTGCACAACCTTACACAGCCTGCACAACCTTATACAGCCTGCACAACCTTATACAGCCTGCACAACCTTACACAGCCTGCACAACCTTACACAGCCTGCACAACCTTACACAGCCTGCACAACCTTACACAGCCTGCACAACCTTACATAGAGCCGGCTCAGCATGCACACCTGTATTACTGTATTTTAGACTGCGTTCAGAACTTTATGAATGCAATCAAAAGTGAAGTGATTTCTTGAAGAAAATTATGTATTCAGATGGCCATATCCGATCTGGGTCTTGTTGCAACCGATTCGCCTCATTTTTAGCGCGTAGCATTCATTTATTATATTCTTTCCCAATCCAGGGACAAATATTGCTAAATCGATAATTTGTTTTTGTGACGTCATCACTTGACTACTCTATTTGCGCAACCTTATACAGCCTCCACAACCTTACACAGCCTGCACAACCTTACACAGCCTGCACAACCTTATACAGCCTGCACAACCTTACCTTATACAGCATGCACAACCTTACACAGCCTGCACAACCTTACACAGCCTGCACAACCTTACACAGCCTACAAAACCTTATACAGCCTGCACAACCTTATACAGTCTACACAACCTTATACAGCCTACACAACCTTATACAGCCTACACAACCTTACACAGCCTGCACAACCTTACACAGCCTACAAAACCTTATACAGCCTGCACAACCTTATACAGTCTACACAACCTAGTATACAGCCTACACAACCTTATACAGCCTACACAACTTTACACAGCCTGCACAACTTTACACAGCCTGCACAACCTTACACAGCCTGCACAACCTTACACAGCCTACACAACCTTACACAGCCTCCACAACCTTACACAGCCTGTACAACCTTATACAGCCTGCACAACGTTATACAGCCTGCACAACCTTACACAGCCTGTACAACCTTATACCGCCTGCACAACGTTATACAGCCTGCACAACCTTACACAGCCTGCACAACCTTACACAGCCTGCACAACCTTATACAGCCTGCACAACCTTACACAGCCTGCACAACCTTACACAGCCTGCACAACCCTACACAGCCTGCACAACCTTATACAGCCTACACAACCTTACAGAGGCTGCACAACAATACAGCCTGCACACAACTTTACACAGCCTGCACAACTTTACACAGCCTGCACAACCTTACACAGCCTGCACAACCTTTACACAGCCTGCACAACCTTACACAGCCTGCACAACCTTACACAGCCTGCACAACCTTACACAGCCTGCACAACCTTACACAGCCTGCACAACCTTATACAGCATGCACAACCTTACACAGCCTGCACAACCTTATACAGCCTGCACAACCTTACACAGCCTGCACAACCTTACACAGCCTGCACAACCTTATACAGCCTGCACAACCTTACCTTATATACAGCATGCACAACCTTACACAGCCTGCACAACCTTACACAGCCTGCACAACCTTACATAGAGCCGGCTCAGCATGCACAACCTGTATTACTGTATTTTAGACTGCGTTCAGAACTTTATGAATGCAATCAAAAGTGAAGTGATTTCTTGAAGAAAATTATGTATTCAGATGGCCATATCCGATCTGGGTCTTGTTGCAACCGATTCGCCTCATTTTTAGCGCGTAGCATTCATTTATTATATTCTTTCCCAATCCAGGGACAAATATTGCTAAATCGATAATTTGTTTTTGTGACGTCATCACTTGACTACTCTATTTGCGCAACCTTATACAGCCTCCACAACCTTACACAGCCTGCACAACCTTACACAGCCTGCACAACCTTATACAGCCTGCACAACCTTACCTTATACAGCATGCACAACCTTACACAGCCTGCACAACCTTACACAGCCTGCACAACCTTACACAGCCTACAAAACCTTATACAGCCTGCACAACCTTATACAGTCTACACAACCTTATACAGCCTACAGAACCTTATACAGCCTACACAACCTTACACAGCCTGCACAACCTTACACAGCCTACAAAACCTATACAGCCTGCACAACCTTATACAGTCTACACAACCTAGTATACAGCCTACACAACCTTATACAGCCTACACAACTTTACACAGCCTGCACAACCTTACACAGGCTGCACAACCTTACACAGCCTACACAACCTTACACAGCCTCCACAACCTTACACAGCCTGTACAACCTTATACAGCCTGCACAACCTTACACAGCCTGTACAACCTTATACAGCCTGCACAACGTTATACAGCCTGCACAACCTTACACAGCCTGTACAACCTTATACAGCCTGCACAACGTTATACAGCCTGCACAACCTTACACAGCCTGCACAACCTTACACAGCCTGCACAACCTTATACAGCCTGCACAACCTTATACAGTCTACACAACCTTATACAGCCTACACAACCTTATACAGCCTACACAACCTTACACAGCCTGCACAACCTTATACAGCCTGCACAACCTTACACAGCCTGCACAACCTTATACAGCCTGCACAACCTTATACAGCCTGCACAACCTTACACAGCCTGCACAACCTTACACAGCCTGCACAACCTTACACAGCCTGCACAACCTTACATAGAGCCGGCTCAGCATGCACAACCTGTATTACTGTATTTTAGACTGCGTTCAGAACTTTATAAATGCAATCAAAAGTGAAGTGATTTCTTGAAGAAAATTATGTATTCAGATGGCCATATCCGATCTGGGTCTTGTTGCAACCGATTCGCCTCATTTTTAGCGCGTAGCATTCATTTATTATATTCTTTCCCAATCCAGGGACAAATATTGCTAAATCGATAATTTGTTTTTGTGACGTCATCACTTGACTACTCTATTTGCGCAACCTTATACAGCCTCCACAACCTTACACAGCCTGCACAACCTTACACAGCCTGCACAACCTTATACAGCCTGCACAACCTTACCTTATACAGCATGCACAACCTTACACAGCCTGCACAACCTTACACAGCCTGCACAACCTTACACAGCCTACAAAACCTTATACAGCCTGCACAACCTTATACAGTCTACACAACCTTATACAGCCTACACAACCTTATACAGCCTACACAACCTTACACAGCCTGCACAACCTTACACAGCCTACAAAACCTTATACAGCCTGCACAACCTTATACAGTCTACACAACCTAGTATACAGCCTACACAACCTTATACAGCCTACACAACTTTACACAGCCTGCACAACTTTACACAGCCTGCACAACCTTACACAGCCTGCACAACCTTACACAGCCTACACAACCTTACACAGCCTCCACAACCTTACACAGCCTGTACAACCTTATACAGCCTGCACAACGTTATACAGCCTGCACAACCTTACACAGCCTGTACAACCTTATACAGCCTGCACAACGTTATACAGCCTGCACAACCTTACACAACCTTACACAGCCTGCACAACCTTATACAGCCTGCACAACCTTACACAGCCTGCACAACCTTACACAGCCTGCACAACCTTACACAGCCTGCACAACCCTACACAGCCTGCACAACCTTATACAGCCTACACAACCTTACAGAGGCTGCACAACAATACAGCCTGCACACAACTTTACACAGCCTGCACAACTGTACACAGCCTGCACAACCTTACACAGCCTGCACAACCTTTACACAGCCTGCACAACCTTACACAGCCTGCACAACCTTACACAGCCTGCACAACCTTACACAGCCTGCACAACCTTACACAGCCTGCACAACCTTATACAGCATGCACAACCTTACACAGCCTGCACAACCTTATACAGCCTGCACAACCTTACACAGCCTGCACAACCTTACACAGCCTGCACAACCTTATACAGCCTGCACAACCTTACCTTATATACAGCATGCACAACCTTACACAGCCTGCACAACCTTACACAGCCTGCACAACCTTACATAGAGCCGGCTCAGCATGCACAACCTGTATTACTGTATTTTAGACTGCGTTCAGAACTTTATGAATGCAATCAAAAGTGAAGTGATTTCTTGAAGAAAATTATGTATTCAGATGGCCATATCCGATCTGGGTCTTGTTGCAACCGATTCGCCTCATTTTTAGCGCGTAGCATTCATTTATTATATTCTTTCCCAATCCAGGGACAAATATTGCTAAATCGATAATTTGTTTTTGTGACGTCATCACTTGACTACTCTATTTGCGCAACCTTATACAGCCTCCACAACCTTACACAGCCTGCACAACCTTACACAGCCTGCACAACCTTATACAGCCTGCACAACCTTACCTTATACAGCATGCACAACCTTACACAGCCTGCACAACCTTACACAGCCTGCACAACCTTACACAGCCTACAAAACCTTATACAGCCTGCACAACCTTATACAGTCTACACAACCTTATACAGCCTACAGAACCTTATACAGCCTACACAACCTTACACAGCCTGCACAACCTTACACAGCCTACAAAACCTTATACAGCCTGCACAACCTTATACAGTCTACACAACCTAGTATACAGCCTACACAACCTTATACAGCCTACACAACTTTACACAGCCTGCACAACCTTACACAGCCTGCACAACCTTACACAGCCTACACAACCTTACACAGCCTCCACAACCTTACACAGCCTGTACAACCTTATACAGCCTGCACAACCTTACACAGCCTGTACAACCTTATACAGCCTGCACAACGTTATACAGCCTGCACAACCTTACACAGCCTGCACAACCTTACACAGCCTGCACAACCTTATACAGCCTGCACAACCTTACACAGCCTGCACAACCTTACACAGCCTGCACAACCCTACACAGCCTGCACAACCTTATACAGCCTACACAACCTTACAGAGGCTGCACAACAATACAGCCTGCACACAACTTTACACAGCCTGCACAACTTTACACAGCCTGCACAAACTTACACAGCCTGCACAACCTTTACACAGCCTGCACAACCTTACACAGCCTGCACAACCTTACACAGCCTGCACAACCTTACACAGCCTGCACAACCTTACACAGCCTGCACAACCTTATACAGCATGCACAACCTTACACAGCCTGCACAACCTTATACAGCCTGCACAACCTTACACAGCCTGCACAACCTTACAGAGCCTGCACAACCTTATACAGCCTGCACAACCTTACCTTATATACAGCATGCACAACCTTACACAGCCTGCACAACCTTACACAGCCTGCACAACCTTACACAGCCTGCACAACCTTATACAGTCTACACAACCTTATACAGTCTACACAACCTTATACAGCCTACACAACCATATACAGCCTACACAACCTTACACAGCCTGCACAACCTTATACAGCCTGCACAACCTTACACAGCCTGCACAACCTTACACAGCCTGCACAACCTTACACAGCCTGCACAACCTTACACAGCCTGCACAACCTTATACAGTCTACACAACCTTATACAGCCTACACAACCTTATACAGCCTACACAACCTTACACAGCCTGCACAACCTTATACAGCCTGCACAACCTTACACAGCCTGCACAACCTTATACAGCCTGCACAACCTTATACAACCTGCACAACCTTACACAGCCTGCACAACCTTACACAGCCTGCACAACCTTACACAGCCTGCACAACCTTACACAGCCTGCACAACCTTATACAGCCTGCACAACCTTACACAGCCTGCACAACCTTATACAGCCTGCACAACCTTATACAGCCTGCACAACCTTACACAGCCTGCACAACCTTACACAGCCTGCACAACCTTACACAGCCTGCACAACCTTACACAGCCTGCACAACCTTACACAGCCTGCACAACCTTATACAGCCTGCACAACCTATACAGCCTGCACAACCTTACACAGCCTGCACAGCCTGCACAACCTGTACAACCTTACACAGCCTGCACAACCTTACACAGCCTGCACAACCCTACACAACGTCCACAACCTTACGCAGCCTCCACAACTTTACACAGCCTCCACAACTTTACACAGCCTGCACAACCTTACACAGCCTGCACAACCTTACACAGCCTGCACAACCTTACACAGCCTGCACAACCTTACACAGCCTGCACAACCTTATACAGCCTGTGCAACCTTACACAGCCTGCACAACCTTACACAGCCTCCACAACCTTACACAGCCTCCACAACCTTACACAGCCTGCACAACCTTACACAGCCTGCACAACCTTACACAGCCTGCACAACCTTATACAGCCTGCACAACCTTACACAGCCTGCACAACCTTACACAGCCTGCACAACCCTACACAGCCTGCACAACCTTATACAGCCTACACAACCTTAAAGAGCCTGCACAACAATACAGCCTGCACACAACTTTACACAGCCTGCACAACTTTACACAGCCTTACACAGCCTGCACAACCTTACACAGCCTACACAACCTTACACAGCCTGCACAACCTTACACAGCCTGTGCAACCTTACACAGCCTGCACAACCTTACACAGCCTGCACAACCTTACACAGCCTGCACAACCTTACACAGCCTGCACAACCTTACACAGCCTGCACAACCTTACACAGCCTGCACAACCTTACACAGCCTGCACAACCTTACACACCCTCCACAACTTTACACAGCCTGCACAACTTTACACAGCCTGCACAACTTTACACAGCCTGCACAACCTTACACAGCCTGCACAACCTTACACAGCCTGCACAACCTTACATAGAGCCGGCTCAGCATGCACAACCTGTATTACTGTATTTTAGACTGCGTTCAGAACTTTATGAATGCAATCAAAAGTGAAGTGATTTCTTGAAGAAAATTATGTATTCAGATGGCCATATCCGATCTGGGTCTTGTTGCAACCGATTCGCCTCATTTTTAGCGCGTAGCATTCATTTATTATATTCTTTCCCAATCCAGGGACAAATATTGCTAAATCGATAATTTGTTTTTGTGACGTCATCACTTGACTACTCTATTTGCGGTGGATTTAGCAGATAATAAACAATTGATCAGTGGTGAATTTCCAGATCAAAATCATATTTATGTCCTCCATTAACACATTCATTCGAAGATGCTGGACAACACAGCTTTTGACCAAATTAAATTCCGAATTAAGGTACGGGGCCATTTTGAAATCAGCCCAAATTCTAGAATTATAACAAGGAGAGGTGTTTTACAAATATATCTAAGCATTTCTTTGGCTTTTTCCTTGAAGGCCCTAAAATTGAATGACGAATTCGGTAGATTTTACGCTGATAGCGGGTCGTTGTGACGTATTTTCTGTAACTGGGACATCGTAACTGATAGTGGATAGTTTTAACTGGTGTTCCGCCAATCTCGTTCCCAGAGCGAACTCCGTTGTTGTTGTACGCGCTAATAGCAAAATCCCCCACCCGCTCCCCTTGAGAAAAACAAATTCCGACCCCAGCAAAATTTTCAAAATTCCCCACCCAAGGTAAGCCAGTGGGGTGCAAATGCCCCACGGTGTCCCAGCGCCAGGGCGTAGACGGAACCCAAACACAAAGGTGGAATAGATTTATTAACAATAACAATAGCTATACTTGAACTAGCAGTCTTGACTGCAGAAACCAAGATGGCCGAGAGGGCCACCACAGGGTGACCGGTTACTAATGTGACCGCTGACTAATATAACATAATCATAATGGCGTGACCACTTTTCTCTCCTTCCTTGTACACAGGAGACCACAATTCGAATTTGTGGTATGTGAAACTAACATGAAAGAACGGCGGGAAACCCGTTGGGATCAAGTAAAGAGACATTATGAAAACAAAACTATAGTGTCTATACTACAATAGCTACGCAGTTCGTTACTAGGTAAACTAGAAGTCCGTTTCGTAGTCATCCAAATATTTTGGTCTGCGGCGCTCACGATGAGAGCGTCTCGCTTCTCTTTCCCTCGGAATGCTGGCAAGGCCTGGTGTGTCTGCTTGGGACTCTGACTCTCTAAGATGATCCTCATCGGCGTGGACGGCGGTGTCAACAGTAGGTGGAGGAGTAGCGATCTCAGCTGGAATGGGAGGAGGCTGGGGAATGGTTGATGTCGGGGGTTGGTTGTCGTTGGCATCCTCAAGCACAGGTACGTCACCAGGCACAGGTACTTCTGCTTCCCGACGAGGCGTGCTGTCACGGGTGTCAGGGGGAACCCTGAAGCACTCGTTGCGCTTGACACGGTATGAGGTGTTTCGCAGCTGCGTGCCAGCGAACTTGTGTATGTTGCACCATTCTCCCTCAGTGGAAACGATAAGATAGCGGTCGCGACCGCGAGTCTTGTTGCGATCGGCATGTAAGTAGACTAAGTCACCTACTGAGACGTTTGGTGTGATGGGGCGTCTTTGGTGGGGAGCCTTTGACTTCTCGCTATGGTAGTGGTTGGTATTTCGAATCTCGTGTTGCTTTATGATTAGCTGACGGTCCTCCAGGGGGAGTTGGCTGTTTGAGAATTGGTCCCTCTGGGTCCACATTTCTCTTGCAGATAATCCACGGTTGCGGATGCGGGAGTTCAGGATGCTAGTAGCAACGCAGAGTGTCAGATGAGAGACTGGACCTCCCAGAGGGTCTTGGCGCAGAAGTTCTGTTTCGAGTTCTTGGACAGCGCGTTCGGCGACGGGGTTTTTGTTGATGTTAGTGGGCCGCCCAATCTCTATGATGATACGCTGGTCTCGTAGGATCGTATCGTCCTTCAATGCTTTGAACCCTGAAGCTGGGTCTGTCCTAATAACAGCCAGGGGACCATCCAACGGGCGGATGTCGATGCACAGGCGGATAATTGCGTCGCGTAACGTTTCATGGCGTTCGTCGTCGACGAGTGTTGAGACGGTGAATGAGGTGACGCTTTCCCTGAGAACTAGTATTAACTGGCGACACCGCTTAATAACGTCGGCGGCGAATGACAATCCTACCGCATCTGGGGGGAGGCTTGTGGACTGCTCTTGTCGGGTGTGGGGGACTTGGCGAAGCGAGGCGCATTGGTGGCAACTAGATGACACACGCTCGATGGCTTGGTCCATATCAAGAGCAAAGAAGAAGCGTCGTACGACTGCCTTTAACTGATAGCCGCTGGGGTGGCTTAGCTTCAGATGGAGGGCGGTTAGCAGTCCGTCTAACACATTGCGAGGTACTACGATACACTCGCGCGTGGGGCCTAAAGGCTCGGCACGTTTTACGACGAGGAGGCTATCGGTCGCTATGGTGACAGCGGAGTGTAGATAGCGTTTCACATCTTTAATGTTCGTGAGCTTCTTCGATGGGCGGGTGCCTTGCTTTAAGTGCGCATGTGTGCGCCGTAGATCTGACTGTATTGTCATCCAGGCCGCACGACTGGTAAATGGTAGTCTGGCGGAGCCATTTAACACATCGGGGGCAGAAACACGACGTACTACAGATTCCTCCGATTGCTTCACGAAGTTGCAAATCTGGCATGACATGTCTTCGCAGACGGCGGCATTGCGACTGCTGAAGTCGGATGGGAGGATGGTTGCTCCGGCTACGTGCTGTACGGTGGCTTGGTATCGGCTCGCGGCCGATAAGAAGGTGGTGACGCGCGGGCTGGCGGAGAACTCGCCGCGGCATAGCTTTTGATAGGCTTGTACGCACGGCTTGCTATCGGTTAAGACACTGACCTTGTGCTCAGATTGTATGATGTAAGCACTAAAGTGTTTGATGGCGGTCGCGATGGCCAATGCCTCGATCTCGCATGGGAGCCAGGTTATCTGGTGACCACGTAGCTTCGCGCTGAAGAAGCCGGCAACACGGAGGTTGTCGCCGCGACTGACGTATAGTGTCGCACCGATTCCGGGATTCCGAACAGCTCCGTCTGTTACTATCCACAGTTGATCTCTTGGTCGTGGAATTGTGATAGCGCGACTTTTGGCTAGAGTCTTCTTGGCGGTGTCGAACGCCAAATGTAGCTCGTCGGTCCATTCAAGTTGTTCCTGCGACTTGCGACCAGCGATGGCCTTATCTAGAGGTGCGATGATGGTAGAGCAGCCAGGAATGACGCGTGCGAGGACTTTATAAGCGCCGATAAAGGACTTGAGTTTGCCGACGGTATCCGGGGGGCTACAGGAAGAAAGAGTGGCGACGCGATGAGGGCTAGCCTGCAAGCTGCCCTGAGACCATGTCCAGCCGAGAATGGTAGTCGTCTGTGGGTTGATGATAGTCTTTGCAGGTGACAAACGGAGGTTGTTTTTCTCGAGAGCAGATAGGACTCTGCGCCAATTCTGGAGAAGCTCATCGGGTGTGTTTCCGCCGCAGTAGAGGTCGTCAGCTATCTTTGCAACCGCGCCCTCCGCAAGAAGATCTCCTAGAATGCGGCACATCAGCTCCTCGAGGGCGGTTTCTGAACCAGGCATTCCAATGGCTGATCTTGCATAGACCCTAACGCCTCGAAAGGGGGTTACGACGCCGCAGTATTTCATCGATTCGCGTGCTAAAGGAATCTGGTAAAATGCACTGGTCAGATCTGTAGCGACGATATGCTTCCACTGGCCAATCTTTCGAAGGGTGGAGTCGACGTCCGGCATCAGCGATGGTTGGGGTTTACTATATCTGCCGACGTCAGCGAATGCAGTCACAAGACGAGTACCTCCGTTCGGTTTTTTAACGAGGAAGGAGGGGTTGACGTACTCGGCGGTGATTCCGAGGTCCTCTGGGCGCTTGAAGACGCCAAGTTGTTCTAGCGAGTCGAATTTGGTCTGCAGCTCCACGAGTTTATCGTGGGCGTACTGAGGGAGTCTTCCTTTACGCTGCGGTGGCTCAACTGGGCCCATGTTAACTTTAGCTTCGAAAGGGCCTGAGGCGCCGTTGTAACCAGTAAACTGGCTGTCGAACACGCTGTCGAATTGGTGAAGGGTTGTACGGAACTTGGAGACCATGTCGGGCGCAAGTGCATTGCCAGGATCCACTTGTACCGCGCTAGAGTGGGGTTGAGTGGGCGTGGCGAGTCGAGATCTTAATCTACTGGGTTGTGGAACAGCGTTAGCATCGTTCCCTGAGGGCACGAAGACTGGTCTTACTTGACAAAAGTGCTCATTACGGTGGAGCAAACGTGGCGTGTCTGTCAGATTGGGGATGCGTATGTGACCGCCGATACTTGACACGATCGCCGGCAGGGGCCATACATTGGATAGCTTGCTGAGACGAGCGCTAGGTGCGTCAGTGCGAGGCTCTAGCGCGTAGCTACCATCCGCAGGTAGATCTTCGGGAAGGCTGACTTCCAGGTAATCGCCGGGCCACACGATGGTACTTGTAGGAGGTGCGCGGAGGACTGTGGCGCGGCGCACGTGCTGGTTGTTTGTGAGCTCAGACGCGGAACCGTAGGTGTATGTTTTGCCGTTTCCCAAGATTACCAGACGCTTGGCTGGCCGAACCGAGACGTCGTTGTAGACCATGAAGGGTGTACCAGCGAGTACATCGACGTCTAATTCCTCAACAACTAGCCCCTCGAAATAAAAGGTGTCACTCCCTCGAGAGAAGGAGAGTTTTGTTTCGCCGACAACGGTAAGGGGGGAGCTACCGTCCGCCTGCTGCGCGGATTGTGAGCTAGCTGTGATTGCGGCTCCTAGACGCGTCGCTGTGGATAGGCGCATCATGTTACCGGTTGCTCCGCTGTCAACGGTAACACGGACTGGGATATGATGATAAAATACGTCAAGATAGGGTGATTGGCGTACTTGTATGAGCCTGGTAGAGAGGTTGTTTTCAGGGGGTTCATCGCTAGGGCTAAAGTGAACATCTTCGTACTCAACGTCATCTGTTTCTAATATATTAGCTATCTGACGAGCCTTAGCCATATACTTCCGGTCTTGGTCGGGGAGATATTTACACTGGCTCAAAAAGTGGGAAAACTCAGTTCGCCCTGCCTGCTTGCAAAGGGGGCACAATTTCGCGCGCGTGCTGAACTTGGGCGTTACCGTTTGAGATCTCTGGGGGGTGCTCAATCTCCCGCGGCTACTGAATGCCTGGGCGCGCATAACTTGTGCATCATCGGAAGCGGTAATTTCATCTAACAACGACTGTAAAGCTTGGGAAATCTCGGGTTTAATGGACGCAAGTGTCCGAGCTCGGAGTTCTGTGCCGTACCTCTGCTTTACTAGCCTGGGAAGGGAGGGGTTTATTAGCCTTAGCCAGGTTAGCACTATGAAATTCTCAAGGGTCGGGGACATTTCTTCATCTTCGATAATCGTTTCCCCATGATGTGTCAGATTACCGCTGCTGCGGAGCAGGCTATCGTCAACGAACGCCATGAGCCTTTGATACAGGTCCTCAGGGCGCTCGTTTGGCTGAAGGCGAATCTCGCTAATGTCTATAAAATGTGCTCCGGTTGCTTGAAATCCAAAATGGAGTCTTATGGCGTTCCAAATAAACTTCATGGAAGTGCTGGCTTTAACGATAGTATTTCTTGAAATTACAGGGCAAAAATTGGCTACTTGGCCCAACATGAGCTCAAGCATTTGAACTTTTTGCTGAGCAGTACGCCTTTGTTCTTCGGGGACAGGGGCAACATCGTTTTCAAAACCTCGTAAGGGGTCTGTGTTTGTTTTCTTTCTCCATGTACATCCGTCTACTAAGAACTGGGCAAAATTTGGGTCCAGAGACAGGGTATATAGCAAGTTCTGCTTCTAATTTTCGAAAGAGTTTATTGTTTCTGTTTTCGTAAGACACCATTGTTTCGGTGCTCGAGATGTTTGTGCCATTTCTTCGGCTTACCTGAGTGTCACTCCAAGTACGTTCACTTAGCAGGGTTCTTGAAGTCGCTGCCACCACGCCAGGGCGTAGACGGAACCCAAACACAAAGGTGGAATAGATTTATTAACAATAACAATAGCTATACTTGAACTAGCAGTCTTGACTGCAGAAACCAAGATGGCCGAGAGGGCCACCACAGGGTGACCGGTTACTAATGTGACCGCTGACTAATATAACATAATCATAATGGCGCAGGGATTCACACAACTATTGGTGGGCAACAAAAATATGATGGGCTATTGAAACTTTGGAAAACAGGTGACGCGTCATTTGAGTTACTACAATAATGCTATCTTGATGCTTTACACGTTCCTTTGCACGTTGGTATGCATTACAGTCGATTTACAAACACATTACAGTCGATTTTGTAATGGAATTTCATTTTCCGTGAAAATTCGGCGCGGGTTATATGTGGTTACTTGCGGGTTACCTGTGGCACGCATGCGCGCGACGTTCATATTTCTGGTCGGGAAGTGATCATTCTCGAACCCAGAGCTCCCCGGCTCGTAACCTCGCGGGGCAGGCTTTGATGACAGCCACAAGCCACTGAGCGCGAGATTTAATAGAGCCGCTGAAAGGCCTTTAAGCGCACGCTCCAACGCTCAAAATCAGCCAATCAGCGACGGCCATCAAATGGATTTCCCATATCAAGACAGTTCCCGTCGAAATGTGTCGTTTTCTAAAATTTCCTTATATGGAAGTTTCTACCATAGGATGCAAAGACGGCTACTAATAGCTTCCAGTTTCCAAAGGTACTACTTCATTATTATCCTTTTCATTCAAAATTATAACTTCACAACGAGATCGAAGCGAAAGCTTACAATGAATGACAATATATGGTCACATAAATTAATCAGGTTGGATGAATTTTATTGATAAATACATCTGGATTTTTGCATCTCACTAAACATGGTATGCACACCTCATATGCATGCCATCTTGAACATCCAGAGGATTTCAGGTGCCCAATTTCAGTCTATCTAGATTGAGCAAACGTTTCCACCCTAGGGCAAGCCTTGACGGTAAATGTCAACATCATTGGGCAAGAAGGCCTGTCAACCCCCGCACCATGCCCCCGACCCAACCCCTGGGGCTTAACATTGATAGCTGCGTTAATAGTGTATTAAATTTCTTGCAGTGTGTTTTAAATAACTCATCAGTGGCCTCATTCGTATACACTAGAAAACAAGAAATGATTTATATGTGCTTCCTAGTCGAACCACACGCATGCAGGACACGTTGCGCCTCCTCCCCCTTGTCTGTAGCCAACCTTCTGCTTCCATGATATTCGAATTTTATATTTATTATTCTTTCATATTCTTTGATACAAATCACACATTGCAAAATCAGAGAAAACATAAACAATTGAAATGTAAAACGATGTTTTGGACCCAGTTCCGACGTCGATCTCTTGCTGTGTCAAATCAAATTGTCAGAAATTTTATTTGTAGTTTACATTTTGGGGTAAATAATTATAAATGTGCAAAAAGATAGCATCACCGTTTTGTTCGTAGAACATTATGGTTTGTAGAATTTATAGTTTATAAATTGACAGAACCGATCTGATTAATTAGAATCGACGTGGCAAAACATCGACGTCTGAAACGCGACGGCCTTACAATCCTGAGGACACATGTAGCGCGCAACATTGTAACCGGACACGTTTCCTTCATGTTTCCCAGTTTAGCCACGCACGCGAGATACATTGTTGCGCGCGACAAATTTTGTAGCCGAAACACAAAGAAATGTTTCTTCGCAAGACAAGAGACATTTGGTGTGTCTGAGACACGCGTGCAATGTTTCCTAGTTTAGCCACTCGGGGAAACATGCAGGACACAAATGTTGCGCGCTACATGTGTCCTAGTTTATCCGTAGTTTAACAAGTACACCAAATTGCAATATTCGACTAATAGCATTGTACTGGGTGCATCTCTGGTCCTTTTTTCTCTCAGCTGATTGCACTAGCCATCATATCACGTTAGCTTTTATTAAAACTATGTTAAATTTTTAACGACCAGGTTCCAACTCTGTAATTTGACGGTATATTAAAGACTGGTTTCCATATAGTCTTACCTGTCGTATCTGTCGTATCAGTCAACCGTGAAACAGAAGAATAATTTCCAATTTTCATTGTTTCACGGTCGACCGATGCAACAGATACGACAGATAAGACTATATGGAAACCAGGTTTAAGGGCCACGGTTGCCCCCTTGTATTTATCCTGGAAGTGCAGAACAATATTTTTCCTCTAGTTTCTTTATCAGAAAATGTCAGCAGTGTTGTTATCTTTCCAGGGAGATGGGTAAAATAAGTGCATAACAAATTCTGAAAAATCTGCACGAATCCTACAAGTTCATTGATATCGATCTGGTCTTCTTTTTGTTCTCCTTTTGCTGTCACTGCGGGAACCTGTTGAACAGAAAATCGGACAATTTAATAAGCTGGTAAAATGTTCGATTTGGCAATTTAATTGTTATCACCAAAGAAAAGAAAAGAAAGAAAGGATCTCCGCTTCATCGAGAGAGGGAACTCGAAGCGGTCGAAGGTACACGACCGATAGACAAGGAGAGGTTAGAGTCCCGGGGGTGGGTGACTCCCCTATTTTTTGGGCGGGGGTGCTCGTCGTACCTTTCAGGGTTTAAAATCAGGTCTCTGGGGGTACTTTCGAATACTTGCATTTTTCCAGATAGGCCAGTTGCACTTACTGAGTCATGTGACCCAAATCCCATACATTCTGAATAAGACCCCGTTCACACTAAAAACGCGTTTTCGTTTGAATCCGTATACTTTTTTATACGATTAGGCCTTCCATCCACACTAACACGCTGATCGTTTTCATCGAATCCGTATAAGTTTGAAAACGCTCTCGAAAACCAATCCGTATACATCCGTATATGGTTTTAGTGTCGAATCTGGATAAAATGAAAACGATGACGTCAACTGTACCACTAATTTGAGACTGTCCTTGCACACGCCAACATCAAATAAATCACTCTTTTTGGAGCTAAATCTACCGAATCCTCACTTACAAGCTGCGAATCCGTATAAGTTTGAAAACGAAAACTTTTGAAAACGCGTTAGTGTGGACAGGGCCTAAATTTCGTAATCAAGTGATTTTAAGATTTTCGACTAAAATTCCCGTTTCAGTGTTTGTTTGTTTTTCAGTTTCTCGTACTAAATTGCGTGCGCCATCCCAAATGCTTCCAATGAGAAATAATCCCGCAAAATCATATTTTTCATTGTCTGAAAACCTTATAAGTCACTTGACAATTTTATTTGGCTTGTGCTCGAAGCTCCTTTTCGGATTTAAAACAAATGTAGTTTCATTAGTGATGTTTGCCTAATAAAAAGAAGGGGTGGGGCGGCATCGTGCTTCACACGATGCTTGTGGCGTTTTGCTGCCCTCACCTTCACTGGGAACTCAGAATGAAGTAGTAATTTATCTAATGTAATATCAGATTTTCATGATTTAATAAAGGGGTTATAGACTCAGGTTGTCTATAGCCATTTAATCCCAAATAAGTCGTGGTGTATTAGTTCCCAGCGAACAGAGCTCAGGCTAGCCGCAGCATTCGTCCAACAATGGGGGCGAAGGCATAAATAATATTACATGACCGCTTGGAGGTAAGAATCATGTTTTCAACACTGGAAGATGAAGTTCGTATATCCGCGCCGCTATGTAATATCAGCTATATACAATGAAACTTACTCTCTGTCCCTCTCCTTTTTGGTAGCTCTGGTTGGTGTACCTCTGCTGTAATGACATGTGCTGTAAAACAAACAAATATCAGTCAGTGTGAAAACTTTTTTCACGGCGTAAATCCCCCTGACCTAATTAATTAGGAAGGGAACATGAATCCCACTACGCCGTGAAAAAATCAACCAATAAAGGCTAGTCTCTCAGAAAGCAAATCATGGCCAAGCTGACGAGCTCTGAGAACGTGTGAATTATAACTATATTGCTAAACTAGTCTAGTCCTATCAACTTACGTACGTGTGCATGTATAGACTTACTATTACTTGAGGTCATTTCTTGATTCTGCTCCACAAACACCCCAGGGATTGTGGTGGTATCAGCAGTTCCCTCTGCTAGATGTTGATAAAAATAAATAATTGCATGAGACAAGACCATATTCATCTTATGATGAAACACCAAGTTAGTGACGTTTTAAGGTTACTGAGAACCTTCTCGCTCCTCCTCGGAAAAAAATCATACAACTCCTTAGTTTCAGCAAAACATGTCAACCTATATATCGTTGGAAAGCTTATAGAATGGACTAGCGGGCTATGGCAAAAAGAAATCATTTTTTAACAAATATATAGTTTTTTAAAGGTTTTATTAAAAATGTGGGTGTGACACTTTCAAGAGCTACCCCCGCAGAACTGCTTGACCTTGACTCCCAAGTAACACATTGTATTAATCCTCAAAGGTGTTTCTCAAAAACCGTGTCTGCGTTTTTTTTTTTAATTTTGCTTAGTTCAAAAGTTATGGAACTTTTAAATTTCCAAGGTCAAATTTTATAGAATTTTCACGCTTTAAAAAGTTTAAAAAATCATAACTTTTGAAATGAACAAAATTAAAAAAAAACAGAAACGGTTTTGGAGATAAACACCTTTAGGGAGTCAAGGTCAAGCAGTTCGGCAGCGATAGCTCTTGAAAATGTCACACTCAAATTTTTTATAATACCTTCAAAAAAATAATATTTATTACAAAGTTACTTCTTTTTGCCAGCCCGCTAGTCCATTCTAGCTTTCCAACGATATATAGGTTGACATGTTTTGTGTATACAGACAGACAGACGGACGAACGGGCAGGCAGGCAGGCAAGCAGGCATACAGGATGTACATGGATTGACAGGTCCTAGTACAGTACAATGTGTGTGTAGATACCAGAAATTATCCCCCCTCTTCACCCCCTCCTAAATTCCGTTTGTCACATAATAAGCAACTGTGTGCATGAAAAATTATCAAAATTGTTTTGTCTGCTTTCATCTTACATGCAATACCATCGATACATTCATCGCATATGACGCGTGTATTCCACGGCAACTTTCATGCGATAAACTATATCGCACGTGTCGCGAAGCGACGTGTGCGATATCGTTTTTGAAGTGAAATTTAACGTGAAATTCACCAGTCGAGTGATGAATTTTGCTTGAATCACATAGCAAAGATTTGATATTATTTTAGTGTAGTGCTTCGAGATTTTAACGTTCTTTGTGCGCGGGTAACCTGTTGTTTTATCGAATTCAGCTTTCAGCCATAGAATTCCACGTCGAAGTTCACTCGTCTTTAGCCAATTAATGCGCGCGTAAGGACCTATGGGATTCTAACTGCTTATTAACAGAGTGCGAGGTCCGTAGTGAGAAATATCAGTCCGATTTGTTTAAAAAAAAAAAGCTTTCGGGCGGGTTTTTATTTTATTTTCTAAATTTTATTATTTCCAATGAAATGCTTTTTTTACATGAAAATACGCATATTGATAGCAACGAGATATATTTCATTAGCCTGCTATTTTTTGTTTGTCCCAAATTTTGCATTATTCAATAGTGCAAGTCCGATACTAAAGCTTTAGGTCATTTTTGTAACCGGCTTCAAGGTCAGTACCACTAGTTAACTTCTGGTTTTATTAGGCTTTTGGTTAAAAATAAAAAAATAAAAAAAAATAAATGCGGCCCAAAAAAATTGACGCGGGCCTAGACGGGAAACAATTATCATTATTTTTTTTTGCTTGGCCTAATAGGACCTGATACCTCGTACCTGTTACGGCATCCGCACCAGAATCACTCAGTTGACTATCAGAATCTTTCATATCAACATCTAAAACAAATAATCATAATAACAAAGGTTGAAGTATTAAGAAATGTAAAATATTATTCAAGGCCATGGTAATGAAAGTCATAGATTTGCGTCCGAATATTTTTTTTAAAAACACATGCGGCCGTTTTTCATTATTCATTATTTTCCTTTAAAGGCTCTTTTAGTCCTTTCAGGTAGTCCTAGATGAACTACGATGCTCAAGAAAATACTACCATACACAGAAGCATGCTGTGATTCACACGAAGACTTCAGAAAAAAGCTATGTAACAAATAACCTCTGACACGTGGTATGTATGTCTCTCACGCTGTATCGCACAAAGGTAACCAACTACATGATATTTTTATCGTTTTTAACTGTAGTTTTGAAAGGCGTACCTACAAAAATTTTTTCTTAAATAAACTTTTGTCACAAATAATGATCATTTAATAGAATAATGAAATTTTTAAGCGGTAGCCCCCTTTAAGGGGTAGCCCTTAAAGGCTGGTTTTCATATAATCGCGCCGATCTCTTCAGTCTCGCTAGTCGCATGAAATAGTGTACACGCGATCCATGCGATTATATGGAAACACTTCTCTCACGATCGGAAGAGACTGAAACGATCGGGGCGATCGCGATCGCGCGTATAGAACACTGTTCTATCCAGGAGATCGCATGCGATTGAATGAGATCATATGGAGACATTGAAAAGCGTTCGAAAGCGATTGATGCCATCTGAATGGCGCACAAAACATTCATATCGATCGGTGAGATTGGTAATAATAATAATAATAATCAATTTATATAGCGCCACTTCTACTAAAAATCCAGTGGCGCTTTACAATGATATATCATAACAATAGTTTAAAATGGAATAACATGGGTAACATGCATACGATCGCATCGAATCGCATGGATCGCGTGTGCACTATTTCATGCGATCGGCGAGACTGATAAGACCGAAGTAGTGCAGGAATATCGTGCAGAAAAAGTAGTAAATTGTTCATTTTGATGGAAAAAGCATGAAACTTGGCAGGATGATAGAGCGTCCAATGCTAAGCAATTCTGGATGTAGACCCACCCTCGATAACGTATACTTCCAGTTTTATAGCAGTGGAATTAATTATCCTTTAAACAAATAAAATAACGTGTTGCCTTTTGTGTTCAGACACGAAATTTTGTATCATGACAGAGTATGCAATACCCTACAATTCTACAATACTTGACACCCCCCTGATCATGTACTTCCAGTGTACCAAGATGGTATTCATTATCACATAAAATCAGAAACAAAGGGCGTTGCCTTCAAGATACACGCATGGAAATTCACGTGAAAATGTACCATGGTACAATGGGAAAATTCGCATGTAGACCCACTCATGCACTTCCAGTTTTATTGAAATGGAGTAAATAATTATCCTTTAAATTATAAGAAAATGACGCTTGCCTTTTGATTTCAGACACGAAAGTTTGTATCGTGACAGAGTATTCAATACCCTACAATTCTAAAATACTTGATACCCCCTGATCATGTACTTCCAGTGTACCAAGATGGTATTCATTATCACATAAACTCAGTAACAAAGGGCGCTGCCTTCAAGATTTACGCATGGAAATTCACGTGAAAATGTACCATGGTACAATGGGAAAATTCGCATGTAGACCCACACCCGAACTCATTTCCAGTTTTATCAAAATGGAATTAATTAGTCTTAAAAGTGGTGTCAGTCTTTCGAAGACTTTGGTATTCATGATCAAGAGCCACCTCAACCCCCTCCCCCCCCAGCCACACACACACCCCCTGTCATTTACTTACAGTATCATGGGGATGGAAAAAATCACAGCATGATTGCAGCACAAAAATAGAACCATATAAAAACGCATTATATTTTTTGTAACAACGCTTGACCAAATAGATATGGGTTGTTCAAAGGTGGATTAAATTTAAACCAGGTTTAGTTCTGAACAAAACCATCGAGTCACCATGGTAATTAATCCTGGATTAGTGCTAAACCACTTTCGAGCAACTGAACCCACTGGTATAAGCTCCATAGAGATCGATTTCAGCAACGATTTGATAGTCCTCGGGCATGAGGGACACAGCCACTGTTGAAACCGTCTCTACTGTAAGAAATATAAATCCACTGGGAAAGATGCATTGGAAACTTCATTAATAGTCGCATTAACAAGAAAGAGAAGTCTTTGTCTGACCCGATAAAGTGGAGTCTTTTGGTCAAGCGTTGTTACAAAAATATAATGCGTTTCTATATGTTACTATTTTTGTGCTGCAATCATGCTGTGATTTATTCCATCCCCTGATACTGTAAGTATATGACTGGGGGTCTTGATCATGAATAGCAAAACATGCAATAATGCATAACTCTTAACATACAGAATTTGACCCTGACACCGCTTTAAAGTCAGCCCAACACCGCTTTAAAGTCTAAATTAATGCCACTTCGATAAAACTGGAAGTGCATGTGTCAGGGCGTGGGTCTACATGCAAAATTGCCCATTGCACCATGGTCCATCTTAAATTGATGCGTGTATCTTGAAGGCAACGCCCTCTGTTACTGATTTTATGTGATAATAAATTCCATATTGGTACACTGGAAGCACATGATCAGGGGGGTGTTACGTATTGTAGAGTTGTAAGGTATTTTAATACCCTGACACGATACAAAATACCGTGTCTGAAGAGAAAAGGCATACATCAGTTTGTTAAGTTTAAAGGATAATTAATTCCACTTCGATAAAACTGAAAGTGCATGTGTTAAGGCATGGGTACATGCGAATTTGCCCATTGCACCATGGTCCATTTTTACACGAACGTACATGCGTGTATCTTGAAGGCAACGCCCTCTGTTACTGATTTTATGTATAATGAATTCCATATTGGAACTCTGGAAGTACATGATCAGGGGGGTGTTACGTATTGTAGAATTGTAGGGTATTGAATACTCTGTCATGATACAAAATTTTGTGTCTGAACTCAAAAGGTAACACTTTATTTTATTAGTTTAAATGATAATTAATTCCACTGCTAGAAAACTGGAAGTATACTTATCGAGGGTGGGTCTACATCCAGAATTGCTCGGCATGGGACGCTCTATCACCCTGCCAAGTTTCATGCTTTTTCCGTCAAAATGAACAATTTTTCACCAAATTCCTGCACTAAAGAGATTATATGGAAACCAGCCTTTAGAAAAATGCGGGCGGTGGACGCAAATCTATGACTTTCGTTACCTTAGCCTAAACAAGACCATCATCAACCATCACACGCACCTGTATAAGAATCACCGATTTGATTACCCTCATCTCTGTCAACATCTACAACAAATAGAGATTGAAATAATATCAATACACTAAAAAGGCCATCTGTGGTATGTAATCAGTAGTTTCCCAACACAAAGTCCATTGTTGCGCCTTTTGGGTATACGAAGGATCCATTTTCTGAACTAATATTTCGATATAGGCACCACCCGAAAACAGAGCTGCCACTAGATTAGTAATAAATAAACGACGTCACGTAACTATTTTTGACATCCATCATATCTCCAAAACAATTGTTTCCAAGTTCCGTTTTTTAGGAATTGGCTTTCGAGGATAACCCTATCTCGAAATCTGCTGATGACAATGTCATACTTGCCATACAAATGCGCACATTAATGCTGTTCATAGTACTTTGATTTTTGTTATCACATTTGAGTATTTGAAACTACAAAGGACATTTAATGTTCCTTTTGATTGAAGTACGCGCTAGTTGAAATCCCGCTGTGCCCAACACGCTCGGCGTAAATTGAATTTTAAGTAACACGTGGGAAACGAATGACCCACAATTCCTTAGCAACGTCTGGGCTTTCGCGGGTGAAAAACCAAAGGGACTCCACAGGAGCCGCACGATATATTACCTCCATCTAACAGTAGGAGTATGCCAGGCAGGTTTCGTTCCAGCTTCTCCCTGCTAAGATGCACACACCCTACACTTGTATGTCCAATACGCATGTGTTTGCTAGTGCACCCTAATGCGTTCTGCTTGACGTAATTGCAAAATGTCTTGGCAGACATTGATGTAGCCGCAATACTCGTGAGTGCGCTGTTGACATTGAAGCTAACATTTTGACCAAAGTCACATGTCGGTGTGATGTCAAGCCTCATGAACTTATTTGCCTGTGAGATAATAACAGAGATCCTCACTAACACAACAGACTGACATTTAGATAAAATGACTGCAGACAGCAGACTACAGAGGCCCTACTAGGGGGGTCACCGTGTCGCTAGTCTACGTTTCAAAACAGACCGTGTCACGATTTCGCAGGCTTTTGCTAGAGTCACTGTTAGTATTTTGATAGAATGGCTCGTCGTTCGTCGCTGTTTCGGAAAGGCCGTGTCGCGTTTTCAACGTAGTTCAAGGCCGTGTCCTTACATGACTGGGTATGAAATGCAGAATCTGAATGGCGAAATCAAGCAAAATAAGTTTGCTGTATGATACACCCCTTTTTTGGTGGCCATTTAAATACAAAAAGTGACTGAACTTCTGATGCCACAATGTTTGAGGGGAAATTTACTCAGGGGGATTCACTGATGAAATGCATACCTCCAAACCCCAAATGAGCTCAAAAACCTGGATATTGTGTTTCAAATGCAACAACTGTATGAGAAAATCCCGACAAATTTACCCTGGAGATATACAGTAAGTATATGGTAAGTTTCACTTTTTTCATGGGAGATCACGAGAGACTCTCCCGCCCAGGAACGTCAACCAGGTGCGGGTTGTTCAAAGGTGGATTAAATTTAAACCAGGTTTAGTTCTGAACAAAACCATCGTGTCACCATGGTAATTAATCCTGGGTTAGTGCTAAACCACTTTCGAGAAACCGGACCCTAGGGCCGTAGCCCGGAGATTTTTGTGTGAATTTTGCGCCCGCGAAATATGCCGACTTTTATCGCTAAATTAGTACCAATAAAAGCACTATGTTATTATTATTATTTTTTTCAGCGATGTCGGTATATATATATTTTTTCATATTATTTTCAATACAATATGTATGCAATATGAGCTCGGGTCGCCTGTGGGAGCGAGAGGGACTGGGAGCAGATGGACGCAAATATGAAAAATGGCCCAAAATGGCGGACCCTGCAAATTTGAAGAATGAAATAGCTGGCCTGAAACCGCATTGGATTCAAGTTGATACTGTTGATAGGACTCAATGGAGAAAAAATAACAGGTACTTAAGTGTTCATACTTTTAAACTGTTCGAAATTCCTTACCACCGTATGCATTGCTACACGACCTTCAAATTCCCGGTTGCGATTGGCGATTTTACGCAAGAAAATTCGAAAATTGTAAACATTCGAGGCAAGGAAGACAAAAGATAGCTTAACATTATTTTGGTTGATAGACTATTGGAATCAATTTCAACCCACTGAAGTCGCCGAATCCAGCGGCGGTTTGGTTTGATAGAAAGCTAAAAAACGCCCATCGCAACATGGAATTTTGAGTATTTTGAGTCGCGTAGCAATGCATACAGTGATAAAAATCATCACTGTTGCGATTGGTGATTTTACGCATGACAAACTGTAATCACTATTGTTAATTTTCTTGAACCAGAAATTAGGTAAACACTCGAGGCAGGGAAGTTAACGGAATCTTAAAACCATTTGAGTTAATAAACACACACCTTGTTAACTTAAGTTAGGGAGCATTCATTATTTATACCAGTGGGTGGGCTGGCAAGATTTTTCATACAGCCCCAAAACCTCTTGACCCCCCTCCAAGTATCAATAAAAACCTCAAAACCCCTTTAGGCAATTTTTATAATAATGATAGCTCCCCCTCTCCCTCTTTAGAGCAGGACGAAATTTTGGGACTTCTAGATACCAAGTAGACCATTTCCTGTATTTTTAGGACATTTCCTGCGTGCATGAACAGTTTGTTGTTATTTTACAGGTGTGCATCCTCTTGTATCCATATGTTGAATTAAAGTCACGCCATAAAATGATGACCCCTCACAGTTGTTTTCATATTTTCTGGTGACCCCCTACTTGAACGTGCCGAATTTAACATGGGCCCCCCTTAATTCTTGCCAGCCCACCCCCTGGCATAAGTAATGAATGCTCCCTTCATTAAAAGAGTTTTGCTAACGCAAAAACACGAGAATATCATGAATTCAAGTATAACATGCTTGACATTTTGCCGTCATCTTAACGCCATCATTATAAGAGTGAAATAACAAAGAGCTAAACAAGTTTAAATAAAGCAAATAGGGGGCGAGAAGCTCTTATACAAGCACTTTAGCATAGAGTCGGTTCATATATTGAGTGCCGGCCTGAGAATACAGATAGCAGTTCTTTCACCAAGCAATCAAATTTGTTGCTGCATGTTACAAAAGTCCCATTTCAAATTCTCTGATCTACCGCTGAATAGGCATCAACGACGCCTAAATACAGCAGGAGCCTCAATTTGAACCCAAAAGTTGGGAAATAGCAAACGAGTCCAAAAACTTTCTCTATTGTCTTCATTCCAGCTTCATCAGTTTCTCATTGGTATTCACAACTTTTTCTACTTCAAAATGAGGCTACTGTATTTATGCCCTGCCAATGCCTATAATTCACAGTGGTAGAGTAGAGAATTAAAAACTGGACTATTACATGGAATAGTTCAAGTAGTTGCTGAGGCATTTTGGTGTTGTGACCAGTTCCTATAGTCACACTAAACATGACATCCACCAATCTGTCAGATTTACTATGGAGACCAAGCAAGGGGGATCCCTCCTTGTCTTAGGAATTGAACTGTGCAACTGTGCAAGCCAGATGAGACCCAAGTCTACATCAAGCCGACTAACACTGCCCTCCTCTTCCACTTTCAGAGTCATGCTGACATTGTGTAAAACGTGGTCTACTCAACATCACGCCTAACAGGCTTTCTTCAAACTGAGAGTGATTCCATGAGGAATACAACCATCTTCATGAAGTTTTCGAAAGGCTTTAAATACCCAAACATCTAGTTGAAGGAGCAATAAAGCAGTTTGTTGACAAGAAGATGTCACCCCTGGAGCCCCCCCCCCCCCCCCATCTCAGTTTGTGCCTTAAACACCCTCCGTTGTTGTCAGACATAGTGCTCCCTTTCAAAGACCAGGCTTCCACTAATAGCATTAAGGAACGATTGAATAGTTTCAGTTCTATAATTAATTAGCTGTCAAACCCGTGTTTGTCAGTGCCAAAGCTTGAAAAAAAACTCAAACTAAATGTTAACCAACAAGTGTTGTTCATAATTTCAATGTCACATGTGTGATGATGCAGGATATGTAGGTGACACAGGCAAGCACCTGCACCGATCTCGGTGAAGAACACAAGCGCAAATTTGATTGCTTGGTGAAAGAAATCCTATTTATCCGCATTCTAGGCAGGCACTAGATTTACAGACTAACTGTGCTAAAGTGTTTGTATAATTTTTTCTTGCCCCCTATTTGCTTATTTAAATTTGCTTAGCTGTTTGTTATTTCACTCTTGATAAGTGTTAAGATGATGCCAAAACATCGAGCATAAAACTTATTGATATTCTTACTTTTGTTAACTGGAAATTTCAAATTCAATTCATGCCTCCAAACTCCCCTCATACCTTGTCAGGGTTTGCATTTGCCCATGCAAAAAACTTTCTTAGGGCACTTTCACATGGGTGTTCGATCTGGTTTGGCATTTCCACTTCTGTCTTTGGAGCTCCTAGGGGAACTTTTCCTTTCAGCAATTCCTTGTACTTTGGTACAGTGACATCCACAAAGAATTTCTTTGTTGCTTCCCAATAATGACTCTTAAGGCCAATGTATTCTAGGATCTACAAGAGAAACCAAGTAAAATAATAATAGCATATGAGATGCACCTTCCATTTTAATATGCTAATGTTGGATAGCTATTGCTCTTGGTGTTTTCCCCATACCAATTCAATGATAACATGATTGCTGTCCCCTTTTACAAAACATTAGGTTGAGATTCCGGTTTAATGAAATTACCTTTCCTGTTGAGTACAAAAGTACAGCATAATTTGATTCCGATCTGACATCGATTCCTTGTTGCTGTACCAATTTGTCTATTTCACCAAAGAGGGCATCCTTTGTCATCTCAAGGTAGGCATCATGAAGCTTAATCATAATGCCTACACTCTTTGCAGCATTTGTTTGATGTTGTTCAAAGTCATTTCGGCCATCAATCCTTTCAGAAATTGACTGAGTTCTCTCAGTCTTTTTTGCAAAAGGAATTGGTAGCAAGCGAGTGAAAAACCTGGGGAAAAGAAAAATCAGAATGGTAATAATAATAATAATAATAATAACGTGCTTATATAGCGCTTTATCCTCGCGGCTCAAAGCGCTTTACATTAATGGATAACTCATCCTATAAGAACCAGCTTTATAAACATGAGTGTGTGTTAGTATTGTGAGTTCTGTGACACTGAGGTTGGGCAACTTCCGACGGTCCTAGTGGTTCTTTAACGTCCCTCTGGTTCCGGTTAGTGTAGTGTATGTGAGAGACGGGGCCTACGGTTTAACGTCCTTATCCGAGAAGACGCGAAGGTCTAACCATTTGCAGATGTTAGAGCAAAGGCAGCACCTTCTCCTCAATTATTAGAAAAAGACCCTGAGTGTTGGCCCGGCCAGGGTTTGAACTCCCAACCTCCCGAACATAAGCCCGGCGCTCTACCACTGCGCTAACCGGTCGTCGGTTAATAAATAAACAGCTCTACAGTGTGTGTAAATGTTGCATGGGGGACAGAGCAGAACTCCTGCTTATTATAGGATCAAGAAATTTCAAATAGTAGGTCATGGGTTACATGTAGCTTGATTTTTTTGCATACACACTCCTTGTCTGATTGAAAACAAAAGATCAAAAATGACTTTTTTCTAATGGATCCATCTTTGAGATTAATAACTTAATAGCTTCAAACGTTGGTTTATTTACCGTTTTATGGGAGAATTAGTACTTTGATCAGTAATTATGCAAACTTTGTTCAATCAAAAACATACAACTTAATTACTTATGCTTCTGGTTCAATCATGTCTAAAATTCATATTCTTCAAATTGCTTTAAAAAATTGGAATCAAGCTTTTGGTCAGAGAGACTCTTTGTATACAAAATATTGAGCTTGTATATTTAACTAATGTCCTCTGCAGTACATTTGGACCACTTTATTACGTCATTTCCTGGTATCTAAGAGGTCATAACATGGAAAATCAGAGGACAATTTTGTTTTATCCACAACAAAAATGCAAAAATAAATACGAAAACAGAGTGTGCAGTCAAGCAGTGTTTTCGTTGGTTCCTTTAGTGCACACACTGGTGATGGTGTGTTCTGTCAATCAGAATTCGAGAAACGCACGCGTTGTGAAATATATATGCAGAAGTTAAACATTTCCTTTTTGGTCATTTCTGCTCTGTCTGCATTGGGAAGTTTAGTCATGTGTTACACTTATTTACATGAATGGCATTTTGTATCTTTTTGCAAATACTTTTCCTATGTTTCTGATTTCATCCATAAATATTAACTCATCAATATCACTTCATTAACCCCAAAGGTTCTTAATTTTCAATGTAGTATACTACATGTAAAATTAAACCAGATGCAATTTGAATATACTTCCGAAATCCAGTTCAATAAGTCAGACAGTTGCTTTTACAGGGCCCATGGTGTTTGATGTGCTGGATGAGAAAACGCATAATTTGGCTTTCTCAACAATGTGCATAAACTCATATATAATATTTCCAGCAGAGCAAGATAGATTTAAATTATGTCTGTGCTTTGGATAGTTTACACAGCACATTTACGCTTTTTTTGTTATTTTTTTGCAGACAACGTATCTGTATGCAAATTCGCCAAATGCATGTGGAGGATATAGCCGTATCTGGAAACAAAAAGCTGAGTTAGCAAAACCTTGTGCCCTCGGTTTTGCTAACTCACAATGTCATGCTCAACCTTATCCAATAATTGCTTAATATTTCCCTCAGATTTCAGACAGGGAACCTGCTCCCGTCTGACCTGGATAGCTCAGCTGGTAGAGCATCAGACATACAATTCCAGAGGTCATGGGTTCTAAAATCCCTCTTTGGGGTCAGAGATGTGTTCTCCTTTCTCCTGCTTTACTAAGGGCTAATGCCCCAGGAGGTGGACTCTCCTATTTTTTGAGCGGGGGTGCCCAAAAAGGTTCCTAAAATGGCGTCGCTTAGTTGATTTTGACCCCTATAAGGTACCAACAAGTCATATTTTCTCTCATACTTTTTACTATGGAAAATGCAACCAACAAGTGTGATTTGCTTGATTTGTTAGAACAGGCATCTGACAGGTTTTTACCCCCTAAAAAGGTACCATAGGCCTAATTAAATCCCCCCCCCCAGCTAATGTCCAGAAGCACACAATATGCACTTTAAAGGCTAAGGCTAATTCCTTATCTGACCACTTGGCCAATCAGATATTGTTATTTTGTTTTGGTGGACAGGAAAAGGAAGAGTCTTAAGGCTCGAAGAGAAACAGATCAATGTGTGAAAACGATGTACATGTACTCGGATACACAACCAGCTAAGTTCTTACTGAACCTTACCGGTATCAAATTTTATAACAGGTATTATTTGGTGTGTAAAACCCCCCCAAAAATTGATTAAACTAAGTCGGTGTTCTTGCTAAAAGATTGTTTGTTACTTAAATGTCCAGTATTGTTGGTTGCAAAATAGTCATGTCCAGATGTTTGGAACTATGAAGCAAGTACAAAAAAAATCTTGACCTTGTTTTTTAATTTCATGCAAAACTTCACCAATTGTTATTCATTTGTACTTGCTTTGTTTTTTGAGAACAGTGCTCACAACATTCAGGGTCCTCCTGTCACCTCCCAGGGACAAGAAAGGAAGAGAGGTGGCTGGATGACATCGGCACAGTGGATGCCTCTGCATTACCTCCCAAAGTCTTCTGGTGTATGGAACCTCTTAAATCCTGCCAGTAGCTTCGTATAGTTCATCGTAATCACAGGAAGAGTATTTCCTGTGACCTCGCTCGTCAGTGTTACCTTCTTTGACTGCAATAATAAAAATACTAGCCTTCAATAGGTTATCGCATTATTGAATTTGGCACAATAATGAAAAAAAAATGTGATAAAATGTATTGAGATGTGGGCCAAATGCAGCTCTGGTGAAGAGTCCCGGTCAGACACGCCTTTGTTATTCTTAAAATGGGCTATGCCATAAAATAGTTGTACCCCCCGGGTTGAGGACCTACTAAATGTGATTACCCCAAAGAATTCTTTAGGGGCTGACCATTTATCTTTTGAGGGGGGGGGGGGGGGCTTTTTTGTCGGTGCAAGATTTTTTTTCTACCTCTGTTAAGCGGTGAGAATTTTTTTTCCAATAAAAAAGAAGGGTTTAGCCATTTTGCCGTGCACGATATTTTTTTTCAAAAAAGCCCCCCCCCCCCCTCAAAAGTTAAATGGTCGGCCCCTTAGTTCATGTGCTCACCCCGAAGAATTCTTTAATTTAAACGAATTCTCAGCAGTTACCCCCAAGAATTTAGCAGTCACCCCCAACAATTTAGCGTTTTCAGGCATTGACCCCCAAGAATTCCTTGGTCCTAATCGCTGCTACCCCCAAGAATTCTTTCAACCTTCCAGCTCCTACCCCTGAAGAATTCCTTGGTCCTCAACCGGGGGGTACTGACAAAAAATGCGATAGCCCAATTCGATAAGAAGGCGAAATCCTACTCCAGGAATAAATCCGTGAAAAACGACACAAAATGTCATCTAAACTCACCATTTTACTCACGTTTTCTGCCTTATTTTCACTTCATTGGACAGTAGGTTGCTCCATGGCCTTAGAACGATGCTTCAGCAAGATGACTGAGAGCTTTTTAATGTTCCTTTGTTTATTTTCCCCGTCATCAAAATAGAACAAGATCGACGATAAAGTTCGATATCTCTCTGCCGTGTTCGGGAAAAAATAATTTCTCGTCGCTGTTCACATTTTAGAAAAAAATAAACCACATCAAGGTCGAGAATGATAATTAATCTAGAAACTTTGTTGTATTGTCAATACCTTTTGATTATTGTTTTAGTTTGTTTTTAAAGTGAAACTAAATTTTCTGCACACCGCCATTTTTATTTTTTTTTTTTGGGGGGGGGGGGGGGGGCAGTCTCCTCGCGGGGCACAGGACGCCCAGTAATATTTGGCTTCTGCACTTAAATTTCAGCCAGGTTGTGCAGGCTGTGTAACGTTGTACAGGCTGTGTAAGGTTGTGCAGGCTGTGTAAGGTTGTGTAGGCTGTATAAGGTTGTGCAGGCTGTGTAAGGTTGTGCATGCTGTATAAGGTTGTGCAGGCTGTGTAAGGTTGTGTAGGCTGTACAAGGTTGTGTAGGCTGTATAAGGTTGTGTAGGCTGTATAAGGTTGTGCAGGCTGTGTAAGGTTGTGCAGGCTGTGTAAGGTTGTGCAGGCTGTGTAAGGTTGTGTAGGCTGTATAAGGTTGTGTAGGCTGTATAAGGTTGTGTAGACTGTATAAGGTTGTGCAGGCTGTATAAGGTTGTGTAGGCTGTGTAAGGTTGTGCAGGCTGTGTAAGGTTGTGTAGGCTGTGTAAGGCTGTGCAGGCTGTATAAGGTTGTGCAGGCTGTATAAGGTTGTGCAGGCTGTATAAGGTTGTGTAGGCTGTATAAGGTTGTGCAGGCTGTGTGAGGTTGTGCAGGCTGTGTAAGGTTGTGCAGGCTGTGTAAGGTTGTGTAGGCTGTATAAGGTTGTGTAGGCTGTATAAGGTTGTGTAGGATGTATAAGGTTGTGCAGGCTGTGTAAGGTTGTGTAGGCTGTGTAAGGCTGTGCAAGCTGTGTAAGGTTGTGCAGGCTGTATAACGTTGTGCAGGCTGTGTAAGGTTGTGTAGGCTGTGTAAGCTTGTGCAGGCTGTATAAGGTTGTGCAGGCTGTGTAAGGTTGTGCAGGCTGTGTAAGGTTGTGCAGGCTGTATAAGGTTGTGCAGGCTGTGTAACGTTGTGCATGCTGTATAAGGTTGTGCAGGTTGTGCATGCTGTATAAGGTTGTGCAGGTTGTGCATGCTGTGTAAGGTTGTGCAGGCTGTGTAACGTTGTACAGGCTGTGTAAGGTTGCACAGGCTGTATAAGGCTGTGCAGGCCGTATAACGTTGTGCAGGCTGTATAAGGTTGTGTAGGCTGTATAAGGTTGTGCAGGCTGTATAAGGTTGTGCAGGCTGTGTAACGTTGTGCATGCTGTATAAGGTTGTGCAGGTTGTGCATGCTGTATAAGGTTGTGCAGGCTGTGTAAGGTTGTGTAGGCTGTATAAGGTTGTGCATGCTGTGTAAGGTTGTGTAGGCTGTGTAAGTTTGTGCAGGCTGTATAAGGTTGTGCAGGCTGTGTGAGGTTGTGCAGGCTGTGTAAGTTTGTGCAGGCTGTGTAAGGTTGTGTAGGCTGTATAAGGTTGTGTAGGCTGTGTAAGGTTGTGCAGGCTGTATAAGGTTGTGCAGGCTGTATAAGGTTGTGTAGGCTGTGTAAGGTTGTGCAGGCTGTGTAAGGTTGTGTAGGCTGTGTAAGGTTGTGCAGGCTGTATAAGGTTGTGCAGGCTGTGTAAGGTTGTGCAGGCTGTGTAAGGTTGTGCAGGCTGTATAAGGTTGTGCAGGCTGTGTAACGTTGTGCATGCTGTATAAGGTTGTGCAGGTTGTGCATGCTGTATAAGGTTGTGCAGGTTGTGCATGCTGTGTAAGGTTGTGCAGGCTGTGTAACGTTGTACAGGCTGTGTAAGGTTGTGTAGGCTGTATAAGGTTGTGCAGGCTGTGTAAGGTTGTGCATGCTGTATAAGGTTGTGCAGGTTGTGCATGCTGTGTAAGGTTGTGCAGGCTGTGTATCGTTGTACAGGCTGTGTAAGGTTGTGCAGGCTGTATAAGGTTGTGCAGGTTGTGCATGCTGTATAAGGTTGTGCAGGCTGTGTAAGGTTGTGTAGGCTGTATAAGGTTGTGCATGCTGTGTAAGGTTGTGTAGGCTGTGTAAGTTTGTGCAGGCTGTATAAGGTTGTGCAGGCTGTGTGAGGTTGTGCAGGCTGTGTAAGGTTGTGTAGGCTGTGTAAGGCTGTGCAGGCTGTATAAGGTTGTGCAGGCTGTATAAGGTTGTGTAGGCTGTATAAGGTTGTGCAGGCTGTGTGAGGTTGTGCAGGCTGTGTAAGGTTGTGCAGGCTGTGTAAGGTTGTGTAGGCTGTATAAGGTTGTGTAGGCTGTATAAGGTTGTGTAGGATGTATAAGGTTGTGCAGGCTGTATAAGGTTGTGTAGGCTGTGTAAGGTTGTGCAGGCTGTGTAAGGTTGTGTAGGCTGTGTAAGCCTGTGCAGGCTGTGTAAGGTTGTGCAGGCTGTATAACGTTGTGCAGGCTGTGTAAGGTTGTGTAGGCTGTGTAAGCTTGTGCAGGCTGTATAAGGTTGTGCAGGCTGTGTAAGGTTGTGCAGGCTGTGTAAGGTTGTGTAGGCTGTGTAAGGCTGTGCAGGCTGTGTAAGGTTGTGCAGGCTGTATAACGTTGTGCAGGCTGTGTAAGGTTGTGTAGGCTGTGTAAGCTTGTGCAGGTTGTATAAGGTTGTGCAGGCTGTGTAAGGTTGTGCAGGCTGTGTAAGGTTGTGCAGGCTGTATAAGGTTGTGCAGGCTGTGTAACGTGCATGCTGTATAAGGTTGTGCAGGTTGTGCATGCTGTATAAGGTTGTGCAGGTTGTGCATGCTGTGTAAGGTTGTGCAGGCTGTGTAACGTTGTACAGGCTGTGTAAGGTTGCACAGGCTGTATAAGGCTGTGCAGGCTGTATAACGTTGTGCAGGCTGTATAAGGTTGTGCAGGCTGTATAACGTTGTGCAGGCTGTATAAGGTTGTGTAGGCTGTATAAGGTTGTGCAGGCTGTATAAGGTTGTGCAGGCTGTGTAACGTTGTGCATGCTGTATAAGGTTGTGCAGGTTGTGCATGCTGTATAAGGTTGTGCAGGCTGTGTAAGGTTGTGTAGGCTGTATAAGGTTGTGCATGCTGTGTAAGGTTGTGTAGGCTGTGTAAGTTTGTGCAGGCTGTATAAGGTTGTGCAGGCTGTGTAAGGTTGTGCAGGCTGTATAAGGTTGTGCAGGCTGTGTAAGGTTGTGTAGGCTTTATAAGGTTGTGCAGGCTGTGTAAGGTTGTGCATGCTGTGCAACGTTGTGCAGGCTGTATAAGGTTGTGCAGGCTGTGTAAGGTTGTGCAGGCTGTGTAAGGTTGTGTAGGCTGTATAAGGTTGTGCAGGTTGTGCAGGCTGTATAAGGTGTTGCAGGCTGTGTAAGGCTGTATAAGGTTGTGCAGGTTGTGCAGGCTGTGTAAGGTTGTGCAGGCTGTGTAAGGTTGTACAGGCTGTGTAAGGTTGTGCGGGCTGTGTAAGGTTGCGTAGGCTGTATAAGGTTGTGTAAGCTGTATAAGGTTGTGTAGGCTGTATAAGGTTGCACAGGCTGTATAAGGTTGTGCAGCTGTATAAGGTTGTGCAAGCTGTATAGGTTGTGCATGCTGTGTAAGGTTGTGGAGGCTGTGCAAGGTTGTGCAGGCTGTGTAAGGTTGTGCAGGATGTGTAAGGTTGTGTAGGCTGTGTAAGGTTGTGCAGGCTGTGTAAGGCTGTGCAGGCTGTGTAAGGTTGTGCAGGCTGTATAACGTTGTGCAGGCTGTGTAAGGTTGTGTAGGCTGTGTAAGCTTGTGCAGGCTGTATAAGGTTGTGCAGGCTGTGTAAGGTTGTGTAGGCTGTATAAGGTTGTGCATGCTGTGTAAGGTTGTGTAGGCTGTGTAAGTTTGTGAAGGCTGTATAAGGTTGTGCAGGCTGTGTGAGGTTGTGCAGGCTGTGTAAGGTTGTGTAGGCTGTGTAAGGCTGTGCAGGCTGTATAAGGTTGTGCAGGCTGTATAAGGTTGTGTAGGCTGTATAAGGTTGTGCAGGCTGTGTGAGGTTGTGCAGGCTGTGTAAGGTTGTGCAGGCTGTGTAAGGTTGTGTAGGCTGTATAAGGTTGTGTAGGCTGTATAAGGTTGTGTAGGATGTATAAGGTTGTGCAGGCTGTATAAGGTTGTGTAGGCTGTGTAAGGTTGTGCAGGCTGTGTAAGGTTGTGTAGGCTGTGTAAGGCTGTGCAGGCTGTGTAAGGTTGTGCAGGCTGTATAACGTTGTGCAGGCTGTGTAAGGTTGTGTAGGCTGTGTAAGCTTGTGCAGGCTGTATAAGGTTGTGCAGGCTGTGTAAGGTTGTGCAGGCTGTGTAAGGTTGTGTAGGCTGTGTAAGGCTGTGCAGGCTGTGTAAGGTTGTGCAGGCTGTATAACGTTGTGCAGGCTGTGTAAGGTTGTGTAGGCTGTGTAAGCTTGTGCAGGCTGTATAAGGTTGTGCAGGCTGTGTAAGGTTGTGCAGGCTGTGTAAGGTTGTGCAGGCTGTATCAGGTTGTGCAGGCTGTGTAACGTTGTGCATGCTGTATAAGGTTGTGCAGGTTGTGCATGCTGTATAAGGTTGTGCAGGTTGTGCATGCTGTGTAAGGTTGTGCAGGCTGTGTAACGTTGTACAGGCTGTGTAAGGTTGCACAGGCTGTATAAGGCTGTGCAGGCTGTATAACGTTGTGCAGGCTGTATAAGGTTGTGTAGGCTGTATAAGGTTGTGCAGGCTGTATAAGGTTGTGCAGGCTGTGTAACGTTGTGCATGCTGTATAAGGTTGTGCAGGTTGTGCATGCTGTATAAGGTTGTGCAGGCTGTGTAAGGTTGTGTAGGCTGTATAAGGTTGTGCATGCTGTGTAAGGTTGTGTAGGCTGTGTAAGTTTGTGCAGGCTGTATAAGGTTGTGCAGGCTGTGTAAGGTTGTGCAGGCTGTATAAGGTTGTGCAGGCTGTGTAAGGTTGTGTAGGCTTTATAAGGTTGTGCAGGCTGTGTAAGGTTGTGCATGCTGTGTAACGTTGTGCAGGCTGTATAAGGTTGTGCAGGCTGTGTAAGGTTGTGCAGGCTGTGTAAGGTTGTGTAGGCTGTATAAGGTTGTGCAGGTTGTGCAGGCTGTATAAGGTGTTGCAGGCTGTGTAAGGCTGTATAAGGTTGTGCAGGTTGTGCAGGCTGTGTAAGGTTGTGCAGGCTGTGTAAGGTTGTACAGGCTGTGTAAGGTTGTGCAGGCTGTGTAAGGTTGCGTAGGCTGTATAAGGTTGTGTAGGCTGTATAAGGTTGTGTAGGCTGTATAAGGTTGCACAGGCTGTATAAGGTTGTGCAGGCTGTATAAGGTTGTGCAGGCTGTATAAGGTTGTGCATGCTGTGCAAGGTTGTGCAGGCTGTGTAAGGTTGTGCAGGATGTGTAAGGTTGTGTAGGATGTGTAAGGTTGTGTAGGCTGTGTAAGGTTGTGCAGGCTGTGTAAGGTTGTGCAGGCTGTGTAAGGTTGTGCAGGCTGTGCAAGGTTGTGCAGGCTGTGCAAGGTTGTGCAGGCTGTGCAAGGTTGTGCAGGCTGTGCAAGGTTGTGCATGCTGTGCAAGGTTGTGCAGGGTTGTGCAGGTTGTGCAGGATGGGTAAGGTTGTGCAGGCTGTATAACGTTGTGAAGGCTGTGTAATGTTGTAAAATGTGTTAGATGTGCAGTACAACATAAAGACAGTACAATATAATGAACTATAAAACACAGCACACTATAATGAACTACATTTCCAGTACAATATGATGTACCATATATGAAGTACGTACCATATACTTCCAGAAGACACACAGTTTGCCTATCTAAAAAGCGCATAATAAATGGGTCGACACAAGGTTACTTGTATCATTTGAAGATGAGTGCTAGACGGAACTATCATCATCTCAAGGTAATATCGCTAAGCAAGCCACATCAAGTCAAAGTTTTCTTGAAAGTTGCCGACGATCCACTGATAAAAACACTGTGCGAGTGCTTTTTTAACGTTCTCAAATCGACAGTGCCTTTCAGCTCTGTCAAAAAACAAAGTTGCTGACATACAAAAAGCAATTACACAAGCTAGTTGATAAGAAGGTTCCCTTGTCCAAAAAGCGAAACATTTTAATTCAGTCTGGGGGAATATTCTCCCGCTGTTACTTCCTGCCGCCATACGAGTCCTGGAACGCTTATAAAATGAGTCACGCAAAAAAGATGGTACTCGTGCCCGAAACTATCTACGACAGAATGCAACAGCGCATAAAGGTGAATACACCACCCTTGACCGACAGGCTGAACGGTTTGGATAGCGAAATGCAACACGCTTTGGTTGACGACGATATAACTGACGGAGAAAAGGTGCGACAGTACATAAACAAACTTCAAGATTATCTCGTGTACTACCAAAAACGAAAACAAGAGCCCATCAAGGTCAAAGTGGAGAGTGATGCTACTGAGAACTCCAAACAAACTTCACAGTAAGTGGCGGGACAGGGAACCAACGACGAGGAGGGGAGAGAGAAACTTTTGCCGCAAACGGAAGATAAAGTTGCAACTGAAATCTTAAAGGCACTGCCAAAGGTCCTCAAAGCTAGAGGAAAATTGCTCATCGAGAAAATCAAAGATCATCCAGATATTTTAAAGTGGGACAAAAGTGGTCAGCTCATCTACGAAAACCAAGCCCCAATCAAAGGACGCACGTGGTAGATCTTTCAATGACGTACTGCGTGGAGATTGAATAGGCATTCTCCCTCTATGGTGGCACGCGTTTGCTCAAGACCTTGCCAAAATGAACACTCCAGATCATTTAGTGCGTAATCAGAGTTGAAGGCAAACCGTCAGGGAGTTTAAATCGGTGAAAACAAGTCTAGGTGAAGGGGGCCCAACATCTCAAATGGTGCGCTTGTCTTTGCGATGTAAAATCGAGCTTTTAGCCCGCTGTTTCTGTCAGCAGCTGTGACTAGGGGGTCACCTTCGAGTTGGGAATTCTTGGCATCTTATCCGTAGCTTAGTAAAGTGGTGATCATAGCTCGATATGGGTTTGTGTTGGTGGAGGATGATATCAGTTTATCATTCACGGTCAGGTCTACTTGAGAAAACATTGCTTGATGAAATAGGTTGACCGGCCCCACTTGGTCATCGTCATCCAAAGCCGAGTTATCGCTCTTGACTATTTTGCTTTGGTATACAGCAGAGTATGTCGTAAATCGAGGAATTCGTCGCCGCTACCAGAAATGTTAAACTCCAAAGGTCCAGTGTCGGAGATGTTGGAGACGGGAAAATACTCGATCCATTGCGACTTGTCAATGTTGGCTTGCACGTTTGGGCTCGAAACACATCGAGCTCTGATTTACTGCAAGTCTCGGATCTAGTAGGATGGGCCATTATTCAAACAAACGGTGAATATCTGGATCAACGTGTGGTATCTTCTTGGCCGGAGCTGTTTTCCTCTTCTTGGTTGAAGACGAAGTGGTCTTTTTTGCTGGCGCTTTCCTTTTTCTACCCTTTTTTTCAGCTCCCGTTTGTTCTCCCGTTGCATTCTGGGATGACAGATCGTTCAACACCTGCTGCCCGGCATGCGTTGCGCGCCTGAGTGTAGATTCTTTCAAATATTGCCCACTCATCACATCCTGGGCTACTCCTATTCCCTCTTTGAGAGCTTCGCGCCCAAGAGCCTTTGCACCAGAAGTGATTTTGGGCACCGCCCAGCGATATAAACCTTTGAGAAATGATCCCAATCCATAACCTCGCTGAGTGTGACCTCCTTGAAGGGCTGGTAGGTTGCTGCTTTTTTGCGTCGCTTGCTTCACGTAGTAATCTTTGTAAAATTCAGAGTCTCTCATTCTGCCTCAGTCAAAGTAAGGAGAGACCTTTCGAAAATGAGTGTTATCAACACTCTCCCAGTTTCAAATGCCGCAAAATCGCGTCTTTTTAAAGACTTAAAAGTTGACTTCAATGACTTAAAAGTACTTCCTGCTGACCGGCAAGTATTGTGGATTCACAAACGAACGCGTTATCTGCTCCCCATCCCTACCTTCCACGGGTAATACCCTTAGCAACGGAACCTGAGAATCCCCCACAATCTGGGACTCGACTATATCGCAATACACGTAAATATTATGGAATCCATGATCTAGATCGGCTTCTCTCTTGGCAGTGGTGGCACCCGTATAGAGCTTGTTTTTCTCGAATCCCAACATTTCCCCAATTCCGTGGAGCAAGACTGTAATGTTTGCTGTAGTTTGCAGCGTGACTTGTGAGATAACTAGTCGTACGTAAAACGCGTGTTTTTAAATTTGTTTTCTAAGTTTTGAAGTTCTTGGTTCAACGCTTGGATAATGCTTTCAATGGATGGGTAGTGACCTTCTGGCACTATACATGTGTTTGGCGCTTTATCTGGTGTGGTTGTATCTTCCAAGTAAAGGCGATTCCAGTCGTTTGTTTTACGCACGTTTTTCCACGAATGGGGATATTGCACTTCGACAATGCCAATTTGCCATTCGCCGCAAAGAATGAGGGCTTGAGGGAGCTTAATTCGGTACTGGGCCAGGGTGTTGTCTTTAAATACATCCATACTCCCGTTAGAGGGGAGCCACAAATAAAACTGCGTACTTTCCATGCTGACTAGAGTAAAGTGACTACAAAACTCAAATGCTGTGTTTTTTAATACGTTTATTGATTTATTCACTCATTTTACAACCGTTTTTAGATCACTTGCGGGCACCCAAGAATTAAATTTCTCGCCCCAGCCTAACCATTTGATGAGGTATTCGGTCTTTCCTTTCTGTTTTCGTTTACGTAAAACTTTCTCTACTTTATAAACGTTATCTGTTTTGACCACGGCTTGAATTTCCGGCTCATAGAACACGCCTCCGATCTCCTCGCCAAGTTAGTCGATTAATCGGTAGACGGGCAGTCTCCTGCGCAGTCGTTCAGCAATGGTGAATATTTCAGTGCTCCAATTTGCCTTGTACCCCTTGTCGAATATTTTCTTGGCTATGCTCACGCGCACCTTGTCTTTGACTTGGTGTTTAAAACGCACGGGGCGCGAGACTGATTTTCAATACAAAGTATGCCATACTTGATCTTCGCTGTTTTTTGTCACGTCCACGGACGCATTTGATTACTACGGTGAAAGGCGTGGTTGTACGACTCTACGAGGTCAGTCAGAACTTTTGGCCTCGCTATGTGTTGTGAAAAACCGAACTTTTTCTTTCTTCAGATAGGTCTGAAATATTTTGTTGAGGAATTCCGAACCCTTGTCTGTCTTCAAGATCTTGGTTTTTGTGTCTTGAAAATCTTTTGAAGGCATCCGTGATTTCATTTCCAGACTTTGTTTTCAGAGGGATGGCCCATGCGAACTTGCTAAAACGTCAATACATGTCAACAGGAACTTGTAGCCTTTGCTGAATTTGCTGAGAGAGGAAACGTCTACCAGGTCCGCTTGGTACTGCACGTTTTTCCCTCCTGTGATAACTTTGTTTCTTGGAAAGTTTTTCCTGACTGGTTTGTGAAACGTGTAGACCTCTTGCGCTTTCAACCACTCTCCTACTTTCTTCCGTGTGATCTTTTTAAGCCCTTTCTGTTTTGCAGCACGGAAAACAGCCTCCACACCTGAAAAGCTTGCGCCACTTTTGGACTGTAATATATTTTTTTTCAACTCGTATGTTTCGTCCGCCATCGATTTCAGAACTTTGGATGCTTATTGTTCCACCACAGCAGGCTGATATACAGCGCATTTTACGAAATATGTCTTGCAGTGAAATATTGGGAAGTCCACCAAGACATCCGCAACCCATGACCTACCGTTCACACCGATAAAACAATACTGGTGTACATCACATTTATATATCTCAGTGACAGTCGTGTCCTCTGAGACAAAGAGGACAATTATTGGTGCATCGTACTGACGTGACCTCTAGTCGTCTTAGGGGGTGACGGTAATCTTGCACCAAACAGTAAATAAGGGGTATAATGATTAGGACTAGCATGGCGATCAGAAACATCTAGCTTGGGACTGGCTTGGGTATAAACGACACCGTTGTTATTTGAACGGCCTGCTTATTGACGAATTAAACAATAACACTTTTGATTACAGCTTTATTGTGTGAATACAGCGATCGTTTTTCACAGTAGAGCCACCAGTCACAGTTTTAATATATGAAAGGAGAGGACACCTCCCACCCCTTTTTCATAAAATGTATTATCTTTTGATCCTTTTTCATGGAATATTAGCCGTAACCACATGATTAAGTTTAGTACAAATGACACTTTATTATATTTACATTGATCATTAGAAATTTACAGAGCTTATTTTGTTATTGGCAATGGTTATACAGCCTTCGCACATATCTCCATAATACAATGGACACTCGCACACTCGACATTTGTAATATATAGATTTAGCCACTGGCTAAAAGCGGAGCTCCCTCAGTTACATATTTTTCCATGAGAATGGGTTCCCATTCTCGGTACTAACTCCTTCCAATGGAATGATATTATAGCAAAGCACAAATGGCAATAAAGAGAAAAACGTTATTTGACATGACTTTTACTGTGTCATCTTCCAATATCTCCAAATTATTGAAAATGTTAGTGTTATTGTATAAAACACAGTATGGAGGAATGAGTATGGATCTTTTCTGGAATCCTATGATTCTACAATACTTAATTAATTAGATTACAATCAAAAACGTATATGTAATTTATAGCTGGAATGCTTGAACTAAAACTTGAACAGCCAATAGGAAGTATATTTCCAGGTATGAAAGAAAAGCTGGGGTGGGGCGCTCCCTAATATATTGTATGTTTTTGGGGCTCCTGAGGTCTGCCATGTTTTTTTTGTCACTGATAGGGTATGTTTTTCAGTATGGCTTCTCACAATTAGTGATGATAAAACCTTTACATAGAAATGCATTCAAAACCATTCCAGCACCATAGCTAATGGGGGGGAGTAACATTTTCAATGTCAACATGTGGGGAAAACCTGCTTGCCCACCCAGCAAAAAAAAGAAAGGATGACTAAGGCTTGCCCCCCCCCCCCCCCCCCCCCCCCAGCAGAAATTTCCACCTTAGGCCTTGATAACACAAGAAGCTGATATTTCATGCAAATCAGACATCAGACACACCTTGAGAAAGGTGTCACATGCAAAACAGAAACTTCTCAATGCCATAAGAAGGTTTGTGTCGCATGCAAAACAGAAACCTCGCAATGCCATAACTCGATGATACCCAAATTTTACATAAGTATTCAATTTCTCTAAATCTATATACTGATTATCATATGACTGTAGTGAAAGCAATTCAGGAGTAATTCACTATCCAATCAAATGCAATAGAAATTCGTCAACGAACTCGCCTTTGTGAGTGAAGTAATTACAAGTAGTTGTGTTATTATTTTCTCTATGCGATCTAATTGGCAGAAGGGTCAAAGATCATGCTCTTGAACAATCACAACCCAAACTAATCGCAATTACCAAGTAATTTAAAATTACCCACGACAGTCAGACAGTCTTACGTAAACCATGCATGGCTATGGATACTTAGTAGTAGCTGAACATACTGGAGTACCATTGTTTTTGTAAGAGCCACAATAATAATTAGTTCATCAAATCAGGGTAAATAAAATATTTCTTTTTTTATCATCTAATTGGTTAATTTCGTCTAATTTAATTTCATTTTTTGCCACATCAGACATTAGTTAAGGATTGTTATAATTGTATAGTAACAAATAACATACATTTTGGTAACAAAGTATAAGAAGGAAATATAATAATATGTCAACAGTATTGGACCCCCCATACCCGTCAACCCAACTTCGTCAAAAATCTTGTGATTCCCCCTCACATGGCAGGAAAATACAACTTAAATGTATGAAAAATTGCAGAGAGCGACAATGGTGAAATACAGTAAATGTATAAAAAATGTCAATCATGCGGGTGACACTGGCTTCAAAATCTTGTGACACCTGCCTAATGCGGGTGAGTTGACAGCCATGCCCCCTCCCAAAAAGTAGTATTTATATGCCTATATCATGTGCAATTATCTTGTATCAGGCCCTCCTATCATAATTCATTTTTCAATAATAATGAAAAATATGATCTACTTAACCTACCAATAGAAGACCACTTTGTCCCTAGCATGCTCTGGATTGCATCTAGTTCCATTTTGGGAACAAAATAAAATTTAATTAAATTCTCACTCCATGTTAGTCTCATTCAATTGTTGTAGGGTAAATATTTTTTAGTTCAATAAAAAATATAAAAAATTAGAACTAATTCATACACGATAAACTTTTTTCTAAATCTGTTTAAAAGGTGATTGGATGTGACATGCAGTTTAGCAATTAATGAATTCTGTGAGTATGATATGGATAATTAATCAGATCAATGGTGGTATTATTATTATCCATTGAGGTAAAATGTCAGTGTAGATAACATCCCCTAGATCTTAATAATTATCCATATCATACAAAGCTGAATTCATTGATTGTTTTATTATTCATTCAAGCTTTTAATTGTTTTATTATTCATTCAAAATAGATTTCCCAGCTTTAATTCTTTGAGGGAGCTGACAGGGCTTGAAACTAAATACTAATCAAAGTCATAATTTTATGCCATGTACCATGTAATTCATCAAGAGTCTAGGCGTAAATACACTAAGCGAACACTGTAGAAAATGAAAAAACAGTCGTTATTTTATGCCTTATTTGAAAATGTTAGGTGTAAAGGAAATTTTTTAGGTGTATTTACACCTGTATCTGGCACAATTTCAAGCCATGAAGCAGCCAGTTTGCCATCCTGCCTACAAAGGTGTGATGTCACACTTGCAACAACTTTCAACTTATCCAGTCTTTGAAGTCATTGATGGAATTAGTCGCTCGCCTTTAAAAACATCAAGAATTTGCCAGTGGTGATCAACCAATCAGAAGCAGGAAAATATGGTGAATGAATATTTATTCATTTATTTATACATACTAATAAACATACAATGTACATGTATCTTCAATGTATTTTTTTTAGTACATTCAAGTCAACTGTATATTTCCGTTCACAAAAATTGATGATTAACAAAGAAATGTACAACCTTGAATGAGGCTAATATTGAGGGAGAATTGCAGATGATACAGAACATGTTAGGGACCCCTCACAGAGTGGTCTTCTATTGGAAGGCAAGTAGATCATATTTTTGATAATTATAAAAAAAGAAATGATAGGAGTGCCTGAAACAGGCAATACCATGTTATAAAATCAATTTCAGGGGCCTGTCAAACTTCAAGTAAATGACAATTCGAAGAAAAACATCCTCTATGTTGAATCCCCTTGGTTGATATTTTAAATGAGCAAAATTTAAACTTCCACTTCTAATTCATGCCTGACACTGCCGACCAGAGAAACAATAAACTAAAAAATATCATTGCATAAATAGTGATAGAGAGCAATAATTATCCCTAGATAGGTGTCTCCACTTACCTGTCATATGTGAAATACTCTGTGAAGCATACCCTGCAGGAATACATCTTGGGAATTTCTACAAAATTAAATTAAACACAAAAGTTAATTTATAATCGACCCCGTAAAATTTACTATCAATCCGTCTCTCTCGTCTACTACCACAAGAGAAAACTCGTTGTAGCCGAACCAAATTGAGAAGTCGGAATATATAGAAAGTGTCTCAATTTTAAGAATTGTTAGCTAACTTACATTAGAGAATTCAAGAATCATTGTACCATTATCTAAATCTGAATTTTGGAGCCGCTTGGAGAAAGCTCGCGAGCTCAAAATGGCTGCTATGCGTGACACTATTACATGACTTTCTCCCGAGTCTCCACGCCAAAGGATAAACACAGCCACTGAGAGTAACGGCAGTCAGCTCTACTAAATCACTAGAAAATACGGCAATCCTGAAAAAAGCTTAACACAAAAAGCTGAGCGTGCAAAAATAACAAATCTCCCGAGAGAAATCTCTCTTTGCGCGCGGCTACGATCGTCCCGTGCAACTTTCATCTTTTTTTCAAACTAGCGTAGTAGCGAGCCGAAAAACAGCCGCAAAAACTCGAATGAAAGTTTGCGATTGATAAAAAATGATTACTACTAAATGTCCCTTTTATACTCTAGCTACAAAGTTCAAGTACCAACCTTGAGAATTAGTTTCTTATCATTGTTTGTGCTTTCTCTCGCGCGCTAGCTCTTCGTTTGTCTTCTTTTTCGACATGTCTTCCCTGGCAATTCTCCTCTACGGCGCTTTGTTTCTTTCCCACGACAAACTTTATTTCTTCATGTTCATGACATCGGTCTCAGCTTCTTTCCGCTCCATGGTAACTCATTTTCTCAATTTTGATTTGTCAGCTTGATTTAACGTTTCATTTCTTTATGAAGAGGAAAATCCGTCTTCCTCATGACGAAAACTGACACGAAGTCACGAAGTTCACACGAAGTAAAGTCTTAAAGAAAAAAATCCCCTTTCAAATAAAATCGCCAATCGCCAATTTGAACGCGCGAGCGTGCTCATTTTCCCGCCTAAACCGAGACAGGCAACCCACGCCTCTACGACGACGGACACACGGACGAACAAACCGGAAGTCCATCAGAAAACAGGTCGATGCATATACACTTTTGTGTTGTTTCCTTTCTCCTGCATGTAGCTATGGGGCTCCGCTACGGATTTGTATGGTTCACAACGCGCTTCAAATGTTCTGGCCTCTAAAATGTTCAAATGTTCGTTCTTGTTTTTCTTTAAAGATGGCTCTTCTTCTTCTCCTTCCGGCAAAGCCGTGGTCTTGGTGTTTGCGTGTTGTCTTTTAAGCTTAGGCCGCTCTGAAATAAGCACATCTTCTATGTCTTCGACGTCTTCAGACTCGGGCGGCGACTTGGGTGGATTCAATGTCACACCGTCCTTAGAAGGGCGCCTCTTTGTTGGAGAGACTTGAACAAATCTGCGGATGTGGACTTTGATCTGGCCTCGGAATTGACACACAATTGCGTAGTAATCGCGGGGTCCAAGTTTGTACGTGACTTCCATCGTCTTGGTGAATTCAACTTGTAATGAAAATCTAGGGGAGTTGTTCCGAGTTTTTATATATCACTGCGACATGTCGACCAATCACAGGACCCTTCTTTTGTCTGTTTTCGTGTGCTTTATGGGGAAGCAAAGCGTAGGGTGTCAACATAAGGGGTGGTTTCTTTGTCCCAGACTGCCAAAGGTGTCGAAAGTTGGGGTGTACATGTTGTCCTTCATCTCACACCCCTTTTTTCATGGCATATAGTATCTCCCACCCCTTTTTACGGAATAAATTCTCTCCCACCCCTTGACGATTACAAAACATTATGACGTCATTGTTTGGTTGTCATGGTGACCCCTCAACCAATCAGAAGCCTTGCACTTCAATTTAATTAGATTCCACTTCAAAATGGGGGCTCCGATCATCGCTGCTAGACTACTCCCGTAGTGTACGCACTCATTTAAGTCTAAATTGACACGCTGGGCTGGCAAGTAATCAAATGCCGCCAGGACGGTATTACTCAAAGAGTTTTCATCCACTAAAGGAAACAGAGTGTTACGAGCTAAACAGAGTGTTATAGGTGAAACGTTTATTAGCCATATAAATTGTACGCGCTTCGGTTAGTCTTAAATGTCGTCCCTGTAACGACTTGCATACGTTAAACAAGTCAGCTACAACGCCGATCACACATGCGAACATCAATTATGGCTATTAGCCGTCTAGTATTGTATGCACTCGGGCAAGTCCAAATTGATGTCCCATCAACAAAATTTCAAACTCAAAACTCATCCCATAACACACTTAGCACACATAGGGACTTCAAATACCGTTATAGTTTTATTAGCCTTATAATTTTGCACGCGCTTCGGGATTTCTTCGGGATATCTTAATTAACGTTTATCACATCAGCTAAAAGGACGATCACACAGTCTTCAATTATGGTTATTAGCCGTTAATATATAGATTTAGCCACTGGCTAAAAGCGGAGCTCCTGGTTATAAAATTTTCTATGTGAATGAAAGGGATTCCCATGTGTACATGGTTTATATGGTTGCTTTAGAGTCTTCACGAGATATTAATTTTTCAAGCATAGATGACGTCATCGATGACGTCATATCACGTGACCACTTCATTTCGTTCATATGGTGGCCTAGACTACACTACCCAAGTTTGGTTCTTTTAGAGTTTTCCCTTCACGAGATATTATTTTTTCAAGCATAGATGACGTCATCGATGACGTCACATCACGTGACCACTTCATTTTGCTCATCTGGTGACCTAGACCACACTACCCAAGTTTGGTTGTTCTAGAGTCTTCTCTTGACGAGATATTCATTTTTTAAGCATAGATGACGTCATCGGTGACGTCACATCACGTGACCACTTCATTTCGCTCATCTGGTGACCAAGACCACACTGCCCAAGTTTGGTTGTTTTAGAGTCTTCTCTTCACGAGATATTCATTTTTCAAGCATAGATGACGTCATCGATAACGTCATATCACGTGACCACTTCATTTCGATCATATGGTGGCCTAGACCACACTACCCAAGTTTGGTTCTTTTAGAGTTTTCCCTTCACGAGATATTATTTTTTCAAGCATAGATGACGTCATCGATGACGTCACATCACGTGACCACTTCATTTTGCTCATCTGGTGACCTAGACCACACTACCCAAGTTGGTTGTTCTAGAGTCTTCTCTTGACGAGATATTCATTTTTAAAGCATAGATGACGTCATCGATGACGTCACATCACGTGACCACCTCATTTCGCTCATCTGGTGACCTAGACCACACTACCCAAGTTTGATTGTTTTAGAGTCTTCTCTTCACGAGATATTCATTTTTCAAGCATAGATGACGTCATTGATGACGTCACATCACGTGACCACTTCATTTCGCTCATCTGGTGACCAAGACCACACTACCCAAGTTGGTTGTTTTAGAGTCTTCTCTTCACGAGATATTCATTTTTCAAGCATAGATGACGTCATCGATGACGTCACATCACGTGACCGTGCTACAGCACCCCCCTTGTGGCATAGACAAAATATCCCAAGTATGGCTGTCTTAGCATGTTCCCTTGAGGAGATATAATTTTTCTTTGCATACCACAGGGTTCCCATGTGTACACGGACGACGGACGGCGGACGGACGGCGGACACTATAGGTTTAATACCAGAAAAATAAAGAAAAAATCATATCTCCCGAAGGGAAGCTTCTCTAGAAGCCAAACTTGGACAAACTTTCAAAGACCATCAGAGGAACTCTACACCAAAGTCACGTTCCCTCACGCCATCAATGACGTCATCAAAATGATCCAAAATGCCCGTGACGTTCAAAAATCAACTCGATGGTATACGTTTTTCCCTTAGGTATGGTGCTCCGCTTGCGCGGGCCTTCGGCCCGCGCTGGAGCTCCGCTATAAACCGTATGCACTTCGGCACGTCTGAATTGAGGTCCGAGTAAGTAGTTTCATACTCAACACACATCCGCTTAGAAGCTGAGCGCGCATATTAGGACTCAATTACTGTTACGGTTTACACTTAACAGCGCAACTCTTATGTATAGTTTTGGACAACTTCCGTAAGTCTTAATTGAGGTCCTAGTAACGAGTTTTATCCTGCAAACACATGAGTTAAAACGCCGAGTGCACAAACGGACTTCAGTTACGATCATTAACTTGTTCTTGTGACACCAATTTAGACTTCAATGAGTGCGAACACTACGGGAGGGCTAAACACAGTCATTGAATGTGTATTCAGCGTCCTAAGATAGGGAAGAAAAAAACAAAACAGAAACGCAGAATGTGTCAACGTTTCGGACATTTATTTCGGTCCTTCTTCAGGTCGACTAAAACTGTTACAAAATCACGTATATATATATACAAACAAGATAGAGAATACGGGATAATAAAAGGGGTAAGTTCTAGAGTTCGTCTTTGATATTCAGGCCATTTGGGCCATGGTTTTCAGGGTGTCCATCCAATAGCCCTCAACACCTGTGAGGTCTCTGAAGTTAGAAACCCGCTTAATACATTTAAACTTCAGATCTTCTTCTTCTTTTCGCATCTCTGGCAGGTAATAAGGTACACAGCGTTCTTCGTTTTGTATTTGAGCTGACTGTTGATGTTATACTTTTTGCCGGTAGTGGTGCTGGAGAACGTGGCGCTCACATCCACATATGCGCATGTTACACACTTTTTGTCGCGGCACAGCTTCATGCCTCGCTGGGTTTCTATTGTGTCGGATGCTGGTAAACGAGCTCGCACCAGGTGGTCCCTCGGGTTTGGCGGGCGCCTGAATGCTACCATAGGTGGTTCTTGTAGCACTGCGCGTACCCTGTCAGAAATACAAGCGATGGGAAATGCGTCTCTGACAATCAGAGGCGCGTTACGTGGATGGTACGTCATGACTAGCGGAACTCTGTTGTTGCTGCGCTGACGAGACCGCACCTGGAGAACATCGGAACGACGGTTCTGTGAGACTCTTGTGATGCTCTGCAGTACACGATCTTGTTTATACCCTCTTGAGATGAGAAACCTCGTGAGCTTATCACAGCGTTGGTGGAATGCTTCCTCGATCGAGCGGAACCTCCTCAAACGCAGGGCTAAGGAGTACGCTATGCTTGTTTTGCAGTGGGTGCGGTGGGCATGATGTCCAGAGTAGGTACTGATGAGTGTCCGTGGGCTTGCAGTACAAGTCTGTCTGAAGGGAACCATGGGCCTTGGAGACTTTGACATCCAGGAAATCCACACTATCGGTAGACCGTGTAGCTGTGAATTTGATGGTTTCATGGATGTTGTTATGTCACTGTAGAAAATCTTCAAAGCTGTCTTCTCCATGGGTCCAAATACCGAAGATGTCATCTTAGTATCGCCACCAAATCAGAGGTTTTAGCGGTGCTTGGCTGAGGATAGATAGAGATTATTACATGGTAAGAACTTGATATCGTTTTTATTCACGAGTTTTCGTGTCGGTATGACACGAAAAACGAGTGAATAATACGATATCAAGCTCTTGCCATGTAATAATCTCTATCAATTTTTTAATTTTTTAACGAAGACTAGTGAGCAGCACAAGGAGTGACACTTGAAGTTGTAAAAGTAATGTAATTTATTTCCGACGCGTTTCGTCTCTTAGAGAGACTTCATCAGGGAATAACAGTTTACAACTTAGCTATGGCATATATAACACGAAATTACATACGTGTGAGTGCTAACTTCCTTAGGAAGTGATTGTTATGCCGTAAAGGACGTTCCTAAACGCCCATTATGTTATTGAACGTGTGGGCTTGTAATAGCTTTTTGGGGCATACGATGGCCCCAAAAAAACAAGCTTACTTGCATAGGTGTGCCAAGGTAGTGGTAGACTTATAGCTAACAATGCAGTCTAGGTCTGGTAGATGTCTCTGGATTATCCGCTTGATATTGGCATTGCTACAATTAAATGTAGACTTAAAAACAACCATTCTGCGGCGCCGCGACTTCGCCTTCCTAGTAAGCCACCTAGCTCTATTACAGTACTGGACCTCCCTGAACAAAGGCAACAGAAAGCGAAGGGGATATCTGCGAAGTCTAAGGCGCTTCCAAAAATTATTACGGGTGCAATCAGGAGCCCATAAGTAGGAGCTTTCATCTTTGGTACTGGGTCCGTGAAGCAGCGTTTTTCCTGACCTATCTATTTTTAGAAAAAATTTGGCTCGAATCGTTGTAGAAATTGTCCAATCAGCGTCCAGGCAGCTTCCAAGTCTCAATATTGTATAAATATCCCATCGATAAACATGGCGGAAAGAAGCGACGACTGACTCTGCGAGTCAAATTCCACATGTAAATCTCTATAGTAGTTTATTACTCGGTTCGGTATCTGGGATAACAATTATAGCAGAAGTTCTAAGATCAAAGTACCCAGAAAAATCGCGTTTCAAACTTTTATACGGGGATGCTCGGCCCAGATTCTGGACCCCTTACCCTTCTTTATACCAATTTCAGAGCAAAAAAGGTACCCCTTTCTTATACCAAAGCCGAAAAAGGTACCCCTTTCTTATACCAAGCCTGAAAAATCGGATTTGTGCTCTGTTAAAAAATAAACGATTTTGCTCGCGTGTTGCGGTTGAATAACCGGTGAAATACAGACCCTATTTGATAGGAAAATTACAATTTTCTTACTGTTTTTATACCCAGTCCAGCCTGAAAACCCTACCCCTTTTTTATACCCAGCCTGAAAACCTTACCCCTTTCTTATACCTCCAGCCTGAAAACACTACCCCTTTCGGGCCGAACATCCCCGTATAGTCCAATATAGGGAGTTTCCCCCCGGCCTCCACCGCAATCTTGTGTTTCGGCACTGTGCGGACCTCTTGGGGAACCAGCAACAAATTTAAAATGCAAATTCGTATCTAAAAATAACTAGGTCAGGAAATGCGCTGCCTCAACTATATAGGTTAAATGAAAGCTCCTACTTATGGGCTCCTGGTGCAATTAAATGCCTCGAACGTGGAACTATTTCTGGAAAAGCGCATATAAGCTCGCCCCTTATGAACGCTTTTTTATTGCTTGGGGGATGAAATGATTCAAAGGGAATGTACAAATATTTGTTAAGTGGCTTCTGGAAAGTGGAAAATTGCAAAGTGCTAAGCGTGGCATCTTTATAAAGAATAAATCCAGAAACGAAATACTACTATCATCAATAACATAAGTAAGATTGATACGTTCATTTCTATTGTTGAGATAGCCTAGGAATTCTAGTAGCGCTTCCTTGGAGTCATCCCAGATAAGGAATGTATTATCAATAAACCGCTTGTATAGCACAAGGTTACTGGAGAATTGTTCAATAAGATCTTTCTCCTAATAATACATGAATATGCATTAGCGGCAGTGACAGCAAAGGGAGTGCCCATGGCTATCCCAAAAGTTTGATGGAAAACTTCTTCACTAAACTCAGTTTTGAGAAAATTATTCTCAAACACAAGCCTAGAGAACTGAATAAGAAGAGGAGTTTCAGGCGCCCTTGCTTTGCGTAGTAAAAGGTCAAGAGCCACTAGTGCTTTCTTAGACTCCAATAACTGAATCAGTTCCCCAGATTCCCTTAGTACAGTTGGCATTTTAATACGAGGTTTGACAAACTCGTCAACAAAAATACTAATAGGCCTAGTCTTCGGCGTTACCGCTCGTGCCGTCCGACCTGGTGAATGTTTAGTGCATTTTCCTCCCGTTACATTTGGTGTCAGAGGTGGGATGTAAGTGCATTTTCTGTGGTTCAGGAGTTAAGAATTTTCGGAGATTTTTGTGAGAAAACGTCTTGAGTAATTTAGGTCAAATTTTAGGTGCTGCGTGACACGGGCCTTCTGCTCTTAAGGTTACAGGATACATTCGCTGGGTGTGCGTTTTCAAAACCTTGTCGCGGCGCAAATATTCATCGCATCGCCATAACCAATACATCATTTTAAAGATAAAATGTGAAATTATCTGCTGTTAAGCTTTTGTAGCAGTTTCATGAAAATTATTTACGGCGCACAGCAAAAACCGCGTTTTCGACCGCCCCTGATAAACGCTTTGATAGGCCGCGGCAGTTTACAGGCTTGCAAATCTGACTGCGCAATATCAATCACCACATTGTTGTCTCTAAAAGTGTGTCGGGCTTTTTCAATTGAAGGCTTTGTTTAGGAATGATCGAACGATCAAGTTGGTCTTGTGTTTAATAGTTTACTGGGACCCTATCGTGATAAATAATTTTGAAATACTGCGAAATTCACAAAAGCCCGACACACTTTTGCTCCCCAACCATTTATCTATCTCATGGCAAAATTTCAAAGCATTCCGTTTAAAACCTGTTGGTCTATCAAAGCATTTATGCACTAGATTTAGCGAAATCTTAAAGGCGAGTTTTGGGCTTCTAAAGTTGTGTAAACATAAGAGGGATTAGTGACGAATTTGTCATCACGCACTTCACTTTCAGCCAATCACGGCAGGCACCCCCGTGTGCCAGCAAGGACATGCTTTTTCGCGCGGAATAGATAATGAGGCTTCTTTCCGGTCTCTTGTATTAAATTGTTAAAGCGAACATTTATTATCGTCTTGGAATTCGAAATCAAACGGTATGGTTGAGCCGCGTCCAAAACCGAGTTCTAAGAAGTGCCCATACTCTGAAAAGCGAAACCAAGCAAAGGCGCGCGCCGAGAAAACGACAAAGACAAATCGCGTTGGCTTTCAGACGATTCTTTATCTCCATCGAACTTGATGCAATTGGTGGATCATCTGTCCGCTGTTCTTCGTCAGCATTCCTTGGATTGGGTTGATCGAACATGAGCCTTTGTCAGACAGAGCGAGTTGTTATTATGGCGGACCATAACAGTCACCTAAATGTCCCGTATGTTACGCGAAAATGCTAATGATGTGTGCTGAACCGAGTAGACATCACAATAGGATTAAAGGATTATCTCGCCTGTATTGAAAGACATATTTCTCGGGCATTTCTAGTTTTCTATACATTTCTCACGCTGCTTTTAAGATTTCAAGAATTTTTTTCGAGAGAGTAAAGATCAGGCCTTGATGAGGAAGAACTGTGATTTTCGAAAATTTCGCAAATAGAAGGCCGCGAATGTATCCTGTAACCTTAATTTACTAATTTATCGGTACTCTTTCAATGTCTATGTTCAAAAAACGTCCTCTGAGAAGTTCGAGCAGCCCAGAAATAGAATAAAAAGAGAGCAACATCACGTACAAGTGCTCTATTTGCCGATAAAGTTGTGTTCTAATGCTTTTATGATATTTATTTTATCGGTGTAATAGAGCATAGATTTGGAGCAATCAGAGCGCGCGTTATATCGTACCTATATTATATTGCAATTATGGAATAGATCTCGCCATATCCAATAGAATCCCATACCTCTATTCTATCGCGCGCGCTGATTGGCTAAGAAGGAGAGGTATTTTTTGTGGAATACCCCAATTACACAGGGCCCCCGTCATTAAATTTAAAAAATCGACGAGTTTTTTAGTTAGTACAGCGTTCCCGGACTATTAATCAGATAGCACATACAAAAATCAAATTTGTTTTATAATTTTTGATAGAAGTTAGTTACGATAAAAGCAGGGGAAATGTATTTATCTCCATTTTTCGTATGACAGTTTTTCGCGCGCTTTGTGAAACGTGGGCACACGCGCCTCCAAAAAACACAAAACGTTCAAACTCTCGTGTGGTCAACACAACATGTTTTGGAAACAAAATCTCTCTGGTTCCTCCAAAGTTTCTGGTATTTCTACCCTGGGTATGCAAGGCAATGTCCAGATATTTACTTTACAAGATAATTTCAACGAGAAGCTGTTGGCTCGTTCGATGAAAGTTATGTTATCGATGAAAAGTTGTGTCAAATGTTAGAGGTGGAAAACACATGCAAAACGAAAAACACTACAGGAGCTGCGGTATTTACCAAGAATAAAGGAGATAGAAAGCCGTAAGGGAACAAGAAATCAAACAAGTAAGCTTTAAAAGTTAAAACATTTTCGATCAGTAAGATAAATTTACTAATTCAAATCATTTGAAACTTTGTAGACTCGATCGCTTTTTTTCAAATTATGGCTTCCATTCAGTCACTTCAGTGTGTCGACAATCTTAAAACTATACCTAAGCTTACTTTAGACTTGTAACACTGAACTGAATGAATTTTCTCTCATCTAAACATTTATATATTGTAATTTCTTGTTTTAAAGATTCGCTATTGCAGCAAAGCCTAATTTCAAGGGACTTTCGTTTGAGATTCAGAAAATTCCATCGCTTTCGCACTAGCGCGGCTTTCAAGCACTCGAAATCCACTGTCAATTCTCTTAAATTTAGACTTAATTTTCTAAAAATGTCCGGTATGTGATTCAAAGAAAATCCATTACCTGACTCGGGAATTCCACGCTAAATTTCACTTGAAAAACCGATATCGCTCTCGTCGCTGCGCGACTCGAGCGATATCGGTTTTTCGCGTGAAATTTAGCGTGGAATTCCCTCGTCAGGCAATGGATTTACCTATAGTGTTCAGTATATCGAAATCTATCACTATTCCAAATTTCATGCTTTTATCACAAAGTGAACAATTCGTATCAAATTTTGCACCATTCTGCCGGACTATTACTGGGACATCAATTTATACTTGTGGGAATGCGTACAAAAAAAGACGGCAAATAACCGTATCCAAGTCCGTATGTGCACTCGGTGTTTTAGATCATGTGTTTGCCGGATGAAACTCGTTACTAGGACCACCATTAAGACTTACGGAAGATTGTTTTATACTTTTACGACTTACAAGAGCTGCCCTGATAACACTGTTTCCTTAGATGCTAAGCGTGGGACCTCAATTTACACTTGCCTGAGTGCATGCAATACTAGACGACTAATAGGTGCTCAGCGTCTTAGCGGATGCGTTTGGAGTATGAAACTTGTTATTGGGACCCCAATTTAGACTTCCAGGAGTTCGTACAGCACGGGAGGGCTATAACCGCTAAGACGCTGAGCACACACGCGGCCTTAAATTGCCGTTATTTAGCCCTCCCGTAGTGTACGCATTCATTTAAGTCTAAATTGACACGCTGGGCTGGCAAGTAATCAAATGCCGCCAGGACGGTATTACTCAAAGAGTTTTCATCCACTAAAGGAAACATAGTGTTACGAGCTAAACAGAGTGTTATAAGTGAAACGTTATAAGCCATATAAGTTGTACGCGCTTCGGTTAGTCTTAAATGTCGTCCCTGTAACGACTTGCATACGTTAAACAAGTCAGCTACAACGCCAATCACACATGCGAACTTCAACTATGGCTATTAGCCGTCTAGTATTGTATGCACTCGGGCAAGTCCAAATTGATGTCCCATCAACAAAATTTCAAACTCAAAACTCATCCCATAACACGCTTAGCACACATAGGGAGTTCAATTACCGTTATATTTTTATTAGCCTTATAATTTTGCACGCGCTTCGGGATTTCTTCGGGATATCTTAATTAACGTTTATCACATCAGCTAAAAGGTCGATCACACAGTCTTCAATTATGGTTATTAGCCGTTATAAACCGTATGCACTTCGGCACGTCTGAATGAGGTCCGAGTAAGTAGTTTCATACTCAAAACACATCCGCTTAGAAGCTGAGCGCGCATATTAGGACTCAATTACTGTTACGGTATACACTAAAGGAAACAGAGTGTTATTCATAAGCGCAACTCTTATGTATAGTTCTGGACAACTTCCGTAAGTCTTAATTGAGGTCCTAGTAACGAGTTTTATGCTGCAAACACATGAGTTAAACGCCGAGTGCACAAACGGACTTCAGTTACGATCATTAACTTGTTCTTGTGACACCAATTTAGACTTCAATGAGTGCGAACACTACGGGAGGGCTAAACACAGTCATTGAATGTGTGTTCAGCGTCCTAAGTTAGGGAAGAAAAAAGAAAACAGAAACGCAGAATGTGTCAACGTTTCGGACATTTATTTCGGTCCTTCTTCAGGGCGACTAAAACCGTTACAAAAGCACGTATATATATATATACAAACAAGATAGAGAATACGGGATAATAAAAGGGGTAAGTTCTAGAGTTCGTCTTTGATATTCAGGCCATTTTGGGCCATGGTTTTCAGGGTGTCCATCCAATAGCCCTCAGCACCTGTGAGGTCTCTAGAGTTAGAAACCCGCTCAATACATTTAATCTTCAGATCTTCTAGGGTGTGTCCCGCGTTGCTTGTGTTGAAATGGGCCGCAACAGGGTTGCTATCCGCATATTTGGCCCAGTTCTTAATAGTGCACTTATGCGAAAGCTTGCATGTTAGGTTTCCCCAACGAACTGCTTTTCGCATCTCTGCCAGGTAATGAGTTACACAGCGTTCTTCGTTTTGTATTTGAGCTGACTGTTGATGTTATACTCTTTGCCGGTAGTGGTGCTGGAGAACGTGGCGCTCACATCCACATATGCGCGTGTTCCACACCTTTTGTCGCGGCACAGCTTCATGCCTCGCTGGGTTTCTATTGTGTCGGATGCTGGTAAACGAGCTCGAACCAGGTGGTCACCTCGGGTTTGGCGGGTGCCTGAATGCTACCATAGGTGGTTCTTTTAGCACTGCGCGTACCCTGTCAGAGATACAAGCGATGGGAAATGCGTCTCTGACAATCCGTGGCGCGTTACGTGGATGGAACGTCATGACTAGCGGAACTCTGTTGTTGTTGCGCTGACGAGACCGCACTGGAGAACATCGGAACGACGGATCTGTGAGACTCTTGTGATGCTCTGCAGTGCAAGATCTTGTTTATACCCTCTTGAGATGAGAAACCTCGTGAGCTTATCACAGCGTTGATGGAATGCTTCCTCGGTCGAGCGGAACCTCCTCAAACGCAGGGCTAAGGAGTACGGGATGCTTGTTTTGCAGTGGGTGCGGTGGGCATGATGTCCAGAGTAGGTACTGATGTGTGTCCGTGGGCTTCCAGTACAAGTCTGTCTGAAGGGAACCATGGGCCTTGGAGACTTTGACATCCAGGAAATCCACACTATCGGTAGACTGTACATACATACATACATACATACATAACTTTATTTTTCTCGAATTTAAGATAGCTAGAAAGCTAATATCTCCGAGCAATTACACATTACAGATTACAATTAAAAATAGCAATTACAATAAAAGATTACAATCAGATATTTACAATTTTTTCTGAAAGAAGCTAGAGATGGCTCAGTTCTAAAAGTATCAGGTAGAGAGTTCCAAGATTTAGCTGCAAAATATTTAAAAGAGTGAAGCCATATGTAGTAGTGTTCGGCTTGATAAGTTTCAGAATATTGGTTCCTCTAAGAGAGTAGTTACATTCACGCACGTTAAAAAATTCTTTCATATACACAGGAAACCATTGAAATTTAAAGACTTAAAAACAGTACATAGCATGTTATTTATCCTCTGGTTATATAGCGAGACAGTTCCTGATTTATTCAAAAGCTGCAAATAAGGCGATTCATAGTCCTTGAATACGGCCCGTAATACACGCTTGTTCAAGGCCTCAAGTTTATCACAGTTTCTCTGGCCACAGAAATGCCATACACTTGAACAGTATTGAAATGAGGAAATACGAAAGCTTATACAACTTCAGCATAGTTTCACAATCCATTAGGTTTTTGTTGCGTACAATGACGTTGAGTTGATTATTTATTTTCTTACAAACATTACTTATATGCGAATCAAAACTGAGCCTATTGTCCGCCGTTACCCCTAGCAAGACTATGGAATCCTCAACAGGGAACGAGAACTGATGATCAGTAGAGCCGATGATCATGGCATGATGTTTATCAGGATTAACAAGCATGCCATTGTCCTTTATACCACCGATTTGCCACGCCCACATCATGAGAAATGCGGCGGTCCAATGCAACCGGATCCACGTCCGAAGAATAGAGTTGTTCATCATCGGCATATGCATTGAGGTTAACTTGTTTGACGTTGTAAAATAAATCATTAATGAACATGTTGAACATCATTGGTCCAAAAACACTGCCTTGTGGTACTCCTCGATTTACATTCTGCCATCCAGAGTACGCATCTCCGACTTTCACTCGCTGCTTGCGATCCTTCAAGTAATCTCCTAGCAAAACACACGCACTGTCCGCCAACCCATATGCTCTAAGCTTAGCAAGTAAGAGCCCGTGAGGAATCGTGTCAAATGCTTTAGATAAATCCATTGACACAATGGCGACCAACTCCCTATTGTCACGACTCGCGCGCCAGTCCTCCGTAATCCGTAGCAATGACGTTTCACAGCTATAGAAACGCCTGTATGCAGAGATGAAATCAGATAGCAGACTCTTGTAAAAATCCTGAAGTTGCGCAGACAAAATCCTCTCAAAGACATTGTTGAGACATGGGGAGCACAATAACTGGTCTGTAATTACGCTTGTCGGTTTCTTCGTCCTTTTTGAAGAGGGGAGTCACCTCGCCCATCTTCCATCGCCCCGGATAATGCCCGTGGGCTATAGCGGTATTCATTATATTTGACACGGGCCCAGCTATAGCGTCAGCTGATTCTTTTACTAGGCGCGGGGGAAGCATGTCATGCCCCGTTGCCTTGCGCGTATTCAAATTTGATAGATGTTCTCTGACCTGCGTTTCATTTGTGTAATGAAAACTCACACGATCGGACAACAGTCGCTGACCATTGTTCTCAAGAATAGCCCTAATACTAGGGTGATCAATAAAATGCCTTCCAATTCCTCTTCGTTTAGATCCCTTGCCGCGTCGGCAATGTGTACAAAATAGTCATTAAAAGTGTTTGCTATCACTTGTTTATCGCTAATGGCAGCCCCATTTTCCTTGAGTGTGATGTCGTTCGCTTGTTTAGAATTTCTGGAATGTAAGAATGGTCGATATGCATTCCAAAAGTCCCGTGGATTGTCTGACTGAGTCTTTTTTTCAAAAAAGTTCTTAATAGCTTTACGCCTAATTGAAGTACATTTGTTTCTTTGAGCTTTAAACAAAGAATGATTATCATCAGTGCGGTCCTTTATAAATTTCTTCCACAACCGATTCCGATAACGCATTGCCTTTCGCCACTCCTCATCATAAATAGAGCTTGGTTGCCTCGCACGTGAAACTGCTTCAATGGGGCGTTCTCGTCAAGTATCTCGTTGTATAGTGACTCAAAAACAAACAGTTTGTCGTCAACATCGTCAAAAATGTCCATGACTTCAAAGGGAGCTTTATGCAAATCACTGAGAAATTTTCCACGATCAACCGTTTCAAACTTCGAAAACAGAGTTTTCTTGATCTTAGTTTGGGCGCGTGTTTCCTCAGAATGGCATAAACAAGTGAATGGTCACTCAATTTTACATGAACCACGCCTGCCTTCAGCACTTTGTTTTTGTTGTTGGTCAAAGCCAAATCAAGTAAGATTTCTGAAGTTTTAGTAATTCTCGTCGGCTCATTGATCAAGTTGAATAAACAATATACATCCAACAGATCAAGCAAAACACGACCATCCTTTGGTGGCTTTTCTGGCTGTAAAAGGTCGGCGTTATAATCGCCTATCAGGAGACAGCTACCAGGGACCAGGGTGACTGATTCTAGGATGGAATTTAACTCCCATTTCCACAAAGACTGCGGTACTGTGACTGATGTAGGAGGGCGATAGACCCCCACAAATGTCTCCCAAGTTTTGGCTACCATAACTCTCAACACAATGGACTCGGTCTTAAAATTCTTCCTCACGCTTAGCGGAAGGCTGGGCAAGTCCTTTATAACGGTGAAACACAAATCGCCACGGATGTAAGCTAATAAACCACCACCGAATTTGTCTCTATCAGCACGGCATAAGCGAAACCCAGGGACAAAGAATTGAGAGTCAGGAAAAGTCGAGTCTAATTTCGTCTCAGATATAAACAGAATGTCAAATTTCCTTCGATAAGCCAGGCCTTGATTTCGTAAAACTTGAAGCCTGCAATGTGATCAGCATTGATATGACCAACTTTACATTATTTCTATGTTTAGATATCGCAACATTGAAATCCGTCCAGGTTTCATCTTGTTCATCCGAGCCTGACTCGTCGCAACTAGGTTCAGAAGTGAAAGCGTTGGCAAAAGGGAATTGTTGTACAATGTCCACGCAAGTCCTGCAAGTCAGAGAGATATTTCCGGCTGTTCGCAGTTGCTGGTAGACTCTGGGTGAAATCCCGCCACATTTTATGTGTGTCCAGCAAGAACACGAGTCACAAAACGTGGCACGGTGATTCTTTGCTATAATTCTCCGGCATTCGGTACAATGGCGCCTATCTTGAGTCTGATTCCCATTTCCACCTCCTTGACGTCGAGGTCCCGGATTCGGATTTATATCGCCAGATATAGATAGTCTTGCCAACTGGTATCGGGCATCGGAGTTTGAGTAATATCCCAAGCGAGTGAACATAAACCGCTTTTTCCTGGGCTGAGAAATTAGAAATCCGCCATCACGGTTTGCCTTGATAACTATTTCACTGCAGTGTACATAAATATATCGGCTTCACTCCGTACACAAAGCTAGTTTCAATATTTACAAATCGTTGTGTACTGTAATGTGCTCTCAATACAGAAGCTAACAACTAGAATAGACCAAATTGGAGACGCCATTTTGGCGTGACCGACCACACGTCCACACGGCATGATATTCCACTCCAGAATATCCTGTGTACTGTGAATTGATGGTTTCATGGATGTTGTTAGCTCACTGTAGAAAATCTTCAAAGCTGTCTTCTCCATGGGTCCAAATACCGAAGATGTCATCTAAGCATCGCCACCAAATCAGAGGTTTTAGCGGTGCTTGGCTGAGGATAGATAGAGATTATTACATGGTAAGAACTCGTTTTTATTCACGAGTTTTCGTGTCGGTATGACACGAAAAACGAGTGAATAATACGATATCAAGCTCTTGCCATGTAATAATCTCTATCAATTTTTTTAATTTTAAATCTTTTTTTCATTCAATTGATCAAACGACAGATAACAGGACACAGGGTTTCGGTTTGGGCTTCCCTGGTGTTTATTTAAAATTAGATATTGACCAGATGTATGTTTATGTATGTGTACATGTTTACATTCGAGTAAAGAAACCTTCCAACACTTGAATTACACAAATATGTTACCAGGGATAGTAGAATAAACGCCGCAGAAAAAGGGGTGGGTGGGTGGAAGTTAAGCGCCAGCGAGATAGAACAACTGAGGTCCTAACAGCGCAACCCGAGTACAAATACAGTCCATCGCATACCGCGGAAAAGCCGCCAAACCCACCATTTTCCTTTGGCGCATAAATGATACATTCTTGCGGTCTTACATGATACGAGCGGAACACGTACATTATAGCACTATCTACAATCTAGCTTTAAACCTTTTTAATCTAGCGAATAATAAAAACCTTTAACGAAGACTAGTGGAGCAGCACAAGGAGTGGACACTTGAAGTTGTAAAAGTAATGTAATTTATTTCCGACGCGTTTTCGTCTCTTAGAGAGACTTTATCAGAGAATAACAGGTTACAACTTAGCTATGGCATATATAACACGAAATTACATACGTGTGAGTGCTAACTTCCGTAGGAAGTGATTCTTATGCATGTAAAAGACGTTCCTAAACGCCCATTATGTTATTGAACGTGTGGGCTGTAATAGCTTTTGGGGGCATACGATGGCCACCAAAAAACAAGCTTACTTGCATAGGTGTGCAAGGTAAGGTAGTGGTAGACTTAAGCTAACAATGCAGTCTAGGTCTGGTAGATGTCTCTGTTATCCGCTTGATAGGGCATTGCTACAATTAAATGTAGACTTAAAAACGACCATTCTGCGACGCCGCGACTTCGCCTTCCTAGTACGCACCTAGCTCTATAACAGTACTGGACCTCTCTGAACAATGGCAACAGAAGCGAAGGGGATATCTGCGAAGTCTAAGGCGCTTCCAAAATTATTACGGGTGCAATCAGGAGCCATAAGTAGGAGCTTTCATTCTTGGTACTGGGTCGTGAAGCAGCGTTTTTCCTGACCTATCTATTTTAGAAAAAATTTGGCTCGATTCTTGTAGAAAATTGTCCAATCAGCGTCCAGGCAGCTTCCAAGTCTCAATATTGTATAAATTATCTCCATCGATAAACATGGCGGAAAGAAGCGACGACTGACTCTGCGATCAATTTCCACATGTAAATCTCTATAGTAGTTTATACTCGGTTCGGTATGGGATAACAATTATAGCAGAAGTTCTAAGATCAAAGTACCCAGAAAAATCGCGTTTCAAACTTTTATATAGGGGGATGCTCGGCCCAGATTCTGGACCCCTTACCCTTCTTTATTACCAATTAGAGCAAAAAGGTACCCCTTTCTTCTACCAAGCCGAAAAGGTACCCCTTTCTTATACCAAAAAGCGTGAAAACATTTCTTATTCCATTTCCAGCCTCTGAAAATAAAAAACGGATTTATGCTCTGTTAAAAAAATAAACGATTTTGCTCGCGCGTTGCGGTTGAACAACCGGTAAAATACAGACCCTTTTTTATACGAAAATTACAAGTTTTCCTACTGTTTTTATACCCAGTCCAGCCTGAAAACCTACCCCTTTCTTATACCTCCAGCCTGAACCACACTACCCCTTTCGGGCCGAGCATGCCGTATAGTCCAATATAGGGAGTATCCCCCGGGCCTCCACCGCCATCTTGTGTTTCGGCACTGTGTGGACTCTTGGGGAACCAGCAACAAATTTAAAATGCAAATTCGTATCTAAAAATACTAGGTCAGGAAATGCGCTGCCTCAACTATATAGGTTAAATGAGCTCCTGGTGCAATTAAATGCCTCGAACGTGGAACTATTTCTGGAATAGCGCATATAAAGCTCGCCCCTTATGAACGCTTTTTTATTGCTTGAGGGATGAAATGATTCAAAGGGAATGTACAAATATTTGTTAAGTGGCTTCTGGAAAGTGGAAAATTGCAAAGTGCTAAGCGTGGCATCTTTATAAAGAAATAATCCAGAAACGATAATACTACTATCATCAATAACCTAAGTTAGATTGATACGTTCATTTCTATTGTTGAGATAGCCTAGGAATTCTAGTAGCGCTTCCTTGGAGTCATCCCTATAAGGAATATTCATCAATAAACCGCTTGTATAGCACAAGGTTACTGGAGAATTGTTCAATAAGATATTTCTCCTAATAATACATGAATATGCATTAGCGGCAGTGACAGCAAAGGGAGTGCCCTGGCTATCCCAAAAGTTTGATGGAAAACTTCTTCACTAAACTCAGTTTTGAGAAAATTATTCTCAAACACAAGCCTAGAGAACTGAATAAGAAGAGGAGTTTCAGGCGCCCCTTGCTTCGCGTAGTAAAAGGTCAAGAGCCACTAGTGCTTCTTAGTGTCAACATTAGGATAAAAGCGATTACATCTACATTGACAGAAAGCACTGAGGCGACAACCTGATAGACTCCAATAACTGAATCAGTTCCCCAGATTTCCTAGTACAGTTGGCATTTTAATACAGGTTTCAAATTCGTCAACAAAAATACTAATAGGCCTAGTCTTTTCGGCGTTACCGCTCGTGCCGTCCGAACTGTTGGATGTTAGTGCATTTTCCTCCCGTTACATTTTGGTGTCAGAAGTGGGATGTAAGTGCATTTTCTGTGGTTCAGGAGTTAAGAATTTTCGGAGATTTTTTGTGAGAAAAACGTCTTGAGTAATTTAGGTCAAATTTTAAGTGTTGCGTGACACGGGCCTTCTGCTCTTAATTTACTAATTTATCGGTACTCTTTCAATGTCTGTGTTCAAAAAACGTCCTACGAGAAGTTCCAGCTGCCCAGAATAGGATAAAAGAGAGCAACATCACGTACAGTGCTCATTTGCCGATAAAGTCATAGAAGGTGTGTTCTAATGCTTTTATGATATTTTATTTATCAGTGTAATAGAGGATAGATTTGGAGCAATCAGAGCGCGCGTTATATCGTAGCTAATTATAATTGCAATTATGGAATAGATCTCCGCATATCCAATAGTGTTCAGTATAATCGAAATCTATCACTGTTCCAAATTTCATGCTTTTATCACAAAGTGAACAATTCGTATCAAATTTGGCACCATTCTGC